>JAYRBT010000033.1:15102610-15114881 GCA_036023395.1 Myiotriccus ornatus | reverse complement strand
CCCTCTCAGTGCCAGCAGTGACACAGCTGTCACCCCTTTCCCTCTCAGTGCCAGCAGTGACACAGCTGTCACCCTTTGCCTCGGCAGGTCCAGCGTGTTCGGGGAGAAGGTGGAGACTGTCATGATGCAGAAGCTGAATGACAAAGGGCAGAGCGTGGCAGCTCCTCCCAGGGAAGTGAGCAGATCAGCCAAGTCCACATGGACAGGTACCAGGGCTGTGCCCATCAGGGCAGGGGGAGGGTGTGCAGGGACAGGGGCCATCCCACACAGCAGCACTTGGGGGAGCAGAGGGGAAATACAAAAGGAGTCTTAGGAAAGGCTTGGGCTATATCTGCTATTTCCTGCCAGCTTCTTTCGGACACCGGATCTCTTCGTGTGCTGCTTAGTGGGAAATGTTTGGGATAATCCCTCCAAACTCACCCAGGACGGGTGGGGAGCTCAGCCCCTCCTGTGCCCACTGGAACCCTTTGGCAGGAATGCTCACATTTGCTTTCCCTCCTCCTCCCAGTTGCAGACCAAACGTTCAGGAAGCGCCTGCTCCCCCCCTGGTGCTCCTACCTGGCTCATGGCATCAGCCTCCTGCTCTTCGCCGCCTCCACGGGGGTCTCCGTGTGGATCGGGGTGGGCTTTTCCTCCAGCGTGGCCCTCATGTGGCTCATCTCAGGGATATTCAGCTTTCTGGCATCCTTCCTGGTCTGGGAGCCCCTGAAGGTGAGGATACCATGACACACCTGTACATGTGTGTCTAATTCGTGTCTTGTCCAGCTACTAATCACAGAATCACTGGATCGGGGGGTTGGAAAAGACCTGTAAGGTCATCAAGTCCAACCGTCAGCCCACCATGTTCACCACTAACCCATGTCCTCGTGCCACACCCACACGGTTTTTGAGCATTTCCAGGATGGTGACTCCACCACTGCCCTGGGCAGCCTGTGCCAGGGCTGGACAACCTTTCCCATGAAGAAATCGAGTCAGATGGGCCCGATGGTAATTGAATAGTGTCTCCCAGCTCCGTATCCCTCAGGAAGGGAAGGATGTGGATGCGTGCAGCAGCAGGGGAGGCAGGGCTGCTGGGAGGGCTGGTGGCACATTGTGTTAGGGGTTGTCTGGCTGCTCCAGGGAGGAGCTGTGCTGTGCTGGCTGTGCTCAAGGGCCCACAGGAGCTGCTGCTGGGATGCCCGGGTGGCACAGCTCTCCGCAGGCTCAGGACTCTCCCCGTCCCCAGGTGCTGCTGGAAGCCCTGTACTTCTCCCTGGTTGCCAGGCGCCTGCACCCCGAGGAGGACGACACCCTGGTGGAGCAGCCCTGCGTGGAACACGTGTCGGAGAAGATCAGCAAAGTCCGTCCCCCGCAGGGCTTCGCCCTCTTCCAGGCCAAGGAGGAGGCCAGGAAGGTCAAACTGCTGCACAGGATGCTGAAGGTGGGACATCTCCTGCTGCCTGGTGCCCAGGGCAGAGGGCTGAGATACATCCTGGTGTGGGTCCTCCCAGCCCAGCTGGGATCCCCTCAGCTAGTGGGTGCATGTTTACGGCTTCTGCCTCAGTTTCCTCGGCTGTAAAAGTCTGGTAGTGATTTTCATCTTCTCTTTGGAGCTGTGAGGGGGCTGAAAAGCAGAACCATGAGGGGGTTGATTTGGAGCAGCTGGTGTTTGGCTCTATAACTCGGGCGTTTGAGGTTAGGGCAAGGTTTGAGTGTGGAGCAGACACCAACTTGCATAGGAAAATTCATTAGTTGAGTCTTTTGAAATGCAACTTCCTGTCTGGGAGCAGAAATTTCAGCCTTTGTAGTTCATTCAGTACTGATCCTCCACTTGTGCTGGGAATACACAGCTGCTTTGATAGAATCAGGTTATTTTTAACTGAGTGATTCCCCTTTAAAGATGGAAACCCCCCCATAACTATTGGATAAGCTGAACTGACAGCATATAGGAGCTCTTTCAACAAAGAATCTTGTTATGAACCTGTGATCTGAGTTTCATTTTAAGCCTCTTCTCATATGAAAAAAGAAAGAACAACCGGATTAAGGTCCTGATCCTGCTGCACAGCGGTGGGAGGCATTGCTCTGCTACAGGATTGGGATCCAGCTCCTCCATGCAATCCCTGTCTGCTCTCTTTTTCCCAGAATTTCCTCATCTACATGATGTTCTTGTTGGTGATCCTGCTCACCAACTATGGAGACACGTCCCGCACCAGCCGGGCCTTCCTCCTGCAGAGCTCCATCAAGCAGCAGCTGGGCAGCAACGAATTCCTCCTCATCAAGAGGTACCTGCCCAGGCCCTGGGATGGGGGATGAGGTGGTGGTGTGTGTCAGGGAAGCTGGATGTTGGGCTCGTGCTCCACAGTCTCTCCCATAAAAGGTTCCTGACTCTACTGGGAGCGCTGGTGTGGAGCTGGGACTCGCACACGAGCCTGGCCTGGCAGCGAGCGGGTCCTGTTCGTGCCTGTGGTTCTGCTTCTCTCTTGGAGAGCAGAGGGATCTCTGGAGGTGGAGAAGTTTAATTTCTCCATGAGAAAGGGGCTGTGTGAGTTACTGATGTTGAACTTACTGGAGCTGCCTTAAAGGACACAAGTTTCTCTGTCTCCAAAATTTACAACCCTGAGGTTTAGCCACGAACAGGGTCACGAGAACCAGAAATGACATCTCGTACAGAGTCCTGTCCTTCCTTGCTCTGCACATTTGGTTTAACTGGATACAATTTTCCCAGCTGAGTTTTCACACCCCTGGGAATGCCACGAGTCCAGCCTGACCCTGGAACACTGCCTGGGGTTGAGGGTGTCCCACTCCAGAGCCCTTGGTGCTGTGCACATCAGCATGGCTCGGCTGTGCCAAAGTCACTGGAGCTTTGATTTCACCACAGTGTGGATCAGGAATTATTCCAGTGAGTTTGAGTTTGGTAGAGTTTTTGGGGTGAAAGTGGCATAAAGGGGGATAATCTGGTCCTAAGTAGCATGTCTTTCTCACTGCACTGCAACATATCCCTACTCTGATCCTCATCCGGGTGCCAAGTGGATTCAGTCACTTTTAGGTCATGTCAAATAATCCCTTTTCTGACTTCATCCCAGCCCCTGGAACGGGTGGGAGTGTGCCTGCTGGCTGGGAGGAGAGCAGCCAGGTTGGCTCTGCAGTGCTCGGTGCCCCATCCAGGTGAAAGCCCCAGGCTGGGTGAGACACGCAGAGCTGGCCCTGGCCGAGCTGCCCCAGGGCTCTGCCTCCCTCCCACGCCGTGTCCCCTCGCAGGTCGGATCAGTTCTGGCTCTGGATGTCGCAGGCGTTCCTGCCGTACCTGCACAACAACGGCTCGGGCCAGGAGAGCCACAGCACCACGCTGGGCATGGCCCGGCTGCGCCAGCTCCGCCTGCAGGAGGGTACGTGGGCAGAGCGGGCTCTGCTCTCACACGGGGCTGGGGACGCTCCTGGAGGGACGGAATGGGCAGGTCTGGGTGCAGCTGGGGCCGAGGGGAGGCAGCAGAGGTTACACGGGGAGGTTTTTGTTTGTAGTTTGTGCTTTAGGGAGCCCCTGGTTCTGCTCTGCAGGGGTGAACTGGGGCAGCTGGTCATGGAATCCTGGAATGGTTTGGGTTGGGAGAGACCTTAAAGCCCATCCAGTTCCACCCATGACACCTTCCACTAGCCCAGGTTGCTCCAAGCCCCGTCCAACCTGGCCTTGGACACTTGCAGGGATGGGGCAGCCACAGCTTCTCTGGGCAACCTGTGCCAGGGCCTGCCCACCCTCACAGGGAACAATTTCTCCCCAGTCTCCCATCTAACCCTGCCCTCAGGTAGTTCAAAGCCAGTGGTGTATTCCAGGAGCAGAGTGGTGGTTCATAGTTACCCCAAGGCTGATTGGAATGCCTGTGTTCTGTACCCAGCAAATCCACTCTGAGCTGGCGGTGTGGATATATCATTACTCCTGCATTTTCCTTATTAATATCCATTCTTTTCTTAATCCCTAACTTCTGCATGCTCCCTTCCCCTCACCCTGGCGGAATCGTGGGGATTTACACTGAAGAGAGAGGTTGGGTTGATGCCTGGAGGGGTGGCTGAGGTGTGGAGGTGGAGGGGTTTGGGAGGAAGGAGATGCTGGGGGTGTGAGCTCAGCTGTGCCCCAGCGCTGGCTGTGCTGGACTCCCTGGGGGTGACAGTGTGGTCTCATTCCAGCAGAGTGCCACGCCCAGGACACCCTGCCCGGCGTGGGCAGGGCCCGGAGGAGCTGCACTGACCAGCACAGCTTTGCCACCGCTGACTATGGCACGGGCTGGGAGAGGGCAGGCGGGAACGTGACGGCGGCGTGGGCCCACTCCCCACCCGACCTGGCAGGGTAAGGGGCTGCCCAGCCTGCTCCCCCACCCTGCTCCATCCCCCGTCCTCCAGAGATGGGACAGCTGGTCCTGGCAGACCTTTACAAGGTCTGTACAGTTGGTTTTGTGCCCTGGGTGGTTCCCAGCCCTCCACTCAGTGAGGCCAACTGCAGCCCCTGAGCCTGGCAAAGGGCAAACGGACACAAATGCCAAAGGGCTTCCCTGGGCACACCCACACTGGCTGTGGGAGTGGTGGGGGACACCCAGCTTCCCTGGGGACGTGCATGTCACCCCAAACTGTCTGAACAGCAGAGGGTCCAACTCTCCACCTTCCAGGGCAGAGACAGGGAGGGTAACCCAGCACCCACAGAGCAGCACTAGGTTTCTGTCCAAGGGGGTGATGGGAGCTTGTGCTGCACACTGGACATGAATCACTGTTGGTTTTGCTCTAGTTTGACCCTGGAGGCACCTTCATGGGCCACCACAGGGCCTGGGGCTGTTCTGAGGTTGGGAACACTGAGGTGGATCAATGCACTCCTATGATTTGTCCTGTGAAATAAATGCTGAGGCAGTTCTCGAGGGGCAGGATCTGCATCTGCACACCTGCTCCTGGCCTGCCACAAAGGAGAGCAACCAGTGCCCTTCAGCCTCACGCTGTGGCTCCTCTTCCTCTGCAGGATCTGGTACTGGGGTTACATGTCCTTCTACGACAGCAGCGGGTACGTGCAGGAGCTGGGCCCTTCACTGGAGGAGAGCCAGGCCCAGCTGGACTTCCTGCAGCAGCACACGTGGATCGACAACATGTGAGTGTGGCAGGGGCAGAGGAAGGTCCTGCTGTCAGCTGGGTATCCAGGCATTCTGCCAGAGTGTCACAAGGAACAGGATCGATGATCCCACCCAGCAGTGGCCCTGGAGCTGGTGTTGTCCCAGTGCCTGAGCTGCTCCTCTCTCCCCGCAGGAGCCGGGCAGTGTTTGTGGAGCTGCTGCAGTACAACCCCAGCGTGGACCTGCACGTGGCCATCACCCTGCGCCTGGAATTCCCGGGATCCGGCCAGGCCATCGCCGCCCTCACCATCAGCCCCTTCCCGCTGCTGCGGCTCAGCGGGGGGGTCACGCTGCAGCTCCTCATGATGGTCAGTGGGGTACCTGCCCTGCACCCCTGTGCCCTTGGGTCACTGCAGGGGGGCTCTGGGGACCCTCAGCCAGGCTGGTCACTGCACTCAAGCTCCCCTGCCTGAATCCACTTGTCCCCTTGCCTGTCACCACTCTGCTTCCAGGCCTGGGTAGCACACAGGGAACAGCCCTGGCACCACTGAGGGGAAGGAGATTCCTCCTCCTCTTGGTCTTGTCTCCGCATTTTTACTTCCTTGAGCCCGTGTGTGTCACCGTGGAAACGTGAGGGTTTGTTCTGCCCTCGGTGGCGACATCAGCCAGACAAGCCATGTCCCCAGAGACCTTGGCTGGGTTTGGTGTCTGCAGAGACCTTGTCCCCTGGGCACTGCCACCCTGCCACAGGGGCACTGGACATGGGCTCTGGGGAGCTTCAGAAGGGAGTGGGGCACTGGATGAGCAGGGAAGGCAGAGCAGGACACTGCAGTGCTCCAGGTGGTGGAATGGGGCCAAGGCCGGGGGCATTTGCTGTCCTGGGTGCAGCACAGCAGTCAAGCATTACCCTCTCCTTCCCTGGTAACCTCTCCATTCCTCCTCTGCTGGTGACCTCTCTGTTCCTCCTTCCCTGGTGACCTCCCCGTCCCTCCCCCAGGTCTTCCTCATGATGTTTGTGGTTTACTTCGTGGTGTCGGAGTCGCTGTCCATCAAGAAGGAGGGCAGAGCCTACTTCACCCACTGGGGCAGCTACGGCCAGTGGCTCTTCATCCTGCTCACCACGAGCACCGTGGTGGTTCACCTCAGCCAGGCCACCCTCGCTGACCAGCAGTGGCTCAAGTACCTCAACAACCGCAGGGGCTTCACCAACTTCTACCAGGTGGCCTTTCTCAGCTCCGTGTTCAGCAGCCTGGCCGCGTCCCTGCTCTTCCTCCTGACTGTGCAGGTACGGGGGGCTTGGGGGGGAGCAGCGCGTGGGAACTGGGTGCTTTGGCCCTCCCGTTCCATCCTGTCATCTCTGCGTGGTCCCTGGCAGGGCCAGCAAAGGACCCTGAAGGAAAACATGCAGGACTGAAGTCCTGATCAGGCACTGGTTGGATGCTGCTGCCACATCAGGCCCTGCTGCAGGGCAGAGGGGTGGCAGGGAGGCCACATGTGTCTCTGCTGTAGCACTTTGGGTCTCTACAGCCTCTTCCCTTGGCAGATCCAGCCAGGTGTGGCTGATGGGATGATTTTGTCTGCAAGGAACCTGTGGCCTGGGGTGGTCTGTGCTCTGCCAGGGTCTGCGTTTCTCGGACATGTGTGAGACCCTCCCGTGCTGGGAGGGGTCCGTGCTGTAACTCCCCCTCTCTCCTCCCCAGGCTGCCAGGCAGCTGCGGTTCGTCAGGCAGTGGTCAGTGTTCGGGAAGACCTTCCAAAAGTCAGCCAAGGAGCTCGTGGCTGCAGGGATGGCCTTCGCCCTCCTCCTCCTGGCCTATGCCCAGCTCGGCTTCCTGGTAACTACCCCTGTCCCCCTGCCCTCACAGGGGCTGGTTGTGGTGCTGTTCCTCATCCCTCACCACGGCACGACATGAGCAAAGCCCGTGGGCCCCCTGGGTGCTCCGTGCCCACCCTGCCACAGGCAGCTTTGGGCAGGGGCTGTCCCTGTCACAGCTGATTCACAGGCCACCCCTCAGGGCCCATGTAGGAGGGGATATCTTGACTTAGGGGAACGCTTTGCCGCTGATCCCTTCTCATCACATCTCCAATGTCCCCTTTGCAGCTCTTCTCCTCCTCCTCCGAGTCGTTCCGCAGTGTGGGCAGCAGCCTCCTGCTGCTGCTGGCCCTGCTCCGGGGCGGCGGGAGCCTCCGGCCCTGCCTGCCCGAGGCCTCGGGCCTCTACTGCCTGTTCTGCACCAGCTACGTCGTCCTGGAGCTGTGGGTGGTGCTGAGGCTGCTCACGGTGGTGCTGATCCACAGCTACCGCGAGATGCACTTCGAGCTGTACCGTCCTGCCTTCGAGCCCCAGGACTACGAGATGGTGGAGCTCTTCGTGCGCAGGCTCAAGATGTGGATGGGCTTCAGCAAGGCCAAGGAGGTGAGAGCAGCCTGGGGGCTCCTGGAGAAGGGGCCAGGTGTGCAAAGAGCAATGTCCACCCTCTGTAGGCTTCCTTTGTCCCTGGCTACATCCCACTGCTGCTCACGGCCAGGGTCCTCTGGCAGCGAGGGCTGGAGCAGTCGCTACTCCTGAGGGCCCAGGGCTGGGTTAGTGATGGGGCACTGTAGGGCCGTCAGCTGCCAGTTCTCAGCCCCACCGTTCCATGTGGTTTTAACTGGGATCCATCCCCCGGGTCCATGGCTTGTCGCACAAGGAACAGCTGGGAGCAGCCCCGGGGGGTTTGGAGTGTTCCCTCCTGGAGCTCTGAACCAACCCTGCCCCTGCTCCCCTGTTCCCTCCAGTTCCGGCACAAGGTGAGGTTCGAAGGGATGGAGCCGCTGCCCTCCCGAGACTCCAGTGACTCCAAGTCCTTCCGGGGCCCCACTCCCAGCGCTGCCTCCGACAGCTCCAGGGCCTCCACGTCCTCCAGCCAGCTGGACGGGCTGAGCCTCGTGCTGAGCACCCGGGACAGCCTGGAGGTGGACGCCGACATCCAGCGCCTCCTCTCGCTCTTCGAGATGCTGCTGGCCCAGTTCGACCGCGTCAACCAGGTGACGGAGGACGTGTCGCGCATCGAGCTGCTCCTGGAGGGCTCCCGGAGCCGCCGCTCCCGGAGGAGGCCCCGCGGCTCCGAGGCCGGGCTGGGCAGGGGCAGTGCGGGCGGCTCGGAGCAGGGACCCTCCCCGGAGGTGTGGGACGCGGACGCGCAGCCCCCGCGCGGGGCCGGGGCCGTGCCGGGCGGCCGGGGCTCGGTGCCCAGCCGGCTCCTGCGGGCGAGCCGAGGCGCCAGCGCGGTGGCCCCGGGCAAACCCTGCGCTGCGGCCGCGCCGGCCGTCAGGAGGAAACGGCCCCTCCGCGCCAAGAACAGGGTGCACCCCACGGTCAAGTAACGGGGCGCGGGAGCGGTGCCCGGGCAGGGCACGGGGAGGGGATCGCCCAGGGCGGGCTGTGCCCGCCCTGCAGCCTCGGGAGCTGCCCGGCGGCTGGGCCGGCCGGGCCACGCGGGGCTCTCCCGCCACGCCGCTGGCACGGCCACGGCCTTCCCGGACCCCACGGGGGCATTCCAGTGTTACAGAGCAGGGGACGAGGCCGAGCCTTTCCCCCGGGGCCGGGCAGGTGCAGGGGGACCAGGGTGGGCATTAAGCGGCCCCAGTTGCGGGTGGTGAGCGGGACAAAGCTCAGTCCCTTCCCTGCTGGCTGTGCCGGATGGGAAAGGACGGGAGAGCCCCAGGCCTGGAAGGTTTGAACCGAGTCTTGGATTTTTGTCGACCAGACGCACTGTGGAGGAAAGCGACAGCTTTCGAGAAGGTATTTAACCCACCTTGTTTTTTAAGCATAAATAGATATATAGATAAATGCTATCTACGCCCAGATCAGTTAATTTCCAGTATTGGCTACTTTTATCCTCCAGAAATTGGTACTATTATTTGTATTTAAAGAAATCCAATATTTAAAACAAAGGACATTGGGAGCTCCAGTGAGCCTGGCCAGGCTGGGGGATACAGGGAGCAGCAGCTCAGCCCAAGGGCTTTAAGACCCCGGAGCTGCTCCAGCCTCCTCCAATTTGGGGTTCCCAAGGTGCTGGTGTCACCGTGGTCCCCAACTGTTCCTGTCCCCCCACCGTGGCCCCTGGGCACAGCTGGCTGCTTGGCTTCTCTAACACAAGGAATGTATTGCCCTAAGTATATGTATTTTTTTGGTTTACTTGTTCCTATGTACTGCCCAGCACTTTAAACAAGGCTTTCCTCGGCTACAGTGACACGTGCGAGCTAAGAACGGGATAATATATCACAAAAGCAGTATTTTGTTTGTTTAAATCATAAGCTGAGATGGACAGTGAGGAGGAGAGCGCAGCCCCTGCTCAGGCAGCACCTTCCCTACAGCACAAAGGAGGCAGGTGAAGCCCTGAGGGAGCTTTTTCGGGGTCCCTCCAGCCCTGCCCCCGGGACTGGCCGTGTGCTGGGCTTCAGCTGCTGGGCTACAGCTGGGCTGTGCCACGGGGCACCCCCAGCTCACAGCACGGGGGTGCAGAGCAGGGCCTGGCCCCCCCCGGGGTCTGCGCTCCCCTCCTCAGCCCCATTTCACCTTATGGCTATTGTAAGTAATTTATACGGGGTGTGTTCGGTTTTTAAATGTATATATTTTTGTATGTTTGCTATATTTTCATAGCATCGGTACCGTGTTTGAAACATGTAGATAGGAGACAGAATACTATTGTCAGAGTTATTTAAAGGATGTATTAAGTGCTTCTTCCTGGGAATGTCCCGTGTATATAAGGATTGGGTGTCTGTGTGTGTGTGGCGCGTGTGCTCTCCTGGCTGAGGGTCGGCCGGGCTGGCTCAGGGCAAGGGGGGGAAGCCCCCAGGGGGTTTCTCCGTGTCTTCCAGAACCTGCTCCAGGCTTTGGACAGGCCAGAGGGTGGAAGGGAAGGCTAAGGTGGGCAGTGCTGCAGGGGAGGTGCCTCTGATGCTCCTGGAAGCATCTTCCCATGGCAGGGGAGACCATTCCAGGCAGAGAGAGGGGTCTCCCCTGGCACTTCCATTGCTCCCATCACCTGCTGAGCCTCCCCTCCAGCCCCAGCTGTGCTGGATACTTTAAGGTTTCATTCCATGATCCATGTGCTTCCTTGGCTCCTTGGCCACATCCTGTCTGGGTGGCTGCAGGACAGTGGGTGCTTTGTGATGGCTTTAGGACAGGTCTGAGTTACCTTAGGAAAATTTGGGTGCTGTGCCAGGACAGATGCTGTGGAAAGGTTGCAGAGGGATGAGGGCAGGAGAAGAGAGAGAGGATTGGTAAAGTGAGCTGGTGGTTGGTCAGCATGGAGGTGTTGGAAGAGCAGATGGCACAGAGAAGGGGAGTGTAGAGGGAAAGTCCAGTCCTGGTAACCAGGACACGCTGGTAATGGCAGGAAAGGCAGGTGGGAGATGACAGAGAAGGTCAGAGGGAGGATCCCTGCTCAGGGCAGGAGGTGCGTGGAGCAGGCAGAACCAGCACTTAGTGGTTGAACCCAGGGCTGGGGCTAGGTGTTGGTCAGCTTTGTGCTCTGTGCTCCAAAAAAAACCCCTGGATTTCAAGCCAGAGATATAAAACTGTTGGCCCTGGATTTTTTGTTCCTTTAACTTCCCAGACAGCACAGCACCAGGCTCTGCTCTGGCAGATGCCCCTGACTTATTTGGTGACAATGCCAGTGCAAGCCCTGTCCCCAAATCCCCAAGGCAGTAACAGGAGCAGTGGTGAGGTGTCCCAGGGTCCTGGAATGTGTCCCTGCAGCTGATCATGGCACAGGGCTGGAGTCACATCCAGCTCCTGAGCTCCTTGCTCAGCTCACAACTGCTCTGGCACAGCCACGTGGGGGTAGATCCAGCCACCCCCAAGGGCCCTGTGGGAAAGTTTAGTGTTTGAAATGAACCAAATGAACCAAGCAGGTCTTGGAAATCTCTTGAAGAGCCAAAAATTTCAGTTCACGACCCAGAGTTTAGTTCTCAGCTTGAGTATCCTCATTAAAAGAGGTTGGTGGTAGGAGTGAAGTGCGTGAAGGAGACATGGAGGCAAGAGGAGTGAGAGGGCCCCAACTGCTTGGAGCAGCTCTTCCTAAGCTAAAGGGGAAGCTGTAACAAGGACACTCCCCAAATCCATCAGGAGTTTTGTTCCCAAGTGCCTGTTCCTTACCAAGCTTGCCCTGTGTGTATGTGTGTGTGTGACTGACTTACCAAGTGCTTCTTCTAATCAAAGAGGAGCAGAAATGGGATCAGACAACTGCCCGCCCTCTGTCCTTCCCTGGAAGAAGGGAGAGCAGCTCTGCCCCCCACAGTTGTTCCCTGAAGAGCCCAAACCCTCTGTGGTGGGCAGCACCCACAGCTTCCAGCACTCACAGTTCTCAGAGCAGCAGTTACTTGTTCCAGCATCCCAGGGTCCCCTCAGTGTCCCAGCTAAGGCACAGCTGCAGCCACACGGACTCAAGTCAGGAGTCACACCCTCACAGCAATAAACTTGACTTGCAGCCCTCGCCAGTAAATCCCCCTGAATGTATATTTCTGTGTCTGTAGTCACCAAGAGATGGTTTCTTATTTATTGTCGTCAATCTCACAATGATGCATCAGGATCAAGCTGCTTAAATGACAAACGAAACCCCGATCCATTAGTTCCAAGGGAGAGGGAGGGACTTCTGTAAGTGCCTTTTGTCTTTTTTTAAAGAACAGTGATTGTGACCACAATGCCAATTGTTCCTGTCGGGTCAGCATTTCACTGCAAACAAAAATGGTGTGTTTTGTAACTGTGGGGATGCTTCTTAAAAACTGACAAGGTCAAATAAACACTGACTGCTACAACCTGGCTTGGCTGGTTTTGTCTCAGTCCCTGCAGCCCCTCACTGAGGGGCAAAGCAGCTCCAGCCAGGGCAGCTTCCCCACCCCATACTCACGTACTTCGAGTCCAGAATGTTAATTAAGGTCTCCTGCACAACACAAGACACTCCCTTAAATCCTCCAGCCTCTTAGGGCAGCTCTGGGCTGGCATTAGTGACATCAGCTCCTGAGGTCACCCAAAAGAGACTGGGCCAAGGCAGAGTGTGGCTCCAGGGTTCACACAAAGCTGCCCTGGCTCACCTATGGTGGGCAATGCCCACAGAAAAGCCCCCTCCCCACTGCAGAGGTTACCTGAAGCTGAACCACAAGGAACATCCCAGTGCAGGGGCTGGAACACAGCCAGGAATCCCCCGTGTCCAGCACTGGGA
>JAYRBT010000033.1:15089190-15102510 GCA_036023395.1 Myiotriccus ornatus | reverse complement strand
CTGAAGCTGAACCACAAGGAACATCCCAGTGCAGGGGCTGGAACACAGCCAGGAATCCCCCGTGTCCAGCACTGGGAAGTGTGGGGGGGTGGTTACAGGAGCAACACAGATCAGGAAGCTGAAAGGGGGAAGGATTTACAGGATTAGGAGACAGTTAGAACCTTCCCAGGCCAGCAAGAACCACTGACCAGACAAATACTTTATTTCCTTTACGACTCAAACACTCAAACACAACAGACACTTGGTTCCCAAACACCCTGCACAGGCCAGGGGGGGCCCTTCTGTGCCCTCCCCTGGCACTTCACAGTCCCACGTGCACATTGCACTTGTCTTCACCTCACTGCTGTCAGCCATTCCCAAATCCACACCTCCCAGCCAGGGCCAAAGCAGGAGATAAAGTACTCACAGTATAGTCCAGCTTACGTGGTGTCTCCCAGGTGGGTAGTGTAGTGTCTGGTGCCCACCTCACCTCAAGATGGGCTACAGAATCCCCTTCCAGCTGTGCACAGCTGGGCTGGAAGGGCCTGAACCTTTGAGGAGTCCCAGGAGAGACTGTCACTGGTAGTGCAACAGGCAAAACTCGTGCAGAGACGATGCCCCGAGACATGGCAAGTCTCCAAAGCGGGTTACAGGAGAAGGCTGGGATACCCCAGCATTCCTGCAACCAGTGAAGTTCTGCAGATGGACCTGGAAGTCGGGTCTGGCCTTGGGCTGAACACCTGGATCCAGCCCCGTGGGTCAGACTGTTCATCCCCAGGGATTCCTGGCCCAGCTCTGCCATTCTGCTGCTCTACCTCCCTGTTTGCTGTTATTTCTGGTGGCAAAATAATTTCTGTCGTGAATCTCTCAAAATGCAGAAAAACCCTTGGGAATTTAAGCAGCATTTTGGGCAGGAGAGAACCCAAATTAACTCCAGAGCTGGCAGCAGAACAAGTCAGAGCCTGGAAAGTCCAAGTGCTGAGATTCTCCAAGTCCAGGTAGGAGCTGGGATTCCAGGGTGCTCAAAAATAGCAACTGGATTTTCAATACTTCATATTTCGTTCCCAATAAAGTAATCAAAGATCCCACCATTCCTGCACCTTCATGTAAGGATCTGCAGAATATCATCCTTTGTCTGCTTCCACCAGGAGCTGGTGTGGAAGGAGTCCAAAGAAAGGTTCTGCAGGGAAGTTCCCAACAGAGACAGAAGCCTTGAAACAGCTCAAACCAAATAAAACCAAACGCAGTTGGGTTGGTCCTCTCAGAGCTTCTGCTGGGAATAGTGTCCTCCCCAGGGAAGGCTGAGGCAGGAACGTCCAAACCTGGCAGGGTTCAACGCCAAGTGCACATGCAAGGAGCACATCCAGACCTCCCAAACCCTGTGTCCACACAGGTGCAGGGATCAGCAGGCAGGCAACACAATTCCACGGCCTCGGCGTCCCAGGCCCCGGGATCTACACGAACTCGGTGAAGTCGTCCACGGAGGAGATGAGCCGCTTCCGCTGCCCCGTCTCGTAGCTGGGCGCGGGGTCCTGGGGCACCTGGGGAGGGGGCTTGCTGGGGGCAGAGGGGTGCAGCTGCAGGGGAAGGCCAGGGCTCTGGTACTGCGTTTCCTCCCGGAGCTGAAAGGCAAAGGACGGAGGAGGCAGGTGACTTTACCTGCCGCCCGGCCCAGCCCGGGGCCAACCCCGGAGCAGCCCCGCTCACCCGGTGCCGCAGCCTCTTGATGTGCCGCAGCCTCGCAATCCACTTGGAGGGGTAGGTGTCCGTCGGGTTTGAGCGGCTGTGGTGGACCTGGGAAGCCATCTGGTTCGGGAAGGGTGAGGAGAGGCAGGGGAAGAGAGGAGCCACATCAGCATAACCACGACAACAAAATTAACAGAACTTTTCAGCGCAGTTTGACAGCAACCGAAATACAGCTCTGAGTTACGACTGTTCATGTCCCAACTGACTTCAAGGTCAAGTAGAAAACTTATTTCTTTGATTTAGCAAGCCCTGCTTGTCTCCTTGGAAGCTGGTGATGGCCCGAGGCACCAGCTGGAAGCCAGGAGGTCTCAGGGAGCTCGGGGTACTCACGTTGGCGTGCAGGGCCATCTGACGGGCCACGAAGGGCAGGTTCTTGTCCGAGATGATCTTGGCAACACTCGTGTCCACAAGACCCTCCATGTCTTTCATTTAAAGGAGTAAGAAAAAAATTATTTTCACACAGTTAAGAACAAGCCAAAGGTTGCCAGTAACTAAGTAATAGAAACCTGAGGAACTGTATCACAGAAATTACTGCTGAGCTCCACAGCTCCCACTGTAACAGTTCTTGTACTGTAAAGAACAGCCTGCTGGGCTCTCACATGAACCAAAACATGAGCCAAAAACACCCACTAGTGCCCCTTTGGTAAGAGGAAAACACCTGCACCAGCACTGCTGAACTCACATGGAGCCATGGCTGGGTCCTGCAGTGCTGGGAGAGACAGCAGAGGCCAAAGCCAGAGGGAGCTGCACCTCCCCTCTCCTCCAGCATTCCCAAGTAATTGTTGGAGGGATTTGCTCTACTGTTGGAATTTGTCTTAACCTTGAATATGAGTGGTACAATGGGAAGATACCTCTTATCTTGGGGAAGATACATGAACAGGACAAACCCAGATGCAACTGGGCAAACTGGTTCCAGAGAGTTTCTCCTGGAAGTTTTCACTTTTGAAACACAACCCCACTGCACAGGGAAGGCAGTCACTGACCCCCAACATGGGAAAGGCTGAGGGATCCCCACCTTTCCGACACTGCAGCGTCACCAGGTTACAGTCATAGTCCAGGGGTGTGATGATCACGTGCACAAAATTGAACTGGCCCTAAGGAGGAGACAACAAAACAGTCAGAAACATTTCCCTGGCAGCATCGTGGCCTGTGAATGCCACGAACACACCCGTGAACCCAGCCAGGCCAACAACTCCTGATCTCCACACTGTTTGCTAAGGCACCACACCAGATGGAGCTTTACAACACACCCACCAGGAAAACCTTGTACCTTTATTGTTCCCAGTTTAAAGTCCTCTCCTGAATCATTGTAAACGATGGAAACAAAATCGTTCCCCAGGTGCCTCTTCTTGTCACAGCGATATTTATCCAAATCCTTGGTGGGCATCAGAGTAGCAATGTGGAAAATGGCTGGAGAGGGAAACAAAAATCCTCAGGTTGGGCTGGGAAAGCAGCAATGGTCACACACCAGACAAAGCAGTACCAGCACCAAAATAATAAAAATACAAGTTGTGCTCCCTGAGTAAGTTTGTCCCCACGTGTGACAGCTGAATCCAGACCCATGGGCTGCTCCCACAGTCCCTGGAGCACGGAATGCAGTGGTCAGTGGAAAGGAGCAGAACACCGTGGGGAGCAGAACCGGCTTTAAGGAGGAAAGAGTTAAAATAGCTTAAACCAGGACTTGCCCTATCTGAGCACCAGGACCTGCAGCATGGAACTGGGCTTGTGATGAGCAGAGCTGTGTGGAAAAATCAGGGAAGTTCACCGAAGTTCACCACAGCCTGCTGGATGCCAGCTGATTTTTGCACTGTGGGTGCTGTGGGAGTTGGGTGACACTGCAGTGCAATGAGCAAGGGCCACAGCAGTGACACCCCCTGCTCAAAACTGCTCTTCAGGGAAACAGAGCAGAGCTTTGACACCACCTTCAGTGAACAGCCTTCACAGCAGCTTGGGAACAACCAGCTTACTCTGCAAACCTCCACACCAAGCCCTGCTGACCCTTAGAGAGCAGGCTACTTTAGAAGTGCAGTGATTTTTCTTTTCTTAAATATTTAAGGCAGGTCTCTTGAACTTTAACACATGGCTTACAGAGATATCACAAAGAACAGGAGCCAAGGTCACCTTCCCTCCATCCCTGGAAAGGAAACAGAGTGCAGAAGGCAGGCAGGTCAAGGCCCATCCTTCCAGCTTCTGGAGCCACCTCACCTTGCATGATGTCATCGTGCCAGCAGTAGGTAAACTGGCCATCCTCCCCACACACGTCCAGGCCCCCGAGGTAGATCTTGTCTGGCTGACAGTCTTTGAGCTCAATGAGCTTCCCCAGCCCAGTGAGGAACTCGGTGTAGCGATAGGAGCCGTGTTCGTTGGACAGGATCGCGATCTCGTTGTTGCTCTGGGACACAGGAACGTGGGACAGTCACTGAGTGCCGAGGGCTTCACGCAGGCATTGATTTTTACTGCCAGGAACTGAGGAAAAGCAAGGCATGCAGGAGCAGGACAAGGCCCTGCACACTCACCTGGCCCTCCCCCACGTAGAGCACTGCAATCTTGTGCGTGTCGTACGACGGGATCTGGTCCAGCAGCTGCACCGACCTTTCAAACGTCTGCAACCAAAGCACCGGTCACACCCAGCAGCTGGGCCAGGGGAAGGTGTCCCTGCCCAGGGCAGTGCTGGGGCTGGGGGGGCTTTGAGGTCCCTTCCAACCCGATCCATTCCAGGATTCTGTGATCTTTAAAAAATTACCTCCACACATCCACTGCCTGTGCTAAACCCGCTTTGGGACAGAGCAAGCACAGATTCCTGACCCTCCCCAGTGTTCTCCCTGCTGGATGCTGCCCTGCAGGGAAAGGGCAGTGCTCCATGGCATCTGGCACCAGCTCTCCTGGGTTTACACTCCAGGTGACACTGATCTGCCCGAGTGCATGGGTTGGGTGCATTTGCCATGACAAATCACATCCTATCCTCACTTCAGCTCCAGGCACAGAAAACCGTTGTGTCTCTTGCTCCGAAGAATATTTCTGGCCTCATCTCAGCTCTCCAAAACCCCATTCCAGCACTGCTTCTCCAGGAATTTTATATCCCATATAACCACAGAATGCTTCTTGCCCATTCCCAGTTACATGGAGGGATGACAGATCACCTAATGCTCGGTTCTCGTACTACCAGCAAACCCCCCAACTCCTCAGCTCTCCCTGCCTTCTGTCCAGGATTCTGAAACACCACCAGTAACATCTCCCAGTATCCCAAATCCAATCCAGAGCCATAAAGGATTGGGGTACAATCTCCCACCTGTGGCACTGCTGGTAGGAAACACCTTTAAGTTGCACCACCTGAGCTAGTTAATTAAAAAATTAACTACAAGAATTTACAAAAAGGTCCTTGCCTACCTCATTTGGCAACAAGAGGGGCTTGTTGTTTTCATCACCAAAGAATGGGGAGTGGTACAACTGTAAAAACACAAAGCTAAGGGAGAGAGGGGGGGAAAAAGTTCTGTTACCATAAAAATTAGGTCAATTTTGATCTGCTGGATGCAAGAACATTATGTACAGCAGAAAAATAGGAGCAATTAAAATGCTAACAGGGTTATGACTCATCTTTTAGACACTTTAGGTGCCTGGGCTACCTGCAGTTTGTAATAGACCCCTGTCAGAAAAGCAGTGATGTGTCAAACAGCAGCAGCCACACAAATTCCCTGCTCAAAGGCACGGAATGGAGGAGCAGGAATGCCCTCCTGCCTCACAGCTCTGGGGGTATTTCTGGGCTATCAGACACATGATTGCAGAGACATTTCCATTTTACCTGTCCTCAATAAGATGAAAATGGTCTCATCGTGCAGTTTTGGGCAATTACCATTATCTCAAGTTCAAAAAGTAGCAATTATAACCCTTCTATATCTTTTTCTTAGGATTTTGCACATTATATTTCTTGAAATGCAAAACTAGCAATTCATCCTGCTCCCAGCAAAACCAACTCTAGGTGACCTGCAGTTGAGCCACACACCTTAAATTAGCATAGATTAAGGACATGAGGAAACTATTCATCAATTTCTTTCACCATTTAGGAGTTCTGTCTCCTAAATCACAAATCTAATCTGGCAGTGGGCTCCATATTTCTGTACTGGCTCCTTAATAAAGCAGGTAATTAACCTTTTCCATCGGACACTGCTTTGCAGACTCTGTGAAAGCTCCAGACAAGCCCAGCACCGACCCATTCTGGCTCAGGGACCCCCCCACCCACCTGGGGTTTATCCCGGGGACTTTCTCAGCGTTGGAAGCTGCTGTCCTGCCCTTGAAGGCGTCTCTCTCGATCCTCTTCCCCCTCCTGGACGGGGCAGAGTCGGAGATGGTGTATCCCCGGGGCCGGTGTCCCGAGGGGGAGCGGGGAGAGGTGGCGGCTCCGGCGCCATCCAAGCCCGAGCCGGTGCCCCTGGAGTCCTCCCCCCTGCCCAGCCAGCTGCCCAGCCCTTCCCCTTCCAGGTTCCCAGACTGGGATTTGGATTTCACTTCCGTGCTCAGCCTCCTCGTTACTTCTCTGCCATTTGCATCCTTGAGGACCTCCTGCAGCGTCTGCAGCTCGGGGGAAGAGCTGGACTTGCTGAGTGGCTGGGACGGCTGGAAGGACAGTTCCTCCAGCGTCCGGCCGTCCTCTCTCCCGATGGGAATTCCACCCTCCACCAGGTCCTCTGACTTCATTGATTTGTCTTCTTGACTGGAAGTGGAGGAGGACTTAAAGACAGAGAAAGAGAGATGAACGGTTTTTATGGAATCTTAGAATCCCAGACCGGTTTGGGTTGGAAGGGACCTTAAACCCCATCCCATTCCACTCCCTGCCATGGGCAGGGACACCTTCCACCAGCCCAGGTTGCTCCAAGCCCCGTCCAACCTGGCCTTGGACACTTGCAGGGATGGGGCAGCCACAGCTTCTCTGGGCTGCCTGTGCCAGGGCCTCCCCACCCTTATAGTAACAAACTTCCTCCTTTTCCCGAGAGCCAAAATAAAAGCTGACAACAACAACACTCGAGGCACCTCAACACTTCCAGGGGAAGGTGAGCAGGACCCCGATAAAACAGGTATTTTCCCCTGCAGCCCCCCCAGGCCACCCAAACTCTCAGTGATGGCTCCACGTGCACTTCGATGCCATTAGTGGGTTGTTCCCGGGGTGCCAAGAGGGAAGTCACGGACGATCCTGCCGTGGCTGTCACCAGGACACTCTGCTCCCCCTGGTTCTCCTTACCCTGCTGTAGGACTCCTGGCCTTTACCAAACCTTTCCTCGCTCAGGACGTGCTCCGAACACGACGTCTCCGTGTCCTCACTCTCCGGAGACTCCACTGGGGACTCGGTTTCCTTGAGCTCCATCTCCCCCGCGCTCCCCTCCTCCAGCACCACGGCGGATTCTACGGAGACACAGGGCAGGGCAGCTGAGGCGTGGGGAGGGCCCACAGGGGCAGGCCCCCATCCTCTCCTCTGAAGTACCAGCCTTTTCCCTACGGGATCTCAACGGAAGGCCATGTGGAACGAGTGCTCTTTGGTTTCTTGGCATGTCAGACTTGCTCCGGGTCCCCCTTTGGCACGGAATAAATCCCCCTCACAGCTAAGGGCTGCCTCGGGCAGAGGAAGTGCAGTTGTTTCCAATTGTTACTGATGAACGAGGAGGGGACAGAATGAGGAAATGGGACCTTGGACACTGGGTACCAGGACAGACAGGAACTACAGAGATGTAGGAAAGTACAAGACCAGTGCTAAAAGTTCACTGAGGCATCAGTTCTGCGCAGGTCTGCAACACAGGGGCTTTTTCTTGTACTGAAACGCAACACTCCTGTGCCTTGAGGCCTGGAAGGAGATAAGAAATTTTCCTAGGAGCCATTTCCGTGCAGTTTGGCAGTTTTCCTGGGATATCTCAAGAGAAGCAAAGAAATTCAGCCCTAAACATGTGGAAGGACAGGAGCAGGAGGGACACAGGCACTGCAGCAAAGCTGCACGTGGCACCTGCTCAGACAAACAGGGAATGGAACCACACTGACAAGAAAACTCCTTGGGATCCCTGTCTACGTGGAGGATTTAATGTTGGACCTATTCCAGGCACTGACCACAGGGATGGGTCTGACCAAAGGCTCCTCTTGGCCTTGCTTTTTGTCCTGAGGAAAAGGCTGGAGAACAGGAGGCTTCCCATTATGCACACAAGGGACTGGAAGACCAATCTGAAAGGCCAAGATTTGTTTTCCAAAATAATAATAATAATAAAACCAAAAATTAGCACACACACACACAAAAAAAAAATAAGGAAAATCAGCAAAATTAAAAAAAATACAAAGAAAAATCACTAAAGCAGCTTTTCCTGGATTGATTTCAGCTCGCAGGACCAAAGTTATTTCAAAGAAGCAATTAAGAGTTAGCATTGCACACACAAACCTTCTAAAAAATACAAAACAAACCAAAAGGAACCAAAACAACGTGCTGATCTGGTTAGCTGTCCAAGCCAGAACACACCTGCACATAGCCCGTGCTTCCAAGCTCCCCCCTTACCCCTCTGCCAAGACTGCTGGTGCTTTGAAATAATCCAAGCACTGATTATTCTTTAGGTGGGAAGAGAATAACAGGAGCAGAGAGAAGTACAGAAGAATATTTAACTGCAGCAGCTTTGTGTTGCTTTGAGAGGCCTCTGACAACACCCACCAGCAGCTCAGAACACCCCAGTGCTCTACAGGGAGTTTTCCAGTGAAGGAAAGAGGCAGAAAGACATTTGAACCCTCTAATTAAAATCACAAAGCACTGCAGGTTATCAAAGCAATGCAGGTGTTGTGCTCATAAGGTGTGTAATTTGATCTCCACTTCATTTAATTACAAAATCAATTTTACTGAAGTGGAGAAAGATTTTACACTGTTAGAGAGCCTCTAAAAGGTAGAATTTAGCAGGTTTTCTGCTGAGATATATTTTTTTATTTAAAATACTCTTAACCACCATCCATGCTAGTGTCAAACTTTATACATATTTCAAAAATACATATATTTTTCTTTCACATCTTTCTGTGTCCAATTCTGGCAGACTCCTGTGGGCTGAGCAGCCAAGGGCTCCATTTCAGGGGAGCTTGTCCTGCAGCACACGCTGCTCTTCTCACAAGTGGGAGCTTTTACACTGAGCAGGACACAAAGCCAATTGTAAACTGAAGCTGAAAATGAAGAATTCAATTAATCAAGGCACCCAGACAGGTCGTTTAACACTCTGCCTCAGGACTCACAAGCCACCCCAGCTACAACCAAAGTTTCTTTAGGAAATTGTCTGCACTTGCAAATGTTGGATCTGGCTTGGACTTCTTCATGCTAGTCAAGATCCCATTTGTTGAGAGTGATGAGACTGGGGACAGACAGGAGACATGGAAGGGGAAAATGAGGGATGAGGGATACATTTTCTATGAATCAGAGGTGTTCTTCTATGGCAATACTGTTTGTTGGTTTTTTGTTTTTTTCCTTAAAGATATATAAATATACCTGCCCAGGATATGCTCCTGTGCAACTTCCCTTGACAACTGGACTGGTACATGGAAGAGAAAGAGGCCACTGCAAAGGGAAATCAAGTGAGCAGCTACATCAAAAGGAAGGAGAGACTATATGAAAATAAAAAATATAAAAAAATTAAAAAGCACAGAGTTCAAAATGTAACCAAGAGCCTAGTTTAAAACAAATAAATAAATAAATGAAACAAAGGAAAGAACAAGCTGGGATAAGCTCACTAGATGCCAAAGGGGTATTTTAGGGGTCTCAACATGAATAAGGAGGCATAAACACATCCAACAGTGCAGGCTCCAACTGCTCCCTTTGCAGAACACATTTGGTGAGGTTTAGACACAGAGAATTCCTTCCTGATACCCCAGCACTCACAGGAAACCGGGCTGAGCCCCTTCTGACCTACACACCCCGGGCACAAGGTCATTTTTAAACCCACGGAAGAGCAGAAATACAGGTGAAGACTCACAAAGGTTTAACCCCTGGAGAGGCAGAACAACAGGCACGTGACAGTCTGACAGCAAAACTTCTTCCCAGCCAGCTCCTGCAAGTCTGCTTGGAGATGTTAACAAGGATGTGGCCAAAATGACTCTCTCAGGCTGGCACAGGAGTGGCATTCAGGTGGTGCTTTCAGCTCATCACTTAGCTCCTACACGCCTCAAATTTGTAGGAGTCAATAAGTGTTCACAGGTAAGAATTTAAATGTTTTTGTTCTTAAGAGACGATAATTTGATTTTTACTCCAATGTTGTGTTTGCACTTTCCGAAATCCTAAAATCATACCCTGCCCTGTTTAAAACAAAGCTGAAAACTGGCATTTTTACCAGATTTGCAGTCGATCCATCTCCCTGCTCCCCAGCAAAGCCTGCTCTGCTGGTACCACTGCTCACTTCTGATGGTGCCATCAGTGCTCAGAGCCTCAGTGTGGGTATCATTGGTAAGATAACGAGCAGGGATTACAAAAAGCTTTAAAAGCTGTGGGTCAACACTAATCTCCCAACATTAACAGCTTTTTAGGAGCTAAACTAGCACCGGAATGAATTGAGTGAAAAGCCTTGGCCACTGTGTTAAAAGAAAGGCAGCAAATGAAACTCAAGTGGTTCAACTAAACGCTGAACAGTCCTTTTCAGAGGGAGATAAATCCAGCAGGATTTGCATTCTGGTATCTCCTGCTGTCTAAGCCAGTGGCAACCACCTGATCCTGGCTGGCCAGGTTTGGAGCAGCCCCTTCCCCCGGGAACCTGCAGCTCGGAGTGCCCCACACAGACTCCCATACTGAAGACAAATGGAAATGGAAACACTGCATGGAAAGATCCATCCACAAGTGGGATGCCCAGATCAGCCCCAAGCAAGTGGAAGAGGGAACAGACCCATGACTTTGTTCATTTTCCTTTGGAAACACACGACTCCTCCAGAGAAGCTCCGCTGCTCCTCTTCCTTCCCTTTAACAAAGAGCTGCTTTTCCCACAGAACAGCAGAGGCAAGGAGGAAGGGAATTTTTCACTGAAAACTCCTAGGGGCAAGAACTGATTCCCCTCCTCATTGCTGGTATCCCTCATGCTCCCAGCTGTCCTGTCCTAGGAGACCTGCAGTGCCACAGAGGATCCCCAGGGCCGGGCTCCTGCCCCGAGCTCTCACCTGTGTTGGAGCGCTGCAGCAAAGAGGGCTTGGCTGTTCCCGTGGCCAGGCTGGAGGAGGGCACGGACAGGGACTTGTAAAGAGCCGTTTCCCGGTGCTCCTTAAAGCGCTCTGCAGCCATGAGGGCGTTGGAGAGCTCCTGCAGGGGCATGTTGTTGATGTCTGAGGAGAACGGGCTGAGCGGGTTCTCCAGACTCATCAGCCAGCTGGTGTTACCTGGAAGGGAAAATCAGGGAAGGGTATTGAGTATTCCCAGCTCAGGCTGAAAAAGCATGAATTGTTTGGGAATTTGCAAATAAAAATCAAATTGGACCAAGCTCTCAGTTCTTCTGCAGAATCACCTGATTAATTTTCTACTCCCTGTGCTCTGCACTTCACCCCAAGCTCTTCAAAACCCATCCCTGGTAACTCATTACTACAGCAGATTCCCCAAAATCATCCAAAATACTCAGGTATTTTAATTAACGATACCAGGTCAGTTGTTTTCTCATGAAGCAGATTTTAGCTGAAAGATAATTCCTGTTATGTTGTAGAACACACCAGCGTTCAAGAATTTTAACCTTGAACATGTCGCTGTTCCTTCCCTAAGAGCCAACACCACTGCACAGCTGAGCAGAGCTGTAGATGCCCCATCCCTGGAAATGTCCAAAGCCAGGTTGGACGGGGCTTGGAGCAACCTGGGCTGGTGGAAGGTGTCCCTGCCCATGGCAGGGGGTGGCACTGGGTGGGCTTTAAGGTCCCTTCCCACCCAAACCATTGCAGGGTTCTACATAAAAGGCAGCAAGCAATAAGGAGCAATCCATTCACAACTAAATACGGATTCTTCTGCTTCCCCCAGGCTCTGGTTTCTCACCAGGTCCAGGATCTCACTCTGCACTCAGGCTCATACCTGTGGGTCTGCGAACCAGGATTTCTGCCCATCCCTGGGTCAGCAGTGGGACATAGGCAGCCAAGTTTGCTTTTTCCTTCTGCAGGGGTGTCTGTGGAGCAGGATTAGCCTTCTCTGAGCGAGCTGCAGGAGCAGGAGGGCCCTGTGTCCCTTGGGAGGTGGAGCAAGTGGCAAAATGGGAGCCTGAGCTGTCTAAGGCACCAACGCGTAAGGCATGACCACCTGGCAGGACAGACACAAACCAAGACAGAGTTAGCCCCCAAAATAGCTCAGGAATAAGGCTTTCAAGATCCTCCAGCAGCTGCATGCACAATATTGGGAACTGCCCCAGTTTTTATTTTCCTTTTCATTACAATTTTTACTATTATTTTATTTCCATTATTAAACTGTTCTTCTCTCAACTCACAAGTTTTCTTACTTTTCTCCTTCCAATTCTCTCCCCATCCCACCACAGGGGACTGAGGGAGCATCTGGGTGGGGCTCAGCTGCCAACTGGTGTTAAACCACGACAGGAACCCAAGGGAATTTTTCCTTTCCCGTGTTTCCTCTAAACCAACTTCTGTGATCACCAAGGCTCTCCTGCAAGGAGAGGGAAGCAGGAGGAGCCCCACCTGCCAGTTATTAAACACCAGACAGGTCCAGAGCCTCAAATTAGATCAGCCACAGGAGGCACTTGGACACTCAGACCTGTGACAGGAATGGCAGAGAGACTCCAGGACAGGAACTCACCCGACATGGATCGGACTCTGTTGCGAGAGCTTCTGCAAACCTGCTGCCCAGCCTGAGACTCCAGTTTGGCTGGAGCTTCTTTAGTCTGTCTCACTTGCAAAACAGGGTCTGAGCTGTGGGAAAAGAAGATATTGGTGATGTTGAGACAAATCAGCCATGCTGGACAAATAAGACATCCCTCTTCTAACAGGAGGAAAAACTAAAAAGATGCACTGTAACAGTGGGTTAGGAGAACATTAAAGTTAGGTGGAAACTTCTAGAAACAGGAGTAAAAACCTACCTTGATTCTGTGGTGCTTTGGAACTCTGCAGAGTCCAGGCCAAGCAGGGACCTTGTCCCTGTTCCAACACTTGTAGTGATGGTCACCAGCTTGTTACCAACCAGCCACGTCTTCGTCCTCCCTCCAGCCAAGAGAAACTCACCCACGGGAGACCTGGGAACACACTTGTGATGAAGACCTTCCTCAGGAGGCAGAGAGCAGAGCAGATTCCTTTAACCATGCAGGAGGACCTGCCTGCTTTCCTTCTCTATACAGCATTTGTACCATTCCCCTTGGCTGCCAACATACACATTATCCATCAGGATAACGTATGAGCTTCTGCAGCAAAGACTGTGATTATCCAGCAAGGACATGAAACAGAGCACTGCTGCCAGAGCCTTCAAGGCATCTCCTTCAGACTGTTCCAGGCTGAGTGTCTCCAAGGGACTTCACAGAATCATGGAATGGTTTGGGTTGGAAGGGACCTTCAAGATCATCCAGTGCCACTCCCTGCCATGGGCAGGGACACCTTCCACCAGCCCAGGTTGCTCCAAGCCCCGTCCAACCTGGCCTTGGACAC
>JAYRBT010000033.1:15070018-15089090 GCA_036023395.1 Myiotriccus ornatus | reverse complement strand
CCAGCCCAGGTTGCTCCAAGCCCCGTCCAGCCTGGCCTTGGACACTTGCAGGGATGGGGCAGCCACAGCTTCTCTGGACAACCTGTGCCAGGGCCTCCCCACCCTCACAGGGAAGGATTCTAAACCTGCCCTCTGCCAGTGGGAAGCCATTCCCCCTGTCCTATCACTCCAGACCCTTGTCCCAAGTCCCTCTCCAGCTCTCCTGGAGCCCCTTTAGGCCCTGGAAGGGGCTCTCAGGTCACCCTGGAGCCTTCTCGTCTCCAGTCTTCTCTCATGTAACCTCCTCTTTAGCCAAGCCAGATTTTATCAGTCAGGAAAGGCTTCAGAGCCTGGGCCTGCCAGAATCCCAACATGTCACAGGAGTTTTCCACCAGTGAGGAGAACTCTGAGCCCCACCCAGCCCCTCTGTCCCGTGCTCAGTGACTGGCCCCGTACCTCTTTGGCACTGCAGTGAAGTTGGAGAAGACGTATCGAGCCATCATATCCAGGCAGGTCTCTGTGAGCTCCAGGTGCAGGTTTTTTAAGTTGTCATCAGCCTGAGCCATTGAGTTTTCATCTGCAGAGCCCAGGCTCGAGCTGGTGATGGATGTTTGGATCCGACTGGAAGAGAATGTTTCCGACTGACAGATCATCCCGCAAAACGCTGGTCCCTGTCACCCGACAGACAGCAGGACGCAGACCCTGCCACACATGCATGTGCCAGATCAGAAAGGTGGCCAGGCACCGAACCCAGGGCATAGCAACATATTTTTGGATCAGCCTCATGTTGTGCTTTGCAGACTGTCCTTGCAGAAAGCATATTTTATCTGGGGAGACTGAGAACACTTAAATGTCAGTCAGCTGGCCAGTGCTCTCTGATGTTGGTGGCCCATGGGCAAGTGCCCCAAGCAAGGAGTAAGAGGCAGCACCATGCTCTGAGTTCACTAATCTATGCTGAGGGCAAGCATCCCCTGAATCAGCACCAGCTTCCCAGGCAGAATGTTGCCCATGAGCCAGAAGTCGGGATACTCCAGATTTAACTTTATAATCCTGTTCTTTGCTTTTTTTCTCTGTTGCATCTCTTCCATATATTGCTTTTTTCCCCTCCAAATTCAACAGCTATGTAAAACCTAATTTAACTTGTAATAGAAAAAAAATTGCACTCTGAACAGGAAATTGGCCTTCAAATAAGCCAAGTTAACAAGGCAGCTTAAAACAGTTTCTGCAGCAGGCTGGACTGCAGTATTTTACAAAGAAACTCCTTACGCCATCATAATGCAAACTAAGCTGAAGTACAGCCAAATTTTTTTATGGCATGACAACTTCTTTGGCATCATTAATGGTAATTATCTGAATTTTTAGTTGCTACTACTTATATATAAATGCAAGAGAAAAAAATCACCCAGTGATTAATGGGGACATCAGAGAATCACAGAATCCTGGAATGGTTTGGGTTGGAAGGGACCTTAAACCCCATCCCATTCCACTCCCTACCATGGGCAGGGACACCTCCCACTAGCCCAGGGTGCTCCATCCAACCTGGCCTTGGACACTTGCAGGGATGGGGCAGCCACAGCTTCTCTGGGCAACCTGTGCCAGGGCCTCCCCACCCTCACAGAGAGGAATTTCTTCCATCAAATGAAGTGTCAGAATTATATTTGCAATTCAGCCACTTCGGTCTCTTCTCCCCAGATACCATATATAGTCAAAAATAAAAAAAAACCCAAACCAGAAAATCAAGTTCCACTGACAGCAGCCCTACAGACTAAGGCATAAATCTTCAGGTTCAGAATTAAAACCACCAGCAGTTTAACTCTCGAGGGAAGTGATCCAGAAATACGTTTTAAAAACTGGCATCAACTGTTTCATCTTTCATGGGAGCAGATCAATGTCTGCGATCAAATCTTGTCAATCAATCAAATCAACGCCTGAAATCAAATCTTGTTTCCTTTAGTTGTGAAAGCAGCAGCTTCCCATGGGCTGAGCACACCCTTCACTGCTCTGTGGAAACACAAATTCAGGTTTTCATGGCATCTATTGGAGACCAGAATACTTCCATCAGCTCCTTTACCTCAGCCAACAAATCCCAAACCGAGGCCAGGACTGTTCCCTCTACACTGGGAGGAAGGCCTCTGTGTAACTTTGCAGAGATTCCAAAGCCTCTCCTGGGGCAAGTCACTACTTGGAAGGCTCAAGTTTTAGTCAGCGGTAACCAGATCTCTCACTTGCACAGAATGCAACCTTTTTCCTCTTTTTTGGGTTTTTTTTTTGGGTGTTTTTTTGGGTTTTTTTCCCCCTTCACCATCTTTACTTTGAAAACACAATTTTTCATCGCTAAAGCACCAGAGAATGTGGCAAAGTAACCACAACACACACACACAGGGTGTGATGTGACAGCCCAACATGGCCTTGGGAAGCCACAGGACACCCAAAACCTTCCGCTGGGGCCAAGGCCAGTTTTTCGTTGGGAGACCAGAGTCATGCAAGCATCCCACATGCAAATCCCCCCTGCTACCACCCACCCCTGCAGCAAAATCTCCAAGGGCTGAGTTGCTCTTGGATTGTGCCCATTCAAAGTGCCTCTACCTGCGGACCACATGTTCAGACACACTGATGCTGCGGGACCGGAAGGCATCAACTGCAGAGGGTTCTTTCAGCTCTTTCACGGGAGGAGAGTTATTCAAGCCTTGCTTTGCATTTTTGGCTAGTCTTAAACTACTATGTGGAGAAGCACCAAGCCCCAAAAGAGGTCACAGGAAGGGAGGAAATCATTGTAGGGATGTAGGTTGAAAGGTCACAGTCACAGGGTCAATATTGGGGGATCCCGGAGGGTGATGGAAAATAAAACAAATGCCAAAAAAAAAAAAAAAAGGGAAAAAAAAAAAATTAAAACGTACAAACAAGCAGAGCTGAAAGCATTAAAAAGACAAACCACATTTTTGAAAACAAGATTTTAAATGTGCTACAAAACAAACGAAATTAGTACAAGTTAAAAGAAAAAAACTGGTTGAAATGAGAGTTGGAATACTGAGCTGTTCACCAAAGGCACCTGAGGGCTCACTGGGCACAAACTTCTCAAGGCTGAGAAGTTTTGTGCAGTTCAACCATGTCTTGTGTTGCCCCAGCTCATCACCTCAGCACAACTAAACACCTGAGGACTTCCACAGATCCTAAAGTGCTTTACCTACACCGGGCAGGAGCAGGTTTTTCTATGAGACACAGGAACATGTCACCCATCTCTGTCTCTGCTAGGCCTGGCTCAAATCTGAGCTTTTGCCCCAGTCACAACACACCCAGGGCCTCTCAGAGGTGCTCCTCAGCTCAGCTCGAGGCACTGGGGACACTCAGCCCACCCAAAAAGACCCTTCCCACACTGCACAGCCAACAAACATCCCCTTGGCTGCTGTCGACTCTGTGATGCTTCTTTGCCCAACCAGCTGCTTAATTCCAGTGGCTCCAGGTAACCCACTTGACTTTCAGCTGGAACAGAGAGGAAATTAGTGTTCACACTGTCAAGTGCCAAACACGTGTGGGAGATGACAGCAATTAAGATCTAAGAGGCACTTGAATTAATCACTGAGATGCTTGCCAGGCTCGGTGCTAATTTGGACAGAACAGTTGGTCCAGCAGTTCCCATCCCCATCTGTAAAATAGACACTGACTGAACCCCTCTGGCTCTTTCTAAACACACTTTATTTGCCTCCTTTCAGTGAGTTATTACATCTCAGTTTGCCACCTGGAGGAAGTAGAATTTATCTGTCCTTCTCCCAACAACCTCTCTCAGATCACTTTTGGCCACCACTGGGGATGTGCTGCAGAGAGCACAGGCTCACACTGCAAAATAATCACCTCCACCACCATCAGGACATCCAGAAACTCTGGGAACCATTGGGATTGTGATCTCTTGGAACACCAGCACCTCAGCTAGGGCATGGGAATGCTCACTCTTTGGGCTTAAGGACAGAAAACCAAGCACAGAAGCTTCTCAAGCAAGGAAATATATCTGCTCCAAGCCATTTCCTCGCTCCCCTGGCCAGAATCCAAGCTCAACCAGACCCAGAGGCAGTGCCATCCTGCCATTCCAGTGCTTCAGGTCACTGCCTGAGTACAGCCCACACTCCTCAGCAGAGACTTCAGTGCAAAGTCATCCAGCAAAAGCCTTTAGATACAGTAGTATTCCAACCTGGTAGAATTTAACAGGGGTTTTTTTTGGGGGGGAAAAAAGGAAAAAAAGATTAGTTGAAATTCTAATTGGAGAGATGAGTGTTAAAAGGCTTCTCTTCCAAGTTTCTGGATGGAAGAGGAGGAGATGGGAGAGACGAAACACAACACAGGGTTTACAGCTGCAGCATTAGGGCAGGGATGGTGTTTCTTCAGTGCAAGACTCTCCTCGAGCCTTGCAGGTAAAGTAGAGGCACTTTCCCCAGGGTTCAGATGCCACTGTGTGCTCGCTCAGAACACTGAAGCAAGTTAAGTGAACCAATTTAGGTAATCCCTGCAGGTAAAAGGACGTTGGGGAAACCCTGAATGCCTCCCAAGGAATAGGCAAAAGGCTACTCTGAAAGACTGCTGGCAAGATACTCTCTGACTTCTACAGACCTTGCCAAAACTGACATGAGGGCCTCAAAATTAAAATATAAAAAGGGATCAGGACATCCAGACAGACAGAAGGCAGCTGTGTGCCAGCCAGTGCGCTGACCTGACAGGGAACACCATGGAAAAACACAGCACTGGCTCTCTAATTTATCCAGGTTGCTGATCACAACCAATTCTCTGGCAATCATTTAAAAATCAGTCGTTACAGATCAGTTATGAAAGGAGTTCACACAATCCATATGAGCACGGGATTCTGTTCCTTCCGGTATTACCTTACCCTGCTATTTCTGGTAACACTGTACTGACACACATCCACCTGAAAGATCTGCTGATTTTCAAAAATTAATACCAAAAAAGCCCACACCTCACTGCAAAGGCTTCCAGGACAGCCAGTGATGCCTCACCTCCCCACCAGACTGTCAGCCCGGTTTGATCCCAGCTTCCTACCAACCTGTTTGTCTTGGCCCAGTCCCCTGACCTAAAGAGGTTTACTTTCCTTGCTTACTGCACTGACACATTTTGGATAACCAGACCCAGGCTCCCTCAGGAAAACACAGGGCAGGGTGTGAGCAGAGAGCAGGGAACACAGGCCCTGCTGGGCTCCACGGCAGTTACCTCTTTGGCCTCTCGTTGAGGCTCGTGCTGCGAGCCCTGAAGCTGTCCTTCTCAGGGGTGTCATCGAAGGAGAGGAGCACGTTGGAGCGCAAACCCTGCCCGTGGGGACAAGAGGGGACAGTGTGAATGGCCACAACGGGCAGCTCAAAGTCTGCAACCCCAAGCCGACGCACGGAGAGCTCACGGGCAGTTTTAAAAGAGATGTTGAGAAGGAAAGCAGATTTTTTTCCTTGCTTCAAACAGAACCTTTAAAGTCCTCAGATCAGCCTGTAAGCCATCCCTTTTACTCTGTGCTGCTGGACTGAGTAGTGCCCATTACCTTGGTGATGTAGGGGACGAAGTCCTTCCGGAAGGGAAGGCGGCAGCGGATGAACCACATGGCGATCACATGGTGGGCCAGGCAAACGATGTACTGGTTAAACCTGGAACAGCAGAAGCACCTCCAGAGCTTAATGCTGCATGGTTCAATCTGAGAAACAGAACTCATCCTTCCCTACTCTAAATATAAAGAAATAAAATCCCTCAGAAGTTCTGTTCAAGAAAAACAGGTGTTTTGTCCAAGGCGACCATGTCACAGAATCGGAATCCTGGAATGGTTTGGGTTAGAAGGGACCTTAAAGATCTTCTCATTCCACTCCCCTGCTATGGGCAGGGATGCCTTCCTCTAGCCCAGGTTGCTCCAAGCCCCATCCAACCTGGCCTTGGACACTTCCAGGGCTGGGGCAGCCACAGCTTCTCTGGGCAACCTGTGCCAGGGCCTGCCCACCCTCCTAGGGAAGAAATGTCCCTTCTTCAGGAAAAGCCTGGAGACACCAGAATGAGCAGTATCCTATAAATAACCTTGGGCCAAGTACTCCAAGAAAGGCATCCCCACACTTAATTTTAGAGAGGAGGAAGCAGCACATTTGCTGTGGCCTTACTTGGAGGGGTTTGTGTAGGGCAGGGAGATGGCAAACACGCTCGCGTACTGCTCCGCTGCGAAGTTCCTGTACAGGTGAGGCAGCCTGGCCAGAGCTGCAACAGTTCAACAAGAAAACCAACACGGGTGAGGGCTGAACACAAACTATTCAACACCACAATTCAGTTTGATTTGAATTATTTTGTTTCTTCTAAATGATCAGCCAACATGGAAGTAACGTGATGGCAAAATGTCATGCAAGGAGGAGAAACCAGAATCATGTTTTCCAGCACTGTGGCTGAACTATACAGAGCACGTCTCTCTCTTCAGTGCAAGTGCTTCAAATAGAAAACCAGTAACAAACAAGAGCTGACCAAACATTTATGTCTTGAGGATGGAGCAAGGGCATCACTGAAACCCTTACAGTGCATTCCACATGACCAACACGATCAAAACACCCTTATTCCGAGCAAACAACACAGCTACAGAAGACCAAAAGGAGAAGAACATCACAACTTACTTGACAGGAATTCTAGGAGAGGGATTGCCATGTTGGCTGTAGCAGAAATGTGGGTTAATTTGACTATTAGGACAGGGAGTGCCTTGATGATGATGTCGGGCATCTCCACACTGCAGACCGACAGTGCCACCACACACTGGTTGGCACAGCGATAGATCAGCCCGTGCTCCAGGCAATACACAATCTCCCGCTGCAGGAGGGGACAGGAAACAAAGCCTTAACACAGGAAAGCAAAAAATCCCCTGCTGCACCATCTCCTGGAGCCTCAAATAGTGCTCCATACGTTATAGGCCAAAATCTTAATGTGGGACTTTAATCAAGCAGATAGACAATATTTAAGCTTCTGATTCAGCAGAATTTTGGGGTCATAACGGTCTTACTGCAGAGAGTAAAGTGTAAGGGGGAACAGGTGAGCAGTGAACCCACCTGACCAGGCAGCTAATCCTGCATGGAGCTAGCAAAGTACTTTTTCCCCCTGATCCCATCCCAAATTCAGCAGATGCAGCTTTTCCTAACAGCAAAGGGCAGTGCTACCTTCTTCTCTGTCTCCTAATACGCTCACACAGAAAATGCTCTCTCTACAGGCTCAGGCCCCAGCCTCTCTACACCCCCCTACCTCCCCCATACCTGTTTAGCTTTGTCCAGGTAATTATGGTAAGATATTAATGCTGTCAGCACTGGGACCACAGCCAGGTGCAAATCAGTGCGGGAAAAGCCTTCTGGAGTTCCATGGAGCCGGTCCGTGGTCTTCTTGTCTGTGAGCTGATACACCACAGCAACTCAGGACACCTCACACTAAAAATACTCTGAAAGGCAGCAGACAGGCACTGCCATAGCTCTCTTTTCACATGTGTGTGTGTATATATATATACACATATAAAGAACACTCATTACCTACTCTGTACCTAAAACAACCCTCACAAAAGAGTGAGGATTGACAACCAGCCCCACTAATCTTTAAAATATTAGACTGAAGACAGAAAAACACTCTAAAAACAAATCCCAGCCAACTCCCAAGCAAAGCAAGGACCTGGTGACTGTGCATCAATGGCATTACCATGTAGCTCAGTGCAGAGGCCAGGAGGTCGATGTTACAAGGAGAGGTTAAAAATAGCACTTTATAGCGGAGGGATTCGGGCAATTTGTTCAGAACCAACTTCAGCACCTTCCAGTCTGTCTCCTGCAAAGAAAGAAAATGCTAAAGTTGAAATTTTTGTGTGATTTCAGTTCAGTTTGAAAGTAAGATCAATCGAATTCCAGACAACCTGCCATTTCCTAGGCAGATGTAGGTCTTGTCATGGCAGCTCCAGAAAAAGAAGTGGCATTGAGTTGTCACAAGTTTATCCCTGTCTGTCACTCAGCTCTAGGTGCTACATTGGCACCACAAGCTGGAATAGAAATTGTATCCAGATCTGGCAGAGCTCAACAAGACAAGAGCCAGAATTCAATTCTCGTAAGCACCAGCAAAAATTACCTTCCAGAGCCAGCCAACCCCTCACACAGATCTGTGTCCAATACCACCCTCAGGAACAATTTATATTTACAGCTCATTAGTGACCGAAACATTCATGAATTCTCAAAACACCTCAAAAACTTCCAGTGGGACGGAACTTTCAAATCCCTTTCAGAAACAGGATGACTTGTTTAATCTTGTTTAACAAGCACATTTTTTTGCCCTTGTCTGCTCTGAAGCAGTGAAATGAAAGATGTGCTTATTTTCTGAAGAGCTGAACTGCTGCTCCCACTGGTGGTTGTCAAGCTCCACAGTCCCACTCAGATTCCGGCCAAGAAGAAGAAACTGCTTTTCAGACCCTGTTTAGATACCTTGGGGTAGAACTCCCCAGCCAGCTGGCGGACACAAGGATGACAAGGGTGGACATACCTGCTTCAAGCACTGCAGGAGGACACCAAAGACCATCGAGTACGGAAGATGCCCAATCCGGATGGTGGCATTTTGGGAAGGCACGCTGGGGCTGCCTGAAGGGGGAGAGAGTGTGCCAGGGGGCTTTTTGTCAGCAGCCCTCTTCTCTGCCTCTCTACAACGTGGAAAGGGACAAAAATACATGTCATGTAATGTAAAATCAAGCTCAGAACAGCCTTATTCATGTAACCTACAGTGCTGCCTTATTTGGTAGCCAGTTTAAAGAACAAACAATAATATAAATTGCATTTTCAATTAAAAAAACACAGGATTGCCTAGTAGAACACAGCAATGAGTTCATCTGGTCAGGTAAAGGATTTTTCTATCCAGGCCTGCAGCAAATTCAGAAAGGTATATTTTAGGGTGTGTTACAAAGAGAACTTTAGACAAGTTATAAAATTAAAAATAGCCAGATTTGTTCAAATCATCAGATTGAATGCCAGTGTGAAAACTGGTTTGAGGCAGGAAATTGCAATAGGCTTGTGAAAATTTGTGAGCAGGAACATAGATTACACATCTGAGATTGAGAGCTCTGCAGGCAAGTGATTTGTAAGAACAATTTACTAAAGAGTTATTGGTTCAGACAATTCTAAATTGTAACTGGTCTAGGATTTGGAAGATAAAGAAAACCTACAGATTGCTACTGATGGGCCATTAAGCTCATGCAAAAAGCCCGAAATAGTTTGAAAAACAGGAGGTGTTTTAAATAAGAAAGTAAATGAAGATGTGTTCAAGGCCAGCTTGGACAGTGCTTCGTCTAGTGGGAGGTGTCCCCGCCCATGGCAGGGGGTAGGAAAGAGATGAGCTCTAAAGATCCCTTCCAACCTAAACCATTTTGGGCTTCTTTTGCTTAACCCAATGAGGAACCTACACAAAATCACAGAGGCAGTAGGGGCTGAACCTCACTGCTCCATCCTTGTTGGAAAGGCCAAGGCGGTGGAGGGAGTCAGCTCGGAGCATCAGCAGGAAATCAAATACCTGTGACAGGGGATATAACAGACACTGGAGTCAATCAAACCCCAAGCCAGGGGAATACTCTCCCCCCTCCCCACATGACATTATTACAAGCACACAGGGATTTTTAAGAGATGCCATGGCTAGTTCTGTAGGAGGCAGTGCATTTACATCCTTCTGCGAGCCAAGAAACATTTCGCTCTACGTCTGGCAAGGTGTAGAACACACCTTCCCCACCTGCCAGCCAAGAATTCCCCAGACAGCACACAGCTCTGGACCTGAGAGCACGGGGGACTGCTCCTACCTGCAGCCTGATGCTGCTGGCCACAGGCAGGCTGTAGGAGTAGATGTAGTGGCGCTGGACGTGCTGGATCAGCATCTCGTACACCCGCATGGCGTGGCTGGAGGGCAAACTGTACAGCTTGGTCTGGCAGGGACACAGACACACAGCAGAAGGACACTTGTTACCCAGTCAGAAATGTGTGTCTGCACTGAGAATCCCAAGAGAAATGCAGCAAGAAGTTGATCCTGAATGCAAGATGAACAGATGGCTCTGCAAGGAACCTCTGCAGACACCAGAGCAACCCTGTCTGCTCCAGAGGGGCACTGGCAGGAACAGCCTGCTCTTCACAACTGCTTAACCACAGCTCAGAACACCCCAACCAAACACAATGAATCTATTCAAGGTTATGAACTCTTTTCTGCTAATTTATGAACACATCTGCTCTCCACATGGAAATGTGCTCATATTCCTTGTATAATGGAAATTAGGAAAGTGAAACATTTAGCAAACAGTCCTAGAGCATCCAAAAGCAAAAGGAATGACCAAAACAACAGATAACACATCATACAGTTTTAAAAAAAAGTCAGAACAAATGTTCTGAATAATGGAGGAACATTTATCTGAAAAGCCAGGTCCAGCAGAAGACTATTATGAACAATATGTTTAATGCTCTGCAGCATTTACCTGAAGAATTATCAGGAGCCCAAGAACTGCCGTTTTGACATCCTCCAGAGAAGCTGAATATGACAGCAAGTCCCTCTCTTCCAGTTCAGAAGGAGATGAGAGAGAATGTGCAGCCACCTTTGAAAGAGAAAAGTAATACATGGTTTAAATCTGCAACACACCTTTCCTTTATTTCCATCCTGGAAGGTCAGGAAAGCCCCCAGCAGGTCATCCCTGCTGGCCACGCCGCAAGCCCTGGCAGGGAGCTCACCTTCTCTATGATATCCAGCAGGCTGTTGAAGTGATGAGTGTTGCAGCCCTCAGCCAGGTCCACGAGCAGCTGAGTGGCCAGTTTTCGGACCTGGTGGTCTTTATCTTCTGGAATGTGAGCCAGCTGAGAGATCACCACCAGGTTTATCAGCTCCTCCTGCAAGAGGACAGACCTTCATGAGCCTTGACACGTTGCTGTCAGCTGTGTGTGCAAGATTTCAAGCACAGTCTTGTGCATTCCCCACTGGCAGACAGGACCTGGAGCCCACCTGGAAGTGTGCCTCCCCAAAGCCCTTCCCACCCACCTGAGACCTCACATGTGATCATCAGAAACAGGTAAACACACACCTCATAGAACTGTCTGTTAATACTCAGCACAAAGGACAGGACATCCAGAACTTTAATTCGAACAGCGCTACGACTCTCATTCCTGAAACGGGAAAAGCAAACTCAGAATGAGTAAAATAAGGTTGTTGATACTTAGGGAAGAGGGAAAAGAAAAGTAAACTTAAAGTAAAATAAGAAACTTCAGAGTTGGAACAATAACTGTGAGAGATCAGCTTATGTCTCTACATACAAAATCAGATTCATGAACTATTGGAAATTCAGATCCCAGTTCAGCTTTTACTACTTCTGGAGACCTGTAATTGCAGTTTACCCATTTCCAATCCAAACTAGGAAGCACATGTCAGAAGAACAAGTGCTCTGGTGAGCAAATTTGAAACCAAACACATGGTTTGGTCTGAGGAAGAGCTGCTCTTTGGCAGCATTTCACAGAGGAGACACAAGTTTGTTATTGCTGCGTGTTGATGTTTAGAGCACAGAAACCCTTTAGGAGCACCAACTCAAAACCAGATAACTGGAATACTGAATAACCATATGCAATCCTGATGCTTAGCAGGAAAAGCTTGTTTGGTGTCAGAACTACAAAGTGCTGTAGAGTGGAACACAACTGCCTAAGCTAATTGGAATAGTATCCAATGGAAATAAAGGGGGGAAAAAAGCACCATAAATAACTTAGTGGAAAGCTTTTATCCTGTTAAATAAATCCTTTCATGTACTGTGCCCTGGGACTACCACACTTCTAAGTTGTCATTTACTAACTTGGGACTTCAAAACGTTAGAACTTCAGAAAACAAAATTATCTAACATGAAAAGGTGGCAAGAAACACTTCAAAGTGCTTCTTAAATATAAGAAGTTCACAAAGTTATGATTTCTTACCTGAAGAACTTCTCCATTAACAGCTGCAGGTTGTGAATCCAGCCATCTTTGGCAGGATGGATGGACTGAGCTCTGTATGTTATCAGGTTTAATACAGAAGATTCCTTTCATGGAAAGATCAAGGATTACTCTTTTAGTGTATAAACAAACACAATATATCCGTTCTCCCAACCCCACCATGAGAAAAGGCTGATGGAAGTCCTTGCTGGGATTTTCTGACCCTCTGCTATTTTAGGACTCTGAATTTTCAGCTGTAACAGAACAGATTCAACTGGCAACAAAGGGGGACATTAATAAAGCCTTACTGGTCTCTGATCAGCACATTTTTCCACCAGCTCAAAAAATCTCTCTTCAGAACCATGAAAATCATTTTGTTCACAGAGTTCTTCCACTGTAGTCAAAAGATCGTGTACAATGGACTTAAGTTCTTGGCTCTCCAGACTCTGAAACAGAGATAAAACCATCCCTGAAAGAGTTCTACCTTACCAGAAAGTGTTAATTTTAAATACAAACAGTTGAGAAGCACAGCAGGGAGAAATGGGCTAAAGCTTCCTCAGCTTCGAGGTTCACTGGAGCGCACAGACACGAGTTTAACTTGCAAAAAAATCCATGGCAAAGCCTTTGGAACGAGAGCCCACCAAGCCAGGCTCAACACCCACCTGCAGCTGCTGCAGCAGTCGCTCCATGATGTCCAGAAGGATATCCCAGGTCACAGCTTGCAGCTCCTTCCCGTATTTCTTTATCAGGCGTGTGATGGACAGAACTATCTCGTAAGACACAACTGCATTGGGACACGTCATGGCCTGGGACACAAAGCATTTCAGTCACTGAGCAGTTGGAAAGGAGCGCTCAGAAAGCCTCTCAATTCAAATGAAACACGCCTTATTAATTAGGAAATTAGCCTGGAGGCCTGAGATAAATATATTCAAGTCCCTACACACAAAGGACACAGCAAAGAACCCTTTTCTCAAGAGGAATTCTGCACTCCTGCACTCAGCTGTAGCTCAGATGTCAAACACAGCCCCATCCTACAGGCAGACACTGGAGTTCAAGCCAGTAATTCCTGCCTGAGGCACTTGGATGAGGAAGTTTTAAGAGCTCTGAAGCTGCCCCTGAAAACACTGTCCCTCACTTTTTGTACCACACACTGGAAGGAGCGAAAATTGTTGGGGTTTTTTTATTTTTTTAAGCTAAAGTACCTACAATGTAGATATTTGCTAAAAAAAATTCAGACTTTGCTTTTCTGGCCAAAAAGGTATTCCAGGAGGAGGCCTCAGCTTCAAACTTAAACCCTCTTGTTTTACTGCTTGTCCCTGCTTCACCCCACATCCAATTTCTCCTTATTTTCTGGGCTTACAGAGATCTCTGGTGAAAGGAGCCACATTTTTTGTTCTAAATTCGTACAACTGACTTGCAAGCTCCCCCAGCATCCCACCCTACCTTGAGGAAGGAAGGCAGCACCGAAGTCGGGGAGTTCTTGAGGGAATTGAGGCGGTGAGCACCCCACAGAGCCATCCCCACGAAGAACACAGCCCCTCTCAGCAGCGCTGCGTCCGCCATGTAGGCTCTGGGAACACAGGGAAGGCAAGTTCAGACCATACCACGATCACTGGAGCACACAAAGTCAACAGGAACACACACTGCCCCGACAGGAATTCCCAGCTGTTACACATCAGGGCCTCGCACAGCAGCTGATAAACACGAAAAGCCCCAAATCCTCCACCACAACTTTGTAAACAGAGGACAACTGAATTCAAAAAGGCCCAAAAATGAGCACTTCTGCAGCATAACCAGGAAGGGAATTAATTTCTAAGCACCAGAACCTTCAGCTTCTTCTACTGAGGTCGCTGACTGCCCACCTCTCTCAACAGGACCTCTACTGAGTTCCTCGGGTTTGTGAGGGATTTTTCCTCCTTTACCTGTCTTCCATGATCCTGCACATGTTGTAGATGGCACTGTGTCCCAAATGAGTTCCCAAAAGGTTGCGCATGAGCTGCAGGTTCAAAGAGAAACACCTGAACATCCAACTGTTAAAACACTCAGTGCCTAAATATGCATTTTGCTGCCCACTTGTGCTGTGCTCGGTAAATAAACGTGTCCAGCCTTTTCCGTGCCACGACAGAAACCCGTCACATCAGCTGAGAGGAACCCAGGGGTGAACCCCATGGACGTGGCAGGACTCACACTAACAACATGCTGATCCATTAATACTTCAGCAATTTTTAATTCACCCTTAAAACCAAACTGAAATTGATGGCAGATGTGCACAGGCACAACTGACACTTCATCCGTGAGGCCAAACCAGCGGATCCACTGAAAAACAAAACAGGCAGGAGGTTCTGACCTTCCAGCAGGGCTCACAGAGCTCCTTCACGTTGATGGTACGGCACAGAGTGATGATGAACACGGGCAGGTTCTCTGATGGCAGGCAGTTGTAGCAAACAACTGCATCGAGGACTTGCAAGGAAATCTTTGAGAAAGGGAAAGACAAAATAGTCATACATTTCCCTACCAATAAAGCAGGTTAAATGCGCATTGGCAGACCCACAAAATCCTCTGGGAGTCAAAAAGGATGAAGGCATTTTGGGGGGTTTTTTCTTACTAAAAAGCACTGTTGAAAAATTGATTCACTTGTCGAATTAATCCAATGCTTGGTTTAAAATAAATAAAATTATTATTGGTGTGTGAGATCCAATGGCTTACAAATACTAAAATGTTGTATCAGCTCTCTTGAAAGAGGAGAATAAACCAAGAGTCTGATGATCTGATTTTGTTTGTAGAAGCCACAAAGAATTTCAAAGAATTCTGAAGTACAAAAAGAGACACAAACCACTGACCTCTATGTCCACAGATGATGAAGTCTGAATGCACAAGAGGCAGATCTTGCTGTTAGGAAAGAACATTTAATTTTAATTGCTTGCTTCATATGATTTTAGGCAAATTACAAAGAGCCAAAACAGACAGGCTAATTGCCATGTTATTTAACTCATCATTCCCCTTCCTGTGGCAATGTTGGTAACACTCTCTGAGACACTGAGCACTACAACCTCTTTATAAAGTGGCACTTAAATGCAACTCAGCAGGTCTGTACTAATGCAACAGCACAGGCCCTTTGTGAGACTAAGCAGTGCAACCAGGTCTGCCCCACGAAATAGGGAAAGCATATTTAGTTAAACTAGAACAGATCTGGACACTGGAAGAACTGAAAATCAGAATATTTGTCAGAAATGTCAGGTATGGCCTGGAATTAAAATAATCCAGACTGGATGAAAAATATTCTTTACACTGGTCTTCAACTTTCTCCTATAATTTACCAAGAATAAGCACATACAAGTTAAAAAACTGACTTACTGGACCATGTCAGCTACATAGTCTTCCAGATAGCAGCTATTGAATTTCACCAGGTTCACTAAAACCAGGAGGAACTCAGAAGTCAAACCAACATCCATCCACTGTAGCACAAAATCAGCTGAAGGAAGAAAAAAAGCCTGTTACAACATGCTTTCTGCCCAGAAATGATATCACTGCCTTTTTGTCTTATCACTGGTTGTCTGTCCCTTGGCTCATTCCCACCAAAATGGTGGGGGGGAGGGAGAATACTCACCCAGCTCTTCTTCTAAGTAGGTGATGTATCGTCCATTCTCCGTCAGAGCCTTGAACACTTCGAGCCGCTCATGCAAGTCTTCATTGGAGGGATAGTCCTTAATAACCTTAAAAAAGTGGGCTCTGAGGATCCCTAATCTCTCACCCTTTCAAGAAAAAAAGGGAGGGGGGTTAAGGCCTGCACATTATCAAGGTTTACATCAGTAATCTTCATGCTTGAAATGATATTTTTCTATTGAACCCATGCCTACTCTTTTCATAAGCATTCACCCCTGCTTTTTCAGAACACTGAAAACTACAATTTTGAGCTAATCCAGACTCATGTTTGTGCAGCTCATTGTGAAATCTGAAGAATTCACAGTATGCTGAACTTGGCCAGGCTAGAAAAGTGTCTCACCCAGAATCTCTTGGATACCTGACATGCTGAAACATCAAAAACAGCTGCAGACTGGGACTAAAAGGTCTGGGTAAAGACCATGTCAAATTTGCTGAATTATGCTGAACTTCACCCAAATTATTTCCTCTTTTTCAAGAATGTTGCCCCAAACCAGAAGAGCTTTCTATGAGTTGTATGAAAAGTTCTGCTATGAGGTCAAACCAAGACTTAAATTAAAACACTTCCTCTTCCCATTTACGAAGCACGACCAAAATAAGAAATACGAAAATTTTGTAGAAAAGGGACACTCAGTATTTCTTACGTTCCTCCCCTGAACAAACCCCAGTTTAACTCAATGTTTCTTCCACAGTCTGGTTGTTCTCACCTGTCCTTGAACGATCGACTTCAGCAGGTGGAGCACAGCGTGTCTGGCTTCGGCCGGACGCTCCGGCTGCAGCATGTCAGCCACCACCTTCCAGATCGCTTCCACTGCGTGCTGCAAACACAGGACACGGCAGGAAAGCTCAGCTTTTCCTGGGATCTTTAGCCAGTAGGTCAGTCATTAGTTATGGCAATGAATGAATCCAGGGGTGAATCCCATGAGACACCAAATCCTGTCCCGGCATGACAAGTTGCACCCCAGGAACTGAAGTTCCTCATTCACCCACTTCAGTGTGAAGATTTGTGGAGAAACCTTCACCCAACTACAAGATGAGTTCAAAAACAATTTGAGGCTGCTTATTAGCAGGCAGAAGGAGATAGAAAGCCCCTCTTAAACATCATCTTCCACTAACTGCCCTGAATATTCACAGCATTCTCCCTCCAGTCAGTCCACAAAGCCCATCAGCTCCATCCTCTCTGCTCCAGAGCTGGTAGGCTGGACAAGACTAATTTCCTTTTACAGCTCTGGACAGCACAAACCAGCCTGTCAGTTTTAAAAGGCAGTCGAAACTACAGGAGCCTCTCACGATACATTAACAGCTGCTGCTTAAATTTCCATCTTTCCAGTACTCTGGGAACTTACCTCTTCAATTACTCACTCTGGAATTCAGTTCTTACTCTGGAACTTACCTCTTCAATTTTTTTGGTCTTTGCCACTTCGCAGATCTGACCGATTGCTCGTATCCTGTTACTCAATCCACACTCTATGCTCAGTTCCTGGAAAGAAATGGAGAAATAAGCCAACAGTTTATCCTACCAGAAACACCCCTTTCTCCAAGGGGAGAAGGAATTCTGGCCTCCTTCTTCCTTTTTGTATTTTCCTCCTTGTGTGCCAACTGTTCTATTTACAGACTTGCTGCACCAATTACTGGAATCAACTATTTTATTTTATTTTTACTTTCCACAGAACTGTAAGGTTCTTATAAAAGAGAAAGAGTTCCCAGCTTGTGCAAAATGCCACCACAGAAACTTCATTGGGCTCAGAGTATAGAAAAGAGGGGAACAGGGAAACACCTTGTAACCTGATGCGAGACAACAGCATGCTATCGAGTATCTCCAAAATATTCAAACACTGGATAACTGAGACGCTGGAGCTGCAAAGTAGGTGATTCTTACACCCATTTCACTAGAGAGCGAGTTGAGAGGTCAGGAGGGGGAATGATCCAAGAGCGACTGTGTGCCAAAAGAGCAAGGAGAAGGAGCAGCCCCTCCTGATCCCTCAGCTCAGGTGACCCAGGCACCGTCCCCACCTTTACTCCGCTCACTTCTCACACCTTGAGTATTTCTGCGGTGATGATAAACTCTGTCTGCTTGCCCTCCGACGACTTGGAACTTCCCCGGGATGTTCCCAGCCCCAGGAGGTTCCTGAATTTCTCCTTCAGTCCGGAATCCTTGCTCTGCGGCTTTGCCATGGCTGCCGAGCGCTGAGGCCCTGCAAACACAGAACGGGGGTTCTGGTAAGGGAGGCCCAAGGAGAATGTTTAAGCAAGACAACCCCAACAACAGCATCACACCATGGCTTTTCCAAACAGCTCTGGTGTTGTCTGAAGCCTTTTCAAACTTGGGAGAAGCCCAACAGTGAGAAAACAGCGAGGAGCCTGTGCTGCTCCTGCCTTCAGCATCTGCATCCTGCAGCTCCCTGGGGGAATGTGGAACTCTGGGGTGCCATTTCTGAGAGCTCTGAATGCCCAGCCCCACCACACAAGCTGATTTGTGAAGGATAATCAAACACAAACACACGTTTTGGAGGGTGTGAGCTCGATGCTTGTTCCCAGCCCAAAGTGGCCAAGCACACAGTGCATGTGGATGCAGCAGATGTGAGGAAGGACTTACAAATCTGAGTGCTGGAACATCCAAGTGCTGCCATGGCAAAAGGAAGAGGAGGGCGAGAACAAGCACAGCCATTACAGTGACATCCCCAGAAACTGCCTCCCCCCAACCTGCTGCCCCTTGGGGACCCCAGAACCCTGCTCGGAGCAGGACCCCTGCTCCTGGCACAGCCCCAGCCCCCTGCCCTGGGCACAGGCCCCCACACAGCCCCGGCTACGCCCCACAGCCTCCCCCGCAGCCTGGGCACAGCAACCACTGGTGCTCCCGGGACACACCGCAGAGCCTGTCCCAGCATCCCAGGGGACACGCCCTGACCTCTGCCCAGCATCACCAGGGGACAACACACAGCCCCCAGCCCAGTGTCACCGGGAGACAAACACACCCCCTTTGGTGGGGGGCACTGCGGCCCCCAGCCCAGCAGCCCGAGGGACACGCCATGACCCCCAGCCCAGCGTCCCTGGGGACACACCAGCCCCCAGCCCAGCATCCTGAGGCACACTGGGGTCCCACGCCCACCACCCCCGGGGACACATCACCATCCCCAGCCTCAGGGGGTCACAGCGCCCACCACCCCCGGGGACACATCACCATCCCCAGCCTCAGGGGGTCACAGCGCCCACCGCCCCGGGGACCCCCCCCCGGCCCTAACACACCCCTGGCCACGGCACACTGTCGCCCCACGCTCCCAAACAAGCCCGGACACGCCACGTCCCCCTCCCACCGCCCCGGGACACGGCACAACCCCCCGGGGACACGCACCGGGGGTCACCGAGCCCCCCACCCCAACACAGACCGGGGGTCACCGAGCCCCCCACCCCAACACAGACCGAGGGTCACCGAGCCCCCCACCCCAACACAGACCGGGGGTCACCGAGCCCCCCACCCCAACACAGACCGGGGG
>JAYRBT010000033.1:15022216-15069918 GCA_036023395.1 Myiotriccus ornatus | reverse complement strand
GGCCGGGGGGCTGCCCCACACTCCCCCTAAGCCCCGCCAGACCCCCGCGCCCCCCGGCCCGGGCAGCGCCCCCCGCCCGCCGCTCACCCCCGGCCCCGGCCCGGCCCCGCCGCCCCCGGCCCGCTCCGCTCCGGCCCCCGGCCCCGGTGCCGCCCCCGCGGAAGTCCCGCCCGTTCCGGCCGCCCCGGTGCGCTCCGGGCTCGGTAGTTCGCGGGGCCGCCATGTGTGCGGGCAGGGCCGGGCTGCGGCGGCTCGGCTCGGCCGGGGGCAGCGCGGGTGCGGGCTGGGGACGGGGCACCGGGGAGAGGGATCGGGGTTATGGCAGGGGGGATCGAGGGTAGGGAGAGGGGGAGATCGGGGCTGATGGGGACCCGTGCCGGGTACGGGGCTTGGGGCTGCACCAGAGGCAGTGAGGGTCCCGCTGGGACAGGGGCTGGGTGTCCTTGTCACACCCGTCTCGGAGCCCGGGATGTGGCGGTGCCCGAGGGCCGGTCCTGGGAGAGGGCCTGGGATGCACCTTCAGCAGCCCGGCTGTGTGTGTGTCCCCACAGTGCGACGCGTGACCCCGCTGTTGTCACCCGCTGTCGCCTGTCTCCCAGGTCCTTCCAGCCCTCCCTTGCCCCGTGCTGGCTCTGGGCAGGGCTGGCGGGGTGTGGGGTGTTGCCACTGTGCTGGGACTGTGGGGACGGTGAGTTCAGCCCTGGTCAGGGTCCCCGGGGTGGTTGGTGGCACACTGGGGCCGTCACTGGGCTCTCTGGGAGACAAAGGCACCTTTCCTCAAGCCTGGGATCTCTCTCCCGTCCCTTGCAGCCAGCCAGACCCATGGCACCCCCAGCATCCCGAGGCGCAGCAGGAGGAGGAAGAGCATCGCCATTGCCTACGAACCTGGGCAGGGGGATGGTGTTGAGCCCCAGAGACCACGCTGGGAGCCCAGGGACTGGCGGGAGCAGCTGGAGCGCATCCGGGAGATGAGGAGGAGCAGAGATGCTCCTGTGGACGAGATGGGAGTGGACAAGTGCTATGACACCAGTGCACCTCCACAGGTAACAGCACCTCCACAGAGAACAGCATCCTGCTGCCTACTCCATCAGGCACAGGAAGACACGACCCCGGCCTCCCTCCTCCTCATGTTGCTGCTGGATGTTGTCCCACTTGGGATATTTCCAGAACAGAAAAATAAACATGGAGTGGGTCAGGACTCTGGGCTGGGGTTGGTCCCACAAGGAGGTCATGGATGTGAGTGCTGTCTTCTGGGGCAGTCTGGCAAGGCATGAAGCCATGTCCCTTTTTCCCTTAAAAACCCGTGTAGGGTGGCCTCCTCCCTTCTCGTGATCCACTGTTAAGGGATGCTGGTTGGAAGGAAGGGCGGTGATGGGATGGCTCCGTGCTTCCCAAGCCTAGGAACACAATCAAAGGCCACACAGATGTCACCTCCCTCCAAGGGGACTGTTGACATCAGTACAAAAAACAAAGGCACGGTGGGACCTGGGACTGCAGGGCTGTGCTCTGTGCTTGGCACTGGAGTGGGAATGGGGGGATCATCCATGGGCAGGCTCAGAGGAGCAGTGGGAGTCCCTGGAGTGGGAATGGGGGGATCACCCATGGGCAGGCTCAGAGGAGCAGTGGGAGTCCCTGGAGTGGGAATGGGGGGATCATCCATGGGCAGGCTCGGAGGAGCAGCAGGACCTGCTGTGCTCAGAAGGAGGGGTCTGGAAGACACAGCTGCACAGCCTCAGCACATGGAATGTTGTCCTTGCTGCTGGCATCGTGCCATGGGCTTGGATCCCTGGGGAGAAGATGAGCTCTGACCCTGGATCCGGACAGTGTCACACGCTCCACAGCCACGTGGGCTGGCAGCTGTGGGGCCAGGGGAAAGGTGCATCACAAGGAAATAACTCCTCTTCCCTAGGGAAGCGGGGTCATTGCTTCCAAGAAACAGTGGATGCTGTAACCCTCAGCTCCTCACACCATTTGCTGATACTCAGAGATCATCCTACTCCCGTGCACTCAGGGAATTTTCGTGGAGCACCTGTGGTTTTATAAACTTTGTAAGAGAGCTGGAGAAAGGATTGTGTCCCATTTTATCCTGGGTCATTCCAGGTTAGTTGCATCATCCTCCTCGTTCTGGTGGGGACAGAATCACATCTGGAGAAAAATAATTGGGAAATAGGAGGTGAATGGCCTGGCTAAATCTGGTGGGGCAGCAGCAGAGGAACTTTGGGCTTATTTTTAATCTTCCAGTCTCTGTCATCACAGACCTGCAGATTTGGTTCCGTAAGGAGCTCACTGGAGCCAGATGCCCAGTTCCTACTGAAGCCTAGTGGGAAAGGGGTGGGATTCTCAAAAGCTGCTTAGAGCAGAAGTTGCAAAAAAGTCATTGGGCATTCATACTTGTGCATCCTGTGGGGTCTCCTGAGAATCCCATCTGCAGGAAAAGCTTTGGCCCTTTGTGGCTCAGTACTGCTGTCTCTGGATGTGAGATCCCAGCAGACAGAGCTGCTCCCTGCCCTTTCACAGATGCTGACAGCTGAGATGGAAGGTGTTTCTTTTCTCCTTGTACTGTGTGATGGAATTATCCAGGTTCTGGATTATTCCTGTTGCACCCTTCCAGTCTCTTGCAGGCGGATACAGCTGAACCAGGGCAGGAACGTATCCTGCTCTGGACTGCAGATGGTGCTGGATGGGAGAGCCGAGCCCTGGAGGTGGCTCTGGAGATCTCCCGGGGTCTCACAGCCTCCCTTCCCCCAGGTCATGCGCTACCAAGTGCTGCTGTCGCTGATGTTGTCCAGCCAGACCAAGGACCAGGTGACGTCGGCTGCGATGCTGCGCCTGCGCCAGCGCGGCCTCACCGTCGACAGCGTCCTGCAGATGGACGATGCCACGCTGGGGCAGATCATCTATCCCGTGGGGTTCTGGAGGGTGAGTGCGGGATCACGCCACAGAGGAGCCCCCGTGCTGGGACTCAGCCTGTGTGTCCTTCCCTGGGGGGATCCTTCCCCTGGGGTCAGGCTGCAGGCTGCATCCTACACCGGTTTTGGCACTTTGCGTTCCCAGCAAGATGAGATGGTTGGCTGCAGGGCCTGCAGGGAGGTTGGAGCTACCAGCTCCCAGCATTTTAATTCCAAGGAGAAATCAAGGATCTGTCTCCCCTCCCCAAGTCCCACGTGTGGCCTCACCTGTAACATATGCTCAGGAATGCTTTCTTGTCTTGTCTCTTTGCCTTGTGTTGGAGGGCAGCTTGGATTCTATGCCTTTCCCCTTGGTTTTCCAGAACAAGGTGAAGTACATAAAGCAGACGACAGCCATCCTGAAGCAGAAGTATGGGGGTGACATCCCGAGCACTGTGGAGGAGCTGGTGCAGCTGCCAGGGGTTGGGCCCAAAATGGCCCACTTGGCCATGAACATTGCCTGGGACAGTGTGTCTGGGATAGGTAGGTTGGACCGTGTTTTTCCCATTCCTCTCCTAAATCCTGCCTGATCCATTGCCCAGGCAGAGGGGAAGCATTGCAGCTCCTGCTCCAGGACCCTGGTAGCATCCCTTCAGTTCATCAGCTGGGGTTGGAATGTCCTTAGAGACCCTCCCTGGGCAGCTGTTCCAGTGCTGTGCCACCCTCCATGCAGACTTCTTCCTCATGTTGAGATGGAACTTGTTGTGTTTTAGTTTGTGGCCATTGCTCCTCGTCCTGTCACTGGCACCACTGAGCAGAGTCTGGCACCATCCTCTGACACCCCTTGGAGATATTTGTATGGATTGATGGGATCCCCTCTCAGCCTTCTCTTCTCCACACTAACCAGGCCCAGCTCCTGCAGTCTCCCCTGAGCACAGAGATGCTCCAGACTTACCCTGTTTGTCCAGCAGCGAGTGCAGGAGGGGCAGAGCTGTGCCCGGGGAGCTGTTGGCAGATCACCTGCAGGTCCCAGCCTGGGGTCCCTGGGGACAGATTAACATTCCAGACTGATTTGCTGCTTAATGGAAGAGCCCTGGGAAAGCCAGGAGTGGTGTCACCGATGAGTGAGTGCTGGAGGCCGGCGTGGGCAGGAGCTGGATCCTGGAGCCCTACTGGGGACCATCAGCTGGACAAACCCTGGCTCTTGCTCTACATTTGACAGCCCTTGGGGTCTGTTGTTCTCCCTGCTGTGGGGGAGGGAAGTTCAGAGGCAGCCAAACTAGCCAAGTGTTTTCCAAATAATTGTGTGCTCAGTTTTGATTTAGGAAGCAAGGCTTAGTCTTCCTGTTTACAGCAATTTCCTGAGTTTTGCCCAATTAGCCCTAGAGACAGGTTTATCACTGCTGATCTAACAATAATACACTTTGCATTCAGAGCTTTTTAGCTCAAAGCACTTTATAAACACGCGTTTAAGCCTCCCAAACCCTCCTGTGCTGGTGGGTATTATGAAATGTGTTTTCCATCTGGGTAAGTAAACGAAGGGGCAGAGATTGCAATTTGCGTAACATCAGCTGCAACCCCGGGAGGATGAGGATGGAGGGAGGAAGGGAATGGGAGACAGGCTGCCCCCTCCATTGGGGCAGGGCACCTTTGGAGAGAGGCTGGCTCGGCTTGTGTGAGCGTGGGGAGAGAGAACCATCCCAAATGCTTTTGGCTCTGGGCCTGGGAGGAAAACAACACGTTTGTTCTTCGAGTGAGTCTCCCTTCCCCTCCTCTCCCATTCCACCTGCCTGTTCCTGCTGCCTGCAGGGGAAGCCTTGCAGGGCCCTGGGCCTGGTGGGCTGTGACAGGCAGCTCTTGGCTGTGCTGTCTCCGTTCAGGTGTGTCTGCCCCACCTAAACTCTGGGCTCTCCCTTCCCAGCTGTGGACACCCACGTGCACAGGATCACCAACAGGCTGAAGTGGGTGAAGAAGGAGACCAAGTATCCCGAGGAGACTCGGGTGGCACTGGAGGACTGGCTGCCCAGGTGAGGCTGCAGGAGCCATGGCTGCACACAATCCTGCTTCCAGCATTTTCAGTGGCTGCATTTTGGGACCCTCCTCTTTCCAGGGACTAGTTGCACGTGTTTCTCCTCTCCCAGAGAGCTGCAGCAGCAGCAGCATCTCAACTGCTTGGATGTCAGATGCACCAGTCACCATTAGTGCATCTGGAGTTCCTAATTCCTGATTTTTGCCCTGCTAAGTTTACCCCGTGCTTTTCCACCCAGGACCTTGCTGAGCCTAATGGCCACAGCAGTATCAGCCCAGGGCTGAATTCTGGCCTTCACTGATGTTTAATTTTCAGTATCAAATGCCACCTGACAAGTACACAGGGACATCTCCACACCTGGCACATGCCTTGGCACAAGGGAATGACCACAGGCACTTGGTGTCATTGTCCTTTGCTCCCACCCAGCCCAGCAGGATCTGGAAAGGTTGGGAGGGCTGTTCCTAGCAGGGATCAGGAAAGGCTGGGAGTTGCCTCCAGGCTCCTGGGGAAGCCAGGAAGAACAGGCAGTAGGGGAAAGGGATCCTCAAACAGCACAGGCTACTCTCTAACCCCTCTGAGCAGCTGTATAGGAATGCTCATGTTTCTCCTCTCACTGCAGGGATCTCTGGAGGGAGATCAACTGGCTCCTGGTGGGCTTTGGCCAGCAGACCTGCCTGCCTGTGAACCCTCGCTGCAGCCAGTGCCTCAATCAGGACATTTGCCCAGCTGCCAAGAGATGCTGAGGGATCATCCAGCCTTTGGAGAGCCACAAAGCTGCTTGGGCTGAGCAGCAGCTGAGCTGAGCCCTGGTAAAGCTGGGCCTTGCACGGGGCTGGCTGTGTGACTGCAGGGAACAGGAGCTGCTGGAGCCAGCTCAGCATCTCGGGAGGGAGCAGCTGCTGGCGACGGCTCGGCTCTCGAGGGGAAAACGGGGCTTGGAGAGTGCAGCAGTCCTGCTGTGCCAGTGCTGGAGGCTCCAGCCTGTGTGAATGCCTCAGCAGGGCCCAGCTGTGCCACACTGAGTCACTGCAGAGAAAAGCTTTGTCCTCAGGAACTTGCTGCTGCTTGTAAATACACATTTAATAAAGGTGACGGGAGCTTTTTTGCACCCACGGGTTTTGCTGGCGTCTGTGTGACACGGGGCAGGGGGAGGAGGGCGTGGGTGACCTCAGCAAAGCCAAGACCATGGCAACCAGCCCTGCCAGAGAGCAGGCAGTACTCACCTGACAGCCACTTGCCAGCCCGGGTCGCCAGGGGCTCTGCCACAACAAGGTGTGTCAACAGGACGAGGAAATGGCCTCAAGCAGAGGTTCAGGTTGGACATCAGGAAGAATTTTTTCACAGAAAAGGTGGTCAGGCATTGGAAGGGGCTGCCCAGGGAGGTGGTGGAGTCCCCATCCCAGGAGGTGTCCAGGGAATGACTGGATGGGGCATGCTCTGGGCTGGGGGACAAGGTGGGGATCAGGCACAGGGTGGACTATATTTTGGAGGGCTTTTCCAACCTCAATGATTCTGTGATTTTAAAGTACAGCTGAAGCCTTCCCGAGCCAGCACCAGAGGTGATCACTGCCTGGACAAGTGACCTTTGGGTCCTGGCAGCAGAAGAGCAGAGGGTCACACAGGAACAGATGAGCCAGTGCACCAGCAAGGGTTACAGTGGCCACAGGAGCCAGGCTTGTGTCCTCAGGAGCTGCCAGAAGGGACACCACCACCCCTGTTTTGTTCTTCAAAGAAAGGGCAGTGCTGACTTCATTGTGGAGCTTCAAAGGAATAATTTCAGCTCCTCTTTAAACGGGCCAGGGAGGAAGCAAAGTTTATAATGTGCTAAAGGCGGCTACAATTCCGCTCTGAAGTTCCCTGCAGCAGCTGAGGAAGGAGCAGATAAGTCCTGGGTACATGGGAGACCAAGTTTATTACTGACATTACAGTGTACATTATGGTTTTGCAATGCAGCTGACAGCCTTATACTTTCATTGATTTTTTTTCCCCCAAGTTAAATGTACAGGAACTGAATAATTACTACTGAGCTACAAGACGTCAGGAATAGGGTAACGCTTCAACTAGGAGCAGTTTCCATGGACTACACAGAGATTAAGATTTTAAATCTTATCAGTACGGGTTTGCACACCTGATTTCTTTTGATCTGCATTCAAAACTACGTGTTCTTTTTTAATCCCCCCACCTCAACTACAGCAGTCTTGGATGAGAAATGGGGTATTTACAACAGGTCTTTGCTCTCTGAGCTGTATCAGGGTGTCCTGGGAACGCTCCGCCCTGTGCAGCCCAGGCACTGCCGGGGTTTGGCGATGCGGGCACGGGAAGCAACGAGCACACCGTGGAAAAGGGCTCCTTCCAAACATTACCCATTGATAGAAGATCCTATTTTGGGGGCCAGAAAGAGAGCAGGTAACTTGAGGAGTGGTAGGGAAGAGGTGTCTTAATGGCAGAGCCCTGAAGGGAGGCAACCTCTCCACATGCCCCCTGATCCCACTGCCTGTCCCTGATAGCCAAACACCTGCACCAGTTCTTCTCCAAAGTCATTCTCTGCAACCTGTTCAGCCCATCCACAAGCCTAAAGATAACCTTCCTAAAGAGAACTCATCTCCTGCACCCCTGAGGCTCTCCATGCTCTCCTGCCAGCAGCAAAGAGCCACAGGCATCAGCTTGCTCCCCATGAGGAAGCCAAACATCCCATGCTGAGCCCCAGCCTGCTGCTGAGGAGAGCAGAGAATGGTATAAGGCACCTTTTAGCTCCATATTTTGGACCTACCTTAGGAAGTACACGCAGAGCCGTTCCCACGTCCGTAGCACACTGACTAACCCAAGGGCTTTTATCTCAGCAGTGCTGGAGTGAGGCAGGGCACAATCACAGCTCTGTTTGTAAGTCACTGATAGCCAGCTGATTGCTGCTGTTTGCTTGCAGCTGGCAAAAGTGGGTTTGTGCTCCCCTGTCCTGCTGTGCCCAGTCCCTTCCCAGCCTGGGCTGGGATTGCTGCTGGAGCGTGGGAGGGAGCGGGACAGCCCTGTCCCAGCCGGACACTGCCCTGGTAACACACCTCTGCCACCTGTGAGCGCTGCAGTTCAGCTGAGGCACCTTCCCTCACAGCCCAAGGCAAGTCATAAAGAGCCGAAATGGGCTTAATCTGTAACGTTTTAAAGATACACGTTGGAGGCTCCAGTGCGTGAGCCACAGAACGCCAAAGCAACTGCCCATTCCATCACAACACTGCCAGCTTCTTCTCCAGCCCCACGGAGACCCACGGCTCTGGAGGATGCCCCTCCAATGGCAAGACACACTCACGGGCTGGAGGCACCAAATCCCAGCCCAGGTGGGACCCAGACACGCTCCAGCCCCAGCCCAGCCCCGCTTCCCAAGGCCGAGCCCGCAGCTCGAGCCGCAGCCCCGCGTTCCCCCCTGGAAGCAGGTGCTGGCTTGTCCTCACTCCAGGCCTGTCCAAAGAGCATCTCGTGTCTCTCATCTTCGTGCGCCGCGAGGCAGGACCGACCCCTTCCCTGCCTTCCACGGCTGCAGGTGGGGAGGGCTGTGCTGGGGCTGGGTTTGAAATCCTGCCCTCTCCCCTCTGCAGAGCTGTCGGGGATGAAAAAGGGGCTTTTATTGCCGGGGCAGGAGCTGCTGGTGGGAGGGAAGTTCCTAAACTAACTGGAAACATATGGGACTTGATTAAAAAAAAACCAAAAACAAAACCAACAAAACAAACGTTTTCGCTTCAACAGCAAAGCCGACAGGAGCCATTTCCAGCCACAGTCCATTTTCCCACCGTGGGATCAGCTAATGCTGGACATGGGGTGCCGAGGAGGGGGTGCCAGGTACACCCCACCCTGTGGGCACCCGCCACGAGCCATGAGATGTTTGCACAGGGGCACAGAGCATCCCACGGGGCCCAGTTTGGGATACCCACAAAACCAAAACAAACACCCCAAATAAAAAAATAAAAAAGAAGTAACAGAAGCCTAAATGATCCAGGAAACAAGAGTTAAAATTCTTCCAGTCCTTTCTCACAGGAACGGGGGACGGCGGGCAGCCAGAGCCAGGCTCAAGAGCAAGCAAAAAAAAGGAGCTTTGGTCACATTTGTCTTATGAGAATTGCTGGTGAGTAACAACAATAATAATAATAACAATAATAACAATAATAAAAAATAAAAATAAAAAGGGCTTTAAAATATGCCTTGTAAAAGCAACCAGTGAAGAGCAGAGCACAAAGCATCTCACGTGGACACTGAAGGGCAGGGCGTAGGCACCTCAGAACGTCCGGGCTGGGCGGGAGGAGGGCGGTGGTGGCAGCCACCAGCCAGGCTCAGAAATTGCTGAAAATCTCCCGTTTCTTGTTCCAGTCCATCTGCGGCGCTCGCTTCTTCACCCGCTTGGCCCTCACCTTCTCCTTGGCCTCGGCGGCCGTGGGGCTCAGGCTCAGCCCGCTCTCCTCAAACGGGTCCTTCTTGTCCCCGTCTCCGTCCTGCGTGGAGAAGGAGAGGAGGAGTCACCCCGACAGATCCCCACGTGGACGTGGTGTCCCGCAGCGTTCCACCCCGGAGAGGCATCTCACCCAATCCCAGAATCACTGAGGTTGGAAAAGAGCTCCGAGACCACCGAGTCCAACCTGTGACCGATCCCCACATTCAACTCTTCTTTCTGAAGCCCCTGCAGCAACGTGTCCCCAATCCACCAATTCTGACCCTCGTGGTGCTGCAGCTCCACATCACCACATCCCTCAGGGTGCAGTTAGCGTCCTGACCAAAACACTCTTGCTCCCCTCTTGGGGTCTCTGAGCCCCTCAAAGCCCGCAGGCCAGTGAAGCACCACCAGCAGCTCCATCATGGGCACAATCTAAAGCTTCTGCTTTCTGCCTGGAGCGAGGCAGGGTGGAAGTGCCCAGGGAGGTTTGGGGCGGAGGCTGCACCCGGAGCTGCAGGGCTGCACTCGTGTCAGGAGTGGGCAAACACAGAGTGGAGACCTTGTCTCAAGGAAATATTTTAAAGTTTTCCTGCTGGCACTGCTGCCCCACCACACATGCCCAGCTCCAAAATAACGATTGCACAAACCCTGCTGATAACCATGGGCAGGGCCTTCCACCAGCGCTGCGAGATAACAGCTCTGCCTTTGTGGTGGCTTAACAAAGGCAAACTGACCCAAACTGAGCTCAGACAGCTCCCCCAGTAGCCCCAGGACTCTGGTTTCTAACACAGAGGTGGGACAGCAAGCCCTGAAACAGCCCAGCAGTGACTCTGTGGGAGGAACCCCTCTGTGCTCGAGCACTGGGACCACTTTTCCACTTTTTCCACCCAAGGGACTCCGACTTCTCGTGCAGTGACCCCCGAAACAGCCCAAAGGTGACTCCAGGGGAGGAATGGCTGTGCCCACCACTGGGACACAGCCTGGTTTTCCAAAGGCAGCAGCCACTGGAGCAGGACACGTATTATTTAATGCTCAGAGAGAAATGAAGATGCCAGACTGCAGGCGCTTGGCCACAGCTCAGACACAGCTGGTGTCCCACAGAGGGGCTGTGAGTGCTCAGAGAGGCCCTGTGAGCACTTGCTGCTGTCAGATTCCTGCTCCCAAATGTCCTGGGGCAGGGGACAGCATAGCAGAGACCCCCAGAGCACCTGCAGGGAGAGATTCCTCCCTCTACTTCTAGAAGAACCTCATGCTACAGATAATTTTTGAGCCCTTTACAAATCCCCTACTTCTTATTTTAAGAGCAGAAAACCAGCTTAATCAATAATACCTCAGAATACCAGTCTGTGCCTTGTGTTGACTTTTGGCTGCCCCTTCACTGAGGTGTTGAGCCAGGCTCCTGAAGGGACAAGAGTCCTCCCAGAGCCACGACACAACCACACCCTGCCAAAACTCAGCCCCTCATGGAACATCTGCTGCTGATGGGAGAGGCCACGTGACCCCGATGGGCTGTTCTGTCCCCAGGACAAAGAGGGGAAGGAACATCACTTCGAGAGTCCCAAGCCCTCAGTCAGCCACCTGAAGGAGTTATGTACCCATCCTGAAGAATTTATCTCATCCACAGTGCAGGGGATGAGAGAAAACTCTGGATTTTGGCTGCTGGGTGGATACAAGTGAACCCAAACCTGGGAAACAAACTGAGAACATGTCGATACACAGCACCATAAGGCAGGTTTGTACCTACACCAGGGTGTAAAAGGGAGGGGGAGTGTTTGGGGGTTTACCTCTGATTCCTTGCCAGGACTCTGCAGGTCACTGTGAGATGAAGATGTGGATCCTCCGTTCAGCTGCAGCAAATGAAAATGTTAGTCTGGTTTGTGCAAAGACAGAATTAGACAAAAAGTAAAAAGCCAGGTGGAAAAATGCTCCAGCCTGGTGGGGACAGACACCCCACTACTCTGCTGGGCTCCTCCAGGGATGGGAACAGAGCCTGGAGGAGATGGTCGTGCTGACCTGGGATCTCCCTGGGATTTCCCAGCAGAGCTGCTGCTCTCCCACATCCCCCACACCAAGGACAGCATCCTGCCAGTACCAGGATGTCACCCACCTCCTCCCTCTGTCGTGGGGATTAAATGAGGCTGAAACCAGCTTTGTTTGACCCCTGAATTAAAGCTGTAGTGGGGAGCAATTAAAACCAGCCAGTAAATTAAAATCAGCAGCAAAGCTGAGCCTTGGGGACGTTTTGAGCATCCCCCTGCTCTCCAGGCTGGAGAGTCATCCCCCCAGGCTCACCTGGCACAGGTGGGAGCCAAGGAAAGACCCCTGATCCCCTCTGATCACTCCAACACCTCCCAGCCAGCCGAGCTCCCCCCGCTGCTGCCCCTGGCCATGGGGACGTGGCGGGGCAGGTGACGCTCACCTGGGTCTGTGCGGATCCGTTTGTCATGGGCTGAGGTACCACACCTGCACAACACAGCAAGGAACACACTGAGCACCCTCAGCTGGGATCCCTGGCCTCAGGGCCCAGGAAAGCATCCCCTCAGCGTCACCCACCTGCCATCCCATACCTGCCTCCTCCCCTGTCCACCCCACCAGCCCATCCTGCCTCTTGGCTTTGCCCTGTGCTGTTTCCCTGCCCAAACAGGAGCCTCTCCACCCTCCCTGTGCCCCTCCGGAGCCACACTGTTGCAGATTCCCCTGAATTTCCCCAATTTCACCCTGTTTTCACCAGAAGAAAACACCTTTTAGGAAGGGGACCAAGTAACCTCCTTCTACAGGCACCAGCTGCAGCCCACTCCCATTTTTTTGACGACTATTAATTTGCCTTCAGAAGTTGTTTAATTAAAAACCTCAAAAGAACAGCTCGAAATTCAGCACCACAATCAGCATCTCGGTGCTGTCACAACAGTGTGTGGCCAACAACCCACTCCCCAGGCACCCTGGACTTTTATTTGCTCCCTTCCAATGATTTACACTAATAATATCCCACGCCATGGCACATTTAATGCATTTAAGCTGCCAGTCACAGTGATCAAGCCATTGCCCCAGGCATTACCATGTCTCATCTGTCCCAGACTAACAGATGTGTTAATTGTGATGGGATTAATAACTGAATTATGTTGAGCATGGACGCTTCCCTACAGACCAGTCTGGGGGCTGCATCACTGCAGGGGTCCCTGGGGCAAAGCAGTGTTTAGAAAAATAAACCTAAATCTTCATTTTGAGAGCACGCTGGTGCAAAAACCTCGGTTGTGGCATTTGGGTCCTTAAATATTTAATCATATGGAATGCTGGACTCGTGTTCAGAGTACAACAAGCTCTGAGCAATGGGCATTAGGAGAGTCACCTCATAGCTGAAGTGATGTTAGAGCCTCTGGAATCATTTAAAAATCATTTAAAAGGAAGCAAGCTTCAAATCACAAGGGATATTAAAGTGGAATTGGACGTCAGGAAAAAAAGTAATTTCAAAACGAGCCATGTCTAGAAATACTTTCATATTTCCTTAATCCTGAAAGGTCTTAAAATCCACTCGTTGGCTTAAAGGTTGAGGTGCTCAGGATCAGCTGTAAGGCTTGGAAATGGTCAGTTTGAGGTCAAAGCAGCTCGATTAGAGAGTACAATTATTATTTCCTCTTACCCTGCAAACAACAGAATCTACCAGAGCACTTTGTCACCAACTCAGGTGCCGTCACCGCCCGGACAGACCCAACCCCGGGCTGTGCCGAATGCACCGAGGCAGCAGCGAGTGCTGCAGGGCAGAGGCAGGGGCTGGAGCACCCACCCACCCTCCCGACGGATCCGTGGCTCCATCCCCACCCTGGGAACAAGGGCTCCTTTATGGCTGGTGCCAGCAGACAGCCCCGGCTCCTCCTGGGACCCCGCGGAGCATCTGACACCGCGCTCGCCCCGCGCGCTCCCAGCACCGCCTGACCCACTTCTGCGGATAAACCCGCCCATTGAGCGCCCCGGGAGCAGATAAGGAACAGCTGTCCTGGGAACAGAGCTCCCCACCGAGCCGGGCTGGGGGGCAGGCCGGCCTGGGAGCGCTCCCTCCCACCCGGGACACGGCAGGTTGGGAGCGGCCGGGCAGCTTTCCCTGCCAGGTTTCAGCAGCGAGGAAAACGCTTCCTGCAGCAGCCACGCCGTGATCACCCGGCGTGAAACCCGTCCCCCTGCTCACGCCAGCTTCGCTCCGTGGCTCTCCAAGCACCCTCGGGTTCCTTCGCTGGAGCAAAGACCAACAGTGCATAGAATCGTGTCAAATCCTGGCATGGTTTGGGTTGGAAGGGACCTTAAAGTCCATCTCATTCCACCCCCTGCCATGGGCAGGGACAGCTTCCACTAGAACAGGTTGCTCTGAGCCCCGTCCAACCCGGCTTTGAAGGGTCCCCCCAAATCCCACCACACCTCAGTCACCTCATGGCAGCGAGTTCCAAAGTTAATTATTCACAATGTAAAAGTAACAAACTGGTTTTTCGCCTGGATTAGGGTGTATTCTCACTATTTATAAATAGCTGGGTGGTGCTCAGGAAACTACTGAGGGATGAGGCAGAAGGGAAACGTGACTCTCCCTCACTCCCCAGATCCCACCCAAGGCACGGTGAGTCATGGGAACGCCACGGGGCCACCCTGGGAAAGGAAGGCCTCACCTTTGGTGTGCTCCTCCGTGGGGGTCACCCCCAGCTTCTTGAAGTATTCATCTGTTTCGGGGTCCACCACCAGGAGCCTGGCTTCGTTCTCCCTGGACTTGATGTGGGACACCACCTCCGAGTGCCGCAGGCCTTCCACGTTTATGCCATTCACCTGCAAAGCCACAGCCTCAGCACCCAAACCTGTGCCCCTGCAGCTGAGAGGCTGCCCGTGGCCCACACACCCCCAGAACAGCCCCCTCTTCCCCTAAGGGATGGGATTTTCCCTTTTTAATTCCCGTTGGGATGACAGAAGGCTTTGGGCTTTTCTCCTTCCCCCTCTCAAGCCAGCCATGGCCTCCTAAACCCCCCAGTGCCTCTGCCAGAGCATCCTCCGTGTTACTGCACGTGTCTGCCTGTATCCCAAACACATCCACTGGGGATCACAGACCCCAGGCTCCACCATCACCTCACCCACCCCAGTCCCACCAAAACGCTCTCCCTGCCCTCTCTAGTGATGCCAAACCCAGCCTTCCCCTGGATGTGCCCCAGCAATCTCAGGCTGCCTGTGGGATGCAACCAGGCACAGGCACAGGCTGGGTGCCACTGGTGTGTCCTGTGGCATCCCTGAGCCATCCTTCATCCCTTTCTGGTGGAAATCCATGGATTTTCTGTGTCCCTGATGGGTGAATCCCTGTGCCTGCCACACAGATTCATCTCTCCCTTCCCTGCGTGCGAGTCAGGACCTACAGGGAACATGATCCTCTGCTCCCAATTGTTCCCCACTGCGAGGGGACAATTGTGATTCAGGGGCATTGTTTGGCGGGAATGAATCAACCTTTGTCCCGCCAGGAAGGGCCCCAACAGCCTCGGCAGGACCCAGAGCCGGCAGCTGCTCCTCCTGGATGCCAAGGGACAAGGCAGGAGGACACTGCAGAGCCTGAGCTGGGCCAGCTCCAAACTTTGGGCTCCCCTTTGCAGACAGCCAGATTCCCCCCGGTCCTGAGGGCACAGCTGCAAGGGCTGGGATCGAAAGGAACCCCATCCCCAGGCTTGGAGCACCTTGCTCCAGCTGCTGCCAACCTCAGCTGCTGGCTCATAACCCCACTCCATCCCTGGCAGCACCGTCCTGCCACTGCAGGTCACCCCAGTCCGTGCCCAGTGCTCACCCCTGGTTGGGCTGGGCCAGGAGGCTCAGGGCTGCTCTCCCCCCGCCCTGGCACACGGCTGATGGGGGCATCAAATATTTATCCAAGCCCCAAAGAGCAGGCAGGGAGGGGATTGGGTTTCCAAGCTCTCCAGCTCACCCCACGCTGCTTTGTGTGTGCCAGGCACTGGGCCAAGCCCATCAATAAATAACACGACCCCTCGCCAGGAGCCGCTGCCACCGGTGCCCCGCTCCCGGCCCCGGCCCCACGCTGCTCCCAGCATTAAACTTTCAGGTGCTGGGGAGAGGCAGCAGCTCCCACTGGCTGGGGAATAATTATCCACGGGGCTGGAAAGCAGGGAAGCGCTTTGGTCTGGGTATTTTCCCAAGTCACACTCCTCCAGGAGCGCTAATCCCATTCTGTCTCTGAACCAGCAGCAAGGGCTGTGGCTCAGTCCCCACAATGGCACAGCATCCTGGGGACGTGGCTCAGTGGTGGCCTGGGCAGTGCTGGGGAACGGTTCGACTCGACGGTTTTAGAGGACTTTTCCAGCCTAAACAATTCCACGATTCTATTCTGTCATTCCATCTACACTTCAGTGCTCACAGATGCCCCCTCGGCAAGAGAAAAGGGAGCACAAAGCCACTGCCAGGGCACCCCCATCCTACAGCTTGGAATTACAGAGGAATACTGGGGGGATCTGGTGGAAAAGGTCATGAGATGGGGTCCGTTTCAGCCTCAGGCTTCCCGAGGGTCCCATCACTGCTGCTGCCCCTCCTCCCAGCCACGTGTGTCCCACCCCGTTACCTCCACCAGCCGGTCCTGGGGCCGCAGCCCCGCTCGGGAAGCCGGAGACTCGGGATCGACCGAGCGGATGAACTGCCCCGGCCGGGACTTCTCGCTGTGCAGGTTGAAGCCGTAGCCATTGGGGCCTTTCTTCAGGTGGCAGAGACGTGGGCACAGCTCCTTCTGTCCGTTTAAATCCTGATTAACAGAGGAGGGGGTGGGGGGGACAAGACACGGGGTTAGCTGATGGGTTTGGTTCGCCCAAGGCAGAGGTGACTGTAAATAAAGGAGGAAGTGCCCTATCTGCCTCCCGTCCCCTGCACGGGGACAGGTTAACAAATGAATTTCCTCTCATTGAGTCTATTTTAGAAAACCAATTGTCCAAAACCACTCCAGAAAAATTAAAACAAAACAAAAAATGCATTTCCTTCACCAGGAGCAGCCCAGATAAACCCACCCATACGCCGGGACCCCCCCGGCAGCAGCCGAGCCCCAGGCAGGGAGGATCCAAGGCTGAGTCTCACCCAGACCCGGGATTAACCTCAGCTGTTTATTTAAGGCAGCACCACACCCTTGATCCTGGTGACACTGGCATCGCCCACGGGTGCCATCCCCTCCCAGTGAGGGGGTCTGGGATGACAAACCCCAAAGTCCAACAGCTCCCCCAGCACGGGAGGGCTGAGCTTGTGCAGAATGTCACAGCTCAGCCACTTCAGGGCTGATCCCAACTCCTGCATCTCCTCAAGGAGGCATTTTACAGAGCAGGACAACGTGGGGGCACACAGAGTGGTCACCCCTGGGGATCTCCCGTGCTGGGGGATGGAATTTTCATAGAAACACAGAATGGTTTGAGTTGGAAAGAACCTTAAAGCCCATCTTGTTCTACCCCCTGCCATGGGGAGGGACACTTTCCACTATCCCAGGTTGGTCCAAGCCCTGTCCAACCTGGCCTTGGACACTTCCAAGGATGGGGTAGCCACTTCTGTGGGCAATTTTGGCCACAGCTTCAATGCCCATGAGGGACAGAGGTGCATCAGGGTTCAGTACCAGCCTGACCAGCTCAATCCCAGCATCCAGGAAGAAAGAGGGATGCAAGATGATCAGCCCTAATAAACAGAACGGTTCAGGTTGAAAGGGACCACGGGAGGTCATCTAAGTCCAACCTCCCTGCTCAAGCAAGGGTCCCTAGAGCTCATCACTCAGGATTGTGCCCAGACAGCTTTGCTTTAACACAGGAGGGGCACCTTGACCACCTGAGGGTGCTGAGCACCAAATTCCCCAAAATCTGCTCACACACAAGGGTCACCATCAGCAGCGCCCACCCCGGGCATCGGGGCACACTCAGACCCACTGCAAACTGCTCTGGAATTTTACAGAGATTCACCTGGCAAGACTTTTTTATTAAAAACCAGCCCTTGGGTGTTGACACCTCAAACCCAGATCAGCTCTTAAAGGGGAAAAATTATCAGTGCAAAAACCCAGACCGGGACGGGGCTCCCAAACACCTCAGCCCCACAAACCAGGAGCAGCCCCGCACCGTCGTCCTCTCCCTCCGCACATTTAACACCCCTGGACTTTTCCCATGGCCCCAGAGCAGCGGGTTCACCCTATCTGCAAACATTTCCAGCCTGCCTCTGAGTTCTTCAAAAACTGAAGAAAACAGGAAATGATTCAACCGGCCCAAGAGGGTCGGATTCGCGCGACCTTAAAGGACACTCGGTGCTCTGCGCGGCGGGACAAGGGGGCACGTGCCATAAGCCGAGGGGAACGTGGCTGGGATCACCAAAATGCACCTGAGATCACCCATTCAGGTTTAAGAAGGACCTTTTTCAACCATTTTCCTCTTGCTCTGTTTTTACAGGGTCAGAGCTCTGGCAGCAGCGTGAAAACGCTGAGAAAATCACGGAGAAAATCACCCCAAAAATGCTGTAGGTGCTGCCCCAGAGTGGGGATCCCCCGGGGGCACACCAGAGTCAGTCCCTCTCCCTCCGGGGATCCCCTGGGATCACCAGTGAAATCAAGTTACTCAATAAATAAACCACACTGGGAAAAGCTCCACTGCAGGATCCCTTTGGCTGCCAGAGTGGTGACCGGCGCCGTGTCCTACACGGGCTTGTGCTGCTTTCACCACAGCATCTCGAATTTAAGGTCCTTAACTGGATTGAATTCAAGACACTTATTTTTAAAAATACATATATATAAAATAATCCCAATTCAGCATCTGTTGTGAGCAGAAATCCTCGGGCAAAACTGCTTATCCTCCCGCAGAGATGATCCAGGGCTTTCGCTGGGCTCTTAAACCTCCCGACTAACGCAATCCTTGGCTGCTGGAAAAAACAGGTCTTGGAGCTGAGCTCTGCAAAGCCCCTCTCTGGGATTAAGCAAACGCCGACACTCCCCTCGCTTCCCCCCTGCTCAGACCCCCCCACCGACACGGAGCCGCTGCCTCTCCTGCCAGCTCTGCTCTTTATTTTCTTTCTCACCCGTGCCAACGTTTCCCTGGTTGTGTTCTGGGAAGATATTTCCTAAGCTCCCAGGGGGAATTTGGCCTTTGTGAAATCCAAACCCTGCCACAAAGCGTTCCCTGGAACAGCGGCACGTTATCTGGGCTTCCCAGGAACCCGCCTGCAGAAACGCTCCGCTCCTGCTCCGGAGGAGGCTCCGCTGCCTTTCACACGCCAAGGACTTGAAAGCCAATTTGGATTAAGTTACATTCACATGGATACTATAAAGCAACAAAAACGAACTCTTTTTTTTTGTCTATTTGCCTGCAAAAAAAAAAATAAAAAAAAATTGCAAAATTAAGCAATTTTTTTTTCTAGGAATTCAGATTCTCCCAGTGGCCACTAATTTAATAAACTGGATTAAGGAGGAATGGTAAGGCACACTCCACCTGCAAGCGTCCCTGTCTGTACCATCTGAGGGGTGAGTTAGACAGACACTGCCTGGATAAGCTGCACTGCCACCCCATCCCTGGAGCTGCTGCTTGAGACAAACCATGGGCATTTTAAAAGGAAAATGGTTTTGGAAGCGCAGTTCAAGCTGGTCCATTTTAAAATGCACAAACAAGACATTAAATAACAATGAAACACTTCCAATAAAATAAAAAAAAAACCCTAGTTGGGTGTTGCCAGCTCTCACAATCTCATGGCAACTCTTGCAGCATTTGATTTTTCATTTCCCTTAGAGTTTCCAGCACAGTGTTGGGAATTGGGGTCCCCCAGGGACAACCCTTGGCTCGCTTGGATCACCTGGGGACACCCCTTGGCTTACTGGGGATCTTTCAGGGACAACCCCCAGCTCACTGGGGTCCCCCAGAGATACCCCTGACCAGAGTCCTCCAGGGACACCCCCAGGCTCACCAGGATGCCACAGCCCCTTGTGCAGGTCCCTGCAGTGACCAGGACCATTCCCCTGGACCTGGAGCTGGCACCACAGATGTCTCCAGCCCCGATTCCCGAGGGGTTTCCACGTCATTAATTAGCCGTGCCAGCCTCCACGCAAGCAGAATCCACTCCCAGCAGCACCAAAAGGAAACAAACTCACCTCCTGGGTTGGGAGGGGCAGCAGAGCAGCCCCCCAAGCTCCACTACCCAACCAAACCCACCTGCCCCTACAAAAGTCCCTCCGCGACGCACCACCACGAGGTCACTGGTGCCAGAGAGCCGCTCACTGCCACTGCAGACCCTGAGCCCCAGTTTTGGGACAGGGGTGTCCACTTGCTCCCCCTGCCCTGATCCCACTGCTTTCAGAAAGGGCACCAACTCACAAAACCAACCTGCACCTTCACACCATCCCTCCACAGCCCGACTGTGAGCAGGAATGGGGATGAAAAGGGCTTTTCAAAGACCACCCCACAAAGCTGCAGGAACGGCTGCAGGTCTCTCCACACCCAGGGTGCTCAGAGACAGCGCTGGCCAAGTCCCAGGACCATCTCCAGCCCCTCTACCCCACTAACACGTGCCCACAATGGGCTAAAACGCCTTGAAAAGCCACGTTTTAGGGTTTTGTTCCGGGAATAAAAACTAGTGCCAGGGTGGACAAGGACAACACACACACACACAGCTAGTCTAGTGGCCAAGGCTGGGTCGGTACCATCTGCTGTGGGATCCTGGTGGGTCCCAGCACACCGTGGCTCCTTCAGGGCCACGTGGAGGCCGTGATGATGCCCAGCACCTCAGCACAGGGAGGGTCCCCCCAAACCTGCTCCACGGCTCAAGGGACGCTCTCAGCACAGGCGGGAAGTGCACGGTGTCCCAGGGAAATGGGGATTTGCTCAAACTCAGCCGAGCTCACGCGCTGGGAGTGACGGTCACCCTGTCCCAGCGTCATCGCCGGAGATCAGGGCTCGGCCCTAATCGGCTCAGTCCTGCCTGGGACCACCTCACCCTGCTCCTGGCACCAGCCCATCCCTCCGTTCCCATCCTGGGGGCTTTGCCATGTCCTGGGGGCAGCCAAACAGGCTCCAATTGCCCCTGCTGGGAACTGCAGCGCCTGGATGTGCTCCAGGCTCCGGATCACCCGGCGACATGTCAAACCTTTCCGCCTCTGCTCGCCGGAGCTGGAGAAAACCCAGGCAGGAGCATTCCTGCCTAATTCACATTGTTAACATATTTTCTTTTAAGTCAGCTCCCATGGCGTTTCCTCTCCTTTTCCATGTGGTTTCGGTCAGAAAATGGCTCCTTCACTCCCCAAAAACCAAACCTTTGCAGCAGAACCCACCAGGGCTGGGGGCCGCCAGGGTCCCATCCTGCCCTAGGGCCACCTCGGGACACCGAGATGTCCTAGGGGGACAGGGGACACTGCTCAGAGCCTCAGAGTCCATTCCCACTGTCTTGCCTCCAGATGGGGCCTCTCCATCCCCTGCACTTTGGATTCTCCACTGCAGGCAGAGGCCACCAAGGGATGGGAGGGGATGCACAGCCACCTTTAGGGGTTGTGGAGGAGAAGGGCAGGATCCTGACCCAAATCCAAACCCCAGCAGGCAGAGGAGAGAGGGGCAACTCTGTGAGCCTGGAAGAAGCCAGGACAGGGGGCCCAGGGGTCACAGCACCACCAGAACAAGAGGTCCATTTACACCCCTCAGGCAGGGGCACCCTCCCTTGGCAGTACTGGTTACACTGGGAGCTGAGCCGAGCCTTGGGCAAGCTTCAATTGCCACCATTATAACCACAGTTCTGTTGGAAGCTCAAAGGCTGCTGCCTTTGCTCGGATTTAGGGACGCACTTAACCTCAAGCAGATGTTTGTCACCCTACGCTGCAAAGGTGAGGAAAGCTGGGAGAAGCAGCAGCCCCCCCCGTGGCTGCCAGCAGCACCCACAGCCCTGCTCGCCACGAGAACAGGGAGCTTTGGGATCGTGCCACGGCTGGAGCGGGATCGCTGCCCCCATTCACTGCCGTGCCAGGGATCCGCCGCCGGCTCGAGCAGGGCTGGGTTTCGTTCCCCTTCCCCCAGGAATGACTCAAGTTTTCCCATTAAAGCAGCACCAAAAAGGGGGCTATTGTAGCCCTGCATCCCCTGGGGCCAGGGGACCTCGATGACACTTTGGGGGGGGGCACAGCTGACAGCAAATGTCAAAAGAGCCTCAAAACCCATCTGGAGAGCGGGAGCAAGGGCCGGCAGTGCTGCGAGGGGGAGGCACAGCACCCCCAGGACTGCGCTGTGGGGCGAGGACACAGCAGCTCTCCCCCCATCCCCACTGCTGGGAAACGCAGAGCAAGGATGCTCCCGGGGCTCCCCAACCCCCACACGGTCCTCAGCTCCTCACCGGGATGCTGCAGCCCCCCACGCTGCTGGGAAGGGCTCGGGGCTCATTCCCTCCCTCCCCTGGGAAGGGCTCGGGGCTCATTCCCTCCCTCCCTCCCCGTGTCCCTCCCGGCCGCACAGTCTCACCCGGCTCCATCCCCCGGCTCCGAGTCAGCCAGCGCCGGGGCGGCTCAAACTCCAGATGTTGGGGAAATGCTATAAATAACGGAGGGGGAGGGGGAGACGGGGCTGGGGGGGACGCCAGGCCCACCGAACCACAAGCAGATGTTCCCCTTCCCTGCAGGGCCAGAGCTGGGACTGGGGAGGAAGGTGGCAGTTCCAGCACCCAGAGACCCCCTGGCACCTGCAAAAGGGGGTAATTCTCATGTTTTCCACCAGCCAGGTCAGGAACAAATTCTCAGGCAGGACCAGTAAACAACCTGCTTCCATTTTTATGAAGCCACAACTCTAATTACCACCCACCCCATTCCTGAGGTGTTTCGGCTCCAACACCAGCAGTCAAAGGAGGAAAATCCCATGTCATTCCTCCAATGCAGACCTGACAGCCCAGTGACACTCCTCCTGTGTAAACTCCTTCTTCCCAGCATCTTCCAGGCAAGAGTGCTGCCACCCTCCACATCCCTACAGCCAGGAGAAAGTTTTGGGTGCTCCCAGGGACAAACGGGGACTGTGGAGTGTCCAAAGTCATCGCTGCCCTGAGGGAAGAGGATGGGCACAAACACAGCTGAGCTGCCTCCAAATAGCTTTTTCCAGAGCCTAGAGCCAGCAGAGTTACCTTAAATATCACCAGGAGGAGAGGGGGGTGTTGCAGGGTCCTGATGGCGATGGCACAAACTGTGCCACCGTGTCACAGCTCCATGTCAGCACCAGGCACTTTGCCTGCCCATCCCCAACACAGCTCTGAGCTGCTGTAGCTTATTAAGATCTCTTCCATTATTCAAATTGCTCCAATTATTTGAATTGCTCCAGCTGGGTTTGAGTGATAGAAGCATCAAAAGAAAATAACTGTGTATTATTTTTAAGGGCAGCAGACACAGATTTGTGCCGTTTTCCCAGCGCTGCTCCCCCAGCCTGGGGGCTGCACCAGCACACACACACCCAACACCCTTTGGATGCATCCCAGCCTTTGGATCCTGCAGCTTTCTCTGCCAAGAGGCAGCACAAAGGGAGCAAGGGGGGATGGCAGGAGGGCGATTCCAACTAGCAGTGGAACATGTCCAGCCACGGGTCCCAGCAGGACCCACGGCCAAGCTGCAGCTGAGGGGGCAATTGGGAGATTTCAGGGAGTCTCCAGTCCCTGCTGGGGCTGCTGTGATGGACAGGAGCACCAAGTCAGGCTGGTCAGGGTGACACCAGGTCCCCGCTCTGCCCTCAGCTGAGCCCAACAACAGTCCCTGTGAGGAGGAGGAGAGGGGTCCACCATGCAATGCAAACCCCATGTCCACAGCATGGCTCCTCCCAGCCCTGGAGGGGAAGGATGACACCCACAGTGGGTCCTGAGCCTCAGTAGGGACCCACTGGACCCAGGGACACGCACCCTGAGCTCTACAGCCCTTCTGGACACAGCAGAGGGGACAGTGTGGGTCACTAGTGACCCGCAGCCCCTTCCAGGGTGGTGCAGAATCAGTCACAAAAAAATTACTGAGGTCCTTCACCATGCCCTGGCACTGCAGCAGCAGTGAGAAGGGGTTTGCACCTTCCTGTGCCCTACACCAGTGTCCAGGTCATCCCAAGCCCAGTCACCCCAGTCCTTTCCAGGTGCTGTGGGAGGCAAATCCCCCGGGATGGGGGGCGGCTGTGCCAGCACCCTGCCAGAGCTGTGCCCCAGGCACAACCAAAGGGCTGTTATCCCAACAAACCGCCAGGCAGAAGAAAACAAGAGCAGGAAGGATGTGGAGGGTGGGGAGGATGCCCGATGTCCAGCCCAGGGGGACAGTGCCTGCCAGGCTGGGCTGCCTGGTGGGGTGGCCCCACTCCCATCCTGGCACCCACAGGGCAGTGGGAACAGCAGCTCCCTTACAGATCCCATCAGGGCTTCACCTCCAAACAATCCCCTGCCAAAGAAATCAGAGCTTGACCTTTGCTGCTGCTGCCCTAAGGCGAGGGGTAAGCCTGGATTTGTCCCTCTCCGAAATCCTGGGCACTGAACCCGAGCATTATGGAAATCCCTGAGCACAAAGGGGCCCCTCAGGAGAGGGGCTGTGGCCAGGCCATGTCCTGCTCAGGACCACGTGTCCCCAGTGGGGACAACCCCAGGTGAGACTCCGATGGGCACATTCCCACTGTGGGAACACCAGCCCGGTCCAGCTGATCTCCCCAGCAGCAATGACTCCAATGGAGCTGTCCTGGCCATTCCCTGGCAATCCCACAGCTGGGGAGTTTCTCAGGCACAAGCTGCGGGAAGCAGCATTTTTTCCCCTCTTTGCTGGCGTTTGAGCAGACTCAGACAGCGAAGGCACCCACGCTCTTCCCCCCGGGCAGGGCTGGAGCCAGGAACAGCAGCACAGGCTTGGCTGGAGCAGGGAGCAGCTGGCCCGGCCCAGGGAGAGACTGGGAGGAGGGAGGGAGGCTGGAGGAGACCGAAACCGCCACGTGCACGTGTTTGCATTGAGAGGGACAACTTTTCCAGCATGATCTGCCAAGGGGACAAGCAGCCGGGATACCAGAGAGCTCCTCTGCTCTGGAGGGATCAGCCCAGCACAGTGTGGGGCAGCAGCACGGGTCCTGGCAGGTTGGCATTTGTCCAAGAGGAGAAACATGGGATGTCCATTCTGGATTCAAAGGGATCTCGTCAGATCCAGAGGGACCTGTTTTCTAGTGGGTGGGAGGGAAAGGAGCATCGGTCACTGTGCAGAGTTCAAGCTGCTGGAATAGGGGGAAAAGTCCTTCCCACGCTCACTATGAACCCCCAGGCGAGAAGAGGGATTGCTATGGACAATGGGAAGGCAGAAGGAGATGCTGGCAATGAGCTTCCCTGATCCCACAGAGCTCCCTCTCTCCACAGGGGCTGTGCTGCAGAGCACAGAGCTCACATCCCCTGTCCAGCTCCACAACACCCCAAAACACAGACACAACAGCTCATCTCCACGTCCTCAGCACTGCTCCAAGGACAGCTGATGGATCCCAAACGGAGCCTCCAGCTCAGGGCAGAGCCCACACCCGAGGTCACCCTGGCTCCCAACCGGGGGCTGTGCCGGGGTCGGGTACCACCACCTGCCCTTTGGACTCCCCTGCTGTCCGCAGGGCCAAGCCTTGAGCAATCACCAAACACCCGTTCGTGCTGGCCCCATTCCTTGCCTTCAGTGACCCCGGTCACGAGCAGGAATCCAGTCCTACAGCTTTGTGCTCCCACGGCACTCGCTCGGCCCCGGGGACGCCGAGGGAAATCCCCCTGGAGGTGGTGGGGGCTCATGCCACGCACTGGGCACCGTGGGGAGCACCCTCCCACCCCTGAGAACACGCTGCACCCTGTTACAGGTGGGGCTCACGGGGAAGGAAAGGTATTTTCCCAAGGGCTGAGGCTGCTCAGGCTCTGAAGTCCTGGCTTTCACCCATGCCAAGGCTGTGGGACTTGGGGCACCATCACAGGACCACATACCCAACTCTAGAGCCCACCAGGACCAGCAGCAACTGTTCAGACCCACAGAGAACCTGCCCTGAAAGCCTGATTTTTGGGGATGGGGTGCAATCCTACTGCCCTGCAGAAAGCTGGCTGTTATTTGAGATATCTAACATGGAAAGGGGAAAACCTTTGCACCACGGGCCAGCAAGGACACGGCTCCTGGTCCCCCCCACCCTGGAGGAAGAGGTCCTGGGTGCTACACTCAGCCTTGCAAAGCCCAATAAAGCACGTGCAGGGTGGGAAGGATGGCACAAGCCATCGTACTGTCACTCTGGGGCTGGTTTTCTCCTTCTGCTCTGCCACTGAGCCCACCTTGGAGCTCGGGGCGCAGTGGACACGGAGCAGGAGCAGGACACATCTGCACCCCCCCCAGCCCGGCCCCTGCCCAGGAAGGGGGAGAACAGGCACTGCTCTGTGAGTGCTGGGACCAGGGAAGTTCAATAGTTTACTCCCAATATTTGTCTTGGCTGGGCAGCACAGCTCGCTGGAGGAAATGGGGCAGGGGGAGGGCTCCAAACATCCTCTGCATTCCTTGTACCGAAAGCAAAGCCAGCGCTGTGGCACCCGTGCTCGGGGTCAACCAAATGTAAGGCCTTTTGTCTTTAGAAATCCTGCAATAAAACATCCAGGGGTGCAATTTTCCAAAAAGGAGGAGGGGTGAGGAGCCTTAGTCCCAGCCCTCAGCCTGACATGCAAACTACTCCCTTCTCCCAGAAACCCACAAGCCAAAGCTTTTGCACAAAATTTGCTGACCTGGACGCAGCACCCAAAGCCTCCGGCTCTGCTGGGGCTCTCCTCCACCTCCCCCTCCAAAACTCAACCCTGCTGCCGCAGCCCCCATTGCACAACGCTGGCACCCGCTCCATCCCACGACACTGCTGGGAAACACGGCATCAAACCGAGACCTGATGCAATCAGGGAACACCAGGGCTCACTCCACTCTGACGCTCAGCTCCGAAAACGGCACAATTCAGACACACCTCCTCACAAACGAGGCGGCCACAGGAGATGCCCCTTGCCAGGGAGCCAAGCACCCTCCAGCTGCTGTTCCCGGGAGAGGGGCTGGTGCTTATCTCCAGCCCAAGAGGGCCGGGGCAGATAAGGGGGTTTGGGGAACACGGTGTGTCCCCAGGGCAGGACGGGAGGATCTCCCGTGATAACCCCGGAGCCAGCGCCGGGCCCGGCTGCTCCGGCTGATAAACCCGGGGCGCGGGCGGGTGTGCGGTGCCGGGCACAGCCCGGTGCCAGCTGTGGGCTCAGGGAGATCCATGCCCATGGGAAAGGCTGACAGGGAGCAGAGAGCCATGGGAAAGCAGGACCAGCCCCAGAATGGTGCTTGCAAAACCAAAAGATGGATCTGGGTGCCCGGCAAAACCCCATCAGCCGCCCAAGGTGTTTTTATGCCCAAATTCCAGCACGATACAGGGTCTCCCATTCCAGCAGAGCCCTGAGCTCGTTCACAGCTGCCAGACAAGAGCAGGGAACTCTTCCAGGCAAAGCCAACTGACTACTCACCCGCTTAAACTAATTAGGGCTTGTCTTAATTAAATCCTGCTAACCATGAACAACCCCAAGGCCAGAATTAACTGATTTACCTGGGGTGGCCTCTGGCTGCTCATGAGGGACAGCAAGCCCAGCAGGGGTGAGAGCCAGCCCTGTGCTGGACATGGTGAGGCAGGAGCTGTCAGGAAGCGGGAAGAGCCCCTGGAGCCCTGCCCCAGGGCAGAGCATCATCCCCCAGGGAATGCGGGTCCTGCAGCCCCACGGCCACATTCCCAGGGGTGGGAGCTCAGCCCGCCAAGGCTGGAGCAGAGGGATTAGCCCTCCCACCACCTTTTGTGCTGCTCGTGTCTTTAACGGGATTAGTCCCTGTAATTCCATAAGAGGGTTTAATCACACAGTGCCGGGGTGAGCAGCAGAGCTCTGGCTGTGGAGGCAGCGACCCCACTTCCAGCAGACGGTGATGGAGGGGCCCAGGATGGCACTTGGACATCCACTCACTGCTGCTCCCTGTCCTACTCCTTCCTCAAACATCCCTGGCAGCACTTGGGACAGCGGGAGACTCCTGACGGAGAGTTCCCATGGAACGAGATGAGCTTTCGGGGTCCCTTCGAACCCAAACCATTCCAGGATTCTGTGCCCACAGAGCAGACTCTCACACTTCCACAGCACCAGCGCCTACAGGGAACCGTCTTCCTTACCTTCCCCTTGCTCATAAAACTGATTTTCACTTTGGCTTTCACACACTCACCATTAACAAACATCCACCACCAGCTTATTGTACCTGGAAACAAACTCTTGCAAAACTTTAGTGGGGAAAGAGAGACACTAAGCCAAGAAAATCCAGCTCCACGTCTGGATACGGCCTGAATGCAGCAACGGAACCAAAACACTCAGGGGTCCAGGCAAAAGCTGTAATGAAATTAAATTACAACATGGATCCTGCCAGAAATAATTATGTCAGCAACCAGGGGTTTAATTCCTTATTTAAAGGAATAAACCTGTGGATTCGGAGAAACCCTTTACTGATCAGGAGTTTGACTTTTTCTCTCTCATATCACTGCCTGTAAAATCTCTGTATCTATAGACAGAGCCAAGGTCTAGGAGACAAAACCAGCTCAAAACAGACCTTCATTTACACTCTGAGCTCTTCATAGTGCTGGGCACATCCTTCCACCTCACAGCCTTGGTCTCCCAGAGGGCAGGAACGAAGCTCACAAAGGTGGTGCCACATGTCAGGGCTGTGAGCAGATGGCGTTTCATGGATTAAAAGGAGCTCTTTAAAACCTTGTTTGGAAGTCAGGTGTACCTGGTCAGCAGCTGGAAGCCCTGGCCCCCCTCCAGCACAGGGCATCTTTACTCCCTGGGTTTCCAGTCTCCACGAGCACTACTGAAACTACAGCACCTTTTATCCAGGTGGGAGCAGCCCCACATCCAGGGGCTGGGCAGGAGGAGGTGGAATTCACCCAGACCTGCTGCACCACCGGGTCTGGGATCAAACTCCTGGAGATGATTTATCCAGCCACGCTGCACAGCAGCACTGGGACAGCCCTGGCTAAACAGCTGGGAACGTGCAGCGTGTCCCTTCCTCCACAACTCACTTGGGTCTTGGGAATAAATAGGGAATCCAAAAAGAAAACCCAAACCCAATATTGCTTTAAGGTTTCCCCCACCATGACAAGACCACGAGCCCGACCAGGCTGGAGAAGCTCCAAGGGATGGAGGAGAGGCACAGCAGGGGCTCTGTGCAGCTGCCAGGGCACACGAGGAAGGCCCTGGCGCTGCCAGAAGATTTTTAATTTATTTGAAACCATTTAATAGTCCTCCTATTGAACAGAACCATCGACAGCTGGCGAGGAGCCCACTCGTGAGCGGGGCTGTTATTGAACAAAGCTGCTGGAGCCAATCCCTGCGGGCAGAGGGGGCCGGAGCGAGCTGCACTTCCAACAGCTCCCACTTAATATCAGTTTTCCAATCGTTTTGAGGGAAAGTTTTTGATTACTCGGGGATGCAGAAGGGATCAGCACCGGCTGGACCACACGCAGCATCTCTCGGTGTCAGCAGCGTCCCCGCCTGCAGCCGGGCACTGGGGTGGGATCAACGCCCGCTCCTGCCCCCTCCCAGGGGTGAGGGGGTCCCAGGGGTGACCCCACTGCCCCTCAAAGGACCGGGTGTCCCTTGGGAGCGTGTGGCTCCGGGAACAAAGGCTCTTGGCAGGGCACAGCTCCTCCCGATGCTAATCTGCCTCTTGCCTCCCACCCGCTTTGTGTTCCACTAAAAATATCACGGCGGAGGAAGTTTCTGCCGCGGGGTGGATGCTCTCCTCCCCGGGAGGGGCTTCCTGCACTGCCTCGGCACGAAAATAACCCCCAGAGCAGCCCCTTCCCCGGACTCACTGCCCTCCCTGAGCCTGCCCAGGCGAGCTGTGGCTGGGGACGCCTGCTCAGCCCCATCCCTCCCACAGCCCACCCACGGCTCCAGAGAGTCTGGGGGATGGGACACGGCCACAGTCCACACAAAAGGAAGTGCTTTGCATCCCAAACCCCTTCCCACAGCACCGGGAAGACGCGAGTGTGCGGGACCTGGGGGATGGGAAGCCAGGGCTGACCCTGCCAAGCAACACACTGGTTTAGTCACCTCACAAGCCCGTGGGTGAGTGTCTCGTCTTGAATCTGGATTGCATCCAGCAGGACAAGGCTCAGATCCCTGCCAGCACCTCCTCCAAGAGCTGTGGTGATGCCCAGCACACGCTGCTCATCCCAAGCCAAAGCCTCTCCAGCTGCCACACGCCCCAGCCTCCATTCCCGAGGTGCTGAGCTGGAGCTGCTCCAGAGCCCACCCCCAGCCCAGCCCGTGACACACGATGCCAGACCCGGCACCATCAATAATGCAGCGGGGTCAGCACTGGCTTCCCCAGGCTCAGCCCAGCGGCGGCCCTGGCCTGGGATTGAAGCATGACCCCAAAAGCAAGAGATCCCTCTGCTGCTCCTTGGCTGGGCTCCCCCATAAGAGACCCCTCCATGAGTGCCCACTGCAATGCCACTCTTCGGGGGGAGGCAGGGGGTCTCCAGCCCCACCGTCCTGCCCCCAGCTCCCCACAGGCATCTTCCCTTGCACACCCATCCCACCCCATATCCTCAGCCAGGAACAGCACCCAGAGCAGCTCCACACCGGGGCTGCAGAAACAGTGCGCACAGTTTCTTTTTAAGCATAGAAAGGCAGAGCTCACAGTGACACATCCCTGCCCTGACGGGCACACACAGCTTCCCTTCAGCTCTGCCCTTCCAGGCCCTCAGATTCCACAGGAATAGCTGCTGTGGGAAGGGCAGGGAATGCCGCCGGGACGCAGCCACTGGGCTCCGTGCCGGAGGGTTTCCCCACAGCAGGAACCTCACCCAGGCTGTGCCAGGGATAAGCTTTGCCACCCTCCCCATCACCCCCTCCCGCAGGTCTGAGCCTGCCACGGGCAGTACAGGATGCTGCAGGGAAGTGCTTTAATTCAAACCATCCCCTCACTTATTTATTTATTTTTTTAAATTGCATAATTGCTGCAGACATTTCTGCTCATGTTCGGGTTTATTACATCTTTGTGGTTATTCTACAAGCCCTAAATTTTGGGCCTCAACTGAGCTGGCAAAGTGCTCCAAAAACATCTGTCCCGAGTTACTCCCCCTCTCCCAGCACTCCTGCAGGAGACATCACAACACAAGGGGTTTATTTGCAGAGAAAAGCTCTTATTCCTGACCCAAAGAGAAGGGTAAATATTTACGGCCCCAATGTCAGTGCTGACCACACACCTGGTCCCAAAAGGCACCTGGCCACCGAGCAGCACATCTGTCCCCGGCACACAGGAGCTGCCACAACTCCGTGGCACCCGAGGGACACCCATTCCTGCCAGCAACAATCCTAAGGTGACACCGTCCCTCCCTGAACAGGGGACAATCAACAACCAGCCATTAATTCTCCCCCATTAAAATTCCCAGACTCAACAGGCTTAAATCCAGCAGCTACAAGACGAGGGCTTGTTCTCCAGAGGATAAACTTTAAAGTTTATCCTTTGTAAAGGTCCCTTTGCAGGCCCCCACAGCCCAACTCGGCGTGACCGGAGCCGCGATGGAAGGGAATGGCATGACCCCAAGTGCCTTTTGGTGGCTTTGCTGTTGTTCTTATTTCTCCTATAAACACACCTGGAGAGAGCAGCGAGGCAGCAAGTCCCAAGGACACCCCGAATGTGTCTCACACAGCCTGCGTGGCCCTAACGGGGGTCCCAGTGATGGCACATCCCTCCCAGTGCCCCGCAGGAATGGGACAGAGGAGCCACTGCTGCCTGTGACGGTGCTGCCAGCCCTGGGCCGTGGCCCCTGCCCACCACAGACACCTGTGGAGTGACCAGCAGCACCCAGGTGAGCGCTGGCAGCCCTGCTCAGTGCCAGCCCTGCAGCTCGCCTGCCTTTCACATTTAGCATTTAATTAACAGCCACCGCTGCCCAAAGGCACCTTTGCCATTAAAACAGCTCACACCAGGCACCTAGAGCCGTCCCTGCCATTCTGGGACCCCCCTGCTCCCCACCCCTGGACCTGCCAGGGGTGCTGGAGGCTGTCATGGCAGAGCCAGCGCCCTGGGAAAGCAGGAAACAGCCTGGTGGCCACGAGAACACGTTGGGGACAGGGGAGTACATGGCATGGGGACATGTGCCCTGCCAGGGGACACAGCGTGGGACAGGCAGTGACCAGGCAAACCCCCAAACCCCTCCCAGCCCAGCAGACACAGGTATGGGCACAGCAGGGGCGGCCCCAGCTCCCTGTGCCACCACAGCCATGCAGGGCACAAATCAGCTCGGTGCTGGGGACAGCAGAGCTGTGACAGGGGCAGCCACAGGCTGCCAGCCCTGCCAACCTGTGCCCGGGGCAGGCAGCAGGATTGGAAATAGGTGCTGAATTATTCATGGCATCACTGGGTTCCTGGAGCATGAGGTCCTGGGCACCAGGTCCCCTCACAGTGACCTCCCCACCCAGGGCGGACCTTGGGGGGGTCATCCCTCTTGGGAAATCAGTCTGGGACAGCATGGGGGGGCTGGCAGGGCTGTGCCCACCCTCCCTGCTCCATCACCTCCCACTGCCCACCCCGGCAGCCATCCTGGGTGCCAGACTTCCCTCCTCTTTTTGTTTCAGTTGCTCGTTGCTTCGGGCTGCCCTGAACAACCCGGCCCCAAATCCAGGAAAACTCCAGTCTTTATATAAACAAATGTGCTCACAAAAATGCAGCTCCCTGGGAGCAGCCTGGAGCATCGGCCGGGTTCCCACAGGGGCAGGCTGGGGCCACAGGTCTGCAGGGGGGAGGGAGCTGCCTTTTCTCCTCCTTCACTAAACGCCTCCAGGGAAGCTCACAAAAGCCCTAAATGGGGCTGGGGACAAATCTCTGACTGTATCCCAGCTGCCACAGCCCCACTGCAGGGGCTGAAATCTCCTGAAGTCGTCCCACACTCAGGGGCTGCACAGCCCAGTGCCTGTGATCTGCTGGATTGGGATGGGGCTCAAACTGCCCCTTGGATGGACAGCACTGGGGGGCCAAGCACGGCAGAGCCTGGGGTCAGCCACCCTCTGTCCACCACCCCCTGGCCTCCAGCTGCTTTGGCACACAGCAGGAGGGACACATCCCCCAGACCAAGAGCCTGGAGCAGGTTTTACCACCTTGAAGCGAGCAGGACTGCAAGGCTCAGGAGCAGGGTCATGTCCTGCTGCTCCGGCCACCCCTGAGCTCCCAGCAGGGTCACACACTCCAGCACGGACAAGTGACCTTGGCCAGGGCAGCTGGCAGGGCCCAGCCCTCCCAAGGGCTGCCAAGGCAGGAGCAAACCAGCTGCAGTGAGTGCCTGACGTGCTCAGCAGCCTGTCACCAACCCCACACAGGGGACATCACTGCTGGAGTCACCGCCCCTTGTCCAGCTCAGGCTCTGCCAAAATCAGCACCAAGCACTGAATGCCCAGGCAAAGCCCCCAGTCCCTCTGAGGGGGACATGGGGGCTTCTCCCCACTCACACCCAGCCCTGCTCAGCTCTCCCTGTCCCACCCACTCCTTGGAGGAGCCAAAACCCAAAGGCCGGAAAGGACCGTCCCGTTCCCCGGCCTGACTTCCCGTCAGAACACGCTCTTGGATCCTGACCAGCACATGAAACACAGACAGGAGAGGAAATCCCCAGTTTGGAAAGCCGCCCCCAACCATGCACAGCAAACCCCCACCTTGGGAATGCCTCCTCTCCCACCACCCATCCCAGGGGTGCACCAACCCCCAGGGGAAACACACCCATTGTCATCACTCAGACCTTCCAACAGCTTCCAATGATGCAGTAAATACAAAAATCAAATATTGCCTCCAGTCCTGCCCTGCCAGGGAAGGGCAATCCTCCTCTGCAAGATCCCAAACAGCTCCAGAGGGAAGAACCAGAGGTGAGACCCCCTCTTCATCACTGGGATGCACGTCCCTCATACCAACATCACCCCTTATCTGCAGAGGGGCATTTCTGCATGGAGGGCTCCTGAGGACATGATGCTTTCCTGACTTTCCCACTGATCTCCTCCCAGCAGCCCAATGGGTCCAGCACTCAGCCCCAGTCCCGCTCTGAGGGGACAGAGACTGGGCAGCCCCTGCAAGGCCCTCAGGGAGGAGGAGGAAGATGAGGAGGGGGGCACCCATGGCAGCTCCGTGCTGGAGGAGGCCACTGAGCACCATAGCAGCGAGCACAGGAGGGGACAGAGCAGGGACATGTGGCTGTGGAGCAGAGCCGGAGTCACCGGCTCGGCCGTGCAACGCCCACACGGCTCCTGTCACGTTCCCACCTGGAGCAGGGGCAGCCTGGAGCGAGCCCTGCTATCTGCACAGTGCAAGCCTGCGCCGTCCCCGCCAGCCCCGGCAGCCGTGGAAACTGGACATTTTCCATCCCGAATTCTTTCCCCCTTTGGAAAGGAGTTTACCAATAAAAGGCACAGTCCAGACCCAGGCTACTTAAAAAGAGCTAATTTCCTTCCTATTTCAGCAAAAAGCTGAGAACACGCTCGCCCCAGATGTTCCCTCCCTCCTGCAAATAATGGAGGAGAGAGCAGCTCGTCCATGAGCCGCAGCTTTGCCATGTCCCTGCTCCGAGCCGCCTGTCCCGGGGGCGGGTAAGGTCCAGGCTGGGACACCGACCTCGGCTGAGGCACCACGGGGTCACTGATCCCCAGGGCTGACAACCCCGGGGAGCAGGGAAGGGGAGGGAGCCGTGCAGCCCCCAGCAGCCAACACCGCCTGGAGCAAGAGCACAGGAGCCCGAAGTGCAGCCTGGGACACAGCGGGGTCCCCAGGCCGACAGCCACACACGGGTTTTAGTCTGATGGGGTGAACCCTGCTCACGGAGGAAGGTGCTCCCAGGGGGGCTCACACCCCGCTCCCCAGCCCTGCCCACGCCGCCCGCTGTGCCCTCACCTTCCTGCTGCCGTGCGAGGAGAAGCTGTGGGAATGCCGCTGCAGGCTGCCCCCGCTCACGTCCAGCTGCGGCTTCCACACCTCCCCGTTGTCGCTGCCCAGGGGCTTGGAGGGCGAGACGCCGGAGCTGAGCAGGATCCCGTTGTGCACCATGTCCTCGGTGCAGGTCAGGCGCAGGCTGCACAGGTACTCGTCCGTCTCCTTGTCCACCACCAGCAGGCGCGTCTCCGTCTCCACGGCTTTGATGCGCTGCACAACCTGGGAAGGAGAGGAACAACTGAGCGGGAACACGGGGAAGCCTCAGGGGTGGCAGGAGCTGGACCCAAGGGCCATGAGCTCTCCCCCACTCTCCTGCAGCTCCGGTGCGGGTGAAGGTTTGCTGTCACTTCCAGCCATCAGTGATGGGGGAGAAGGGCCAAGCACGGCTTTGGGAGATGCCCAGGATGGAGCCTGCAGCCCTGGGTGATGATGGTGGTGTCTCTTTCAGCACACTCCCTGCAACCACACAGCAGCAGAGATCACCCACCCCGACCCTGGGTGGTTTTAGGAAGGAAACAGCCCAATCCATGCATCCATCCCCAACCTGTGCTAGGGACCAGCAGAGATAAGGGAAGACAATGTTGGGAGCAGGAGATGGGCCCATCCTCGCCAGGATCCAGCTCCAGACATGTTGAATGGGGACACTGTCCTGCTCTGCCTGGCTCCTTCAAACAGATCAGTGACTGGCAGAGGCTCCAACAGGCACTTGTGGTGCCAGCTCGGTGGGGAGAGCCGGGAGGAGCTGATCCCACAGCCAGGCAGGGGCGTAGATCTCACCAGCATGGGCTGAGGTGGAAACAGGGAAAATCCAGGACATCCACAGGAGCAGGGTAAAGGGAAACCACCTCCAGACTCCCTGCTGGCAGCCGCTGAGGGCACCTCCTCCCTGCACAGGCCTCCATCCCGAGGAGGAGGAGGGATGGTATTGCTGCCAGTGCTGCTCAGCCACCACCCCCAGCCACGGGGTGGCCCTGAACACCCCACATGTGCTGGGGACCCCCCAAAAGTGGCACTGGGCTCCTTGCAGGGCCCCTGCTCTGATCTAGGTCACATCAGCCAGACACGCCACAATTGCCAAGGTTAGAGCGACAAACGAGCCTAATGCGCAATTAGCCAGCGTTTATTTACTCCCTGCAAGCTCCACTCAAGGTCAACAGAGCCCGTATCTGCAAAGGATGAAAAAAAAAACAACCAACCCCCAAGAAATTTATAGGCTGCAGACAAGGCTGCTTGTCCTGAACCAAGCCATCCACTGCAGCTCCGTGTGCCGGTGCCCAGGGCTCCCAGCCGTGACCAGCCCGAACAGCGCTGATCCGTCAGGCCCCAGAAAATCCATCTGCTCCCGTTCAGATCCATTTACATCTGACATCAGACGGTGCTGCTGACACCGGCAACGCCTGTGCAGGGACACTTCTCCCAGAGGGGACCTGGCAGCAGCAGCCAACACGCGGCAGCAGAGACACAGATGGGGAACGCACTGGTTCTGCACAGCGACGTCCTCCAGACCCCACAGTTTGGGTGCTCCAGGCAGGGAATCACAGCAGTCCCACAGACCCCAACGACACTCAGAGGCACCACAGAAGGGTCCCAAACCCAGTGGGGAGCTGTGTCAGGATCACCCAGCACCGAGCTCTCCAACAGCCACGGCGAGAGCAGCGATGGAGCAGATGGAGCAAGCGTTTCCCGAGTCCCTCGAGCGCCAGCGGCTGAGCCAGGAGGGATGGAGAGCGGCACACAGCAGCCCCTCGCCATCAGCAGAAGGGGGTTTCTGTGACGAGCCCCCCAGGCAGCAAGTCTCTCTGGAGACAGGGCAGTGAGGCAGGAGGCAAAGCAGCAGCGGGGCCCCAACAAGGTCCTGCCCAGCACCATACCCGTTTCCGAGCCATGCTCCCAGCCCCGAGCCCACGGCGCTTCTGGGCACGCTGCAGCCTCCCCTGCGCATCTGGCGCCTCGGGACTTTCTCAGCACCGGTCCCAGCCCCATGATTTCCGCAGCTCCACCCAAACAGACTTTCACCCCTGGCGACACCAGCACCAGCCCGGCAGAGCCGGCCGGGGCCCTTCCACCCTTGCCAAACAACAGCCGCCCAGGAAGGGGACTCACAATGCCACTGGGAGCAGCTCCGGCAGAGGTGCCTGTGCCCTGTTCCATGGTGCCAGGCTCCGCAGGGACCGGCAGGCTTTCCTCGCTCCGGGCACGGCAGGAGGGCAGGAGCCGCAGCTCTGCCCCGTGCCCGCGCTGCCGCCGGGGCGAGGAACCCGGGAGCCAGGATGCGATTTTGCATCCAAGACATGAAACGCCCTGAGAACACGTTCTGCCTTCGCTCCTTGGGTAAGGCCAGGAAAAAACAGAGAACAAAGACACAAATGCTGCCAGCTTCAGCTGGAAACACAGTTACACCCAAACAGCAAGGCCTTGTTTGCTGCGGGCTCCGTCCCGATGCACACAGAGAAGTGTTACTTATTCAAGGTTGGGGAAGGAGCAGCACAAGGAGAGGCCCTGGTGAACCAGCTGCTCCAACCCATCGGCAGGAGCTGGTGTGACCCGGCACAGCATCACCCTTCCCATGGTCCATCAGCAATGGGTAGTTTTGGGGGAAGGAAGAGGTTCTTGTGGTATTGAGGCAGCAGAAAGGGTGATTCCCAGAGCAGGCAGGGCTGCTCCTGCTCCCACCACTTGCATGCTCATAGGCCCCAATGCTATGGCAGCAGGAGAACAGCACAGCACTGAGCTCTTCAACACCCTGGATGGGACACCCCATCCCAGTCACTGTCTGCAGTGGGGAGTGAGTGCTAGGGCTCCATCCTGCATCCACGAGCACCAGGGCTCCCTCCTGCCTCTGCAAGTGCCAGGGCTCCATCCGGCCTCCAGCAGTAAAAAATGGATGAAAGAAATTTCTGCCATTTCAACCTACTGGGCAGCCCCAGCATGCTTCAAAGGCACAGCTGCTGTCCCAGCTCTGCTATCACCCATCCCCAGCAGCCCAGCTCCAGCAGGGAGTCCTGATGGCTTCCAAGGCGCCACGGGAACACAGCTCTCCTTCCTGCCCAGCCAGATCAAAGATGGGGATCCTCCTTCAAGGGGTTTGAAATCACACTCAGGACAAACATTAACTTTCACAGAGCTGGCTCAGATCATCAAAACAAGCTCAATTAGCCACCAAAACCCACCAAGCTCACGGAAAGGAGTCCATGAGGCTTTACTGGAGACACCTCGAAGGCTCAGCCTCACCTTCAGCACAGCAACATCCACACCTTGGTGGGTGAAGCCTGGGAAGCTGCAACCCTCCAAAACTCTGCAGGGCCAAGGCACATCCGTGCTCTGCCCCTGTGCAGCGCTGGCAGCAGGGCTCACCATGTGCTTTGAGTTACTCAAGTACTAAACCCCGCAGAGCCCCACGAGCCACGAGGCAAACTGTGCCCCTGCCAGGCTCTGAGTGTCCGACGGACTGGAGCTGCTTGAACCTCACTGCCTGTTTGTTTAGATGAAACTGTTTGACAAATACAAGTTTCAGTTTTATAAGCAGAAAAGACACGGCCTGAAACAGCTTCTGTTGGAGAGCTGAGAAACAGCTCCCTTGGACCCCCCCCAGCCACAGCCGTGGGCAGGAACAGTCATGACTCCCCTCCGAGCCCTATCACACTCCGGCCAGCAAACCTGCTGAACATCTGCAGAGCTCTATCAGGAGATTTTAAGGCATCCTCGTACACTCCGGGCTGCACAAGCATGAGCAGCTCGCCCAAAGCAGCCACGAAAACCCACAGCAGAGCCGGAAATAAAGCCCGGGTCTCCCCATTCCTTTCCACCACAGATTGCATAACGCGGCGGAGCCCTGCCCAGCCCCAAACACCTTCGGCTCTCCCACCTTGACACGATTACAACAGCCTGTCCCCAGCAGGGAGACACCGCACTGCCCACTGTCCGCCCGGGAACCGACCGTCCCGGGGCACACAAAGCCCCCGGAGCCCAGGACAGGATCCGGGGGGTCACCCACCCCATCTCTACACCCCCCAGCGCTGCCCGGAGCAGGGGTGCTCCAGCAGAGGTATTTTGGGCGAAAACACCCCTTTAGCGCGCTGCAGGGAGGCTGGAGCCGGGCAGAGCCGAGCCGGCGGGGCGGCCGGAGCCGGGGCGCTCCGCCCGGGGTGCCGCGGTGGCTGCCCCCGTTGTCCCCCCCGTCCGCCCCCCTCGTCCCCCCGCCCCTGCCCTCACCTGGTGATGTGTCTCCTGCTCCACGTTGAGCCCGTTCACCTCCACGACGCGGTCCCCGGCGCGCAGCCCCGCGGCCTCGGCGGGCGAGCCGGGCTCCACTTTGCGGATGAACTGGCCGCTCTTGCCCTTCTCGCCGTGCAGGTGGAAGCCGTAGCCGCTCTCCCCCTTCAGCATTCGGCACAGCCGCGGCTTCAGCTGGTCCTTGGCCATGGCCGGCGGCGGAGCGGCGGCGGCGGGAGGGGAGGCGGCCGCGGGGCCGCTTTTATGGGCGGCCCGGGGCGGGCGCCGAGGGGCGGGTCGGGACCGGGGCCGGAGCTGGGGCCGGGGCCGGGGCTGGGGCTGCGGCCGGCGCTGGGAGCGGGGCAGGAGCCGGGGCAGGAGCCGGGGCAGGAGCCGGGGCGATGCGCAGCTCGGCCATGCTGCGCTGCCCCGCGGCACCGGGAGCGCGGCGGGCGGGGACGGGGCCGGGCCGGGAGGGGCCGGGGCGGAGCCGCTGCGAGGGACGGGACGGGGCGGGCGGAGCCGGCACCGCCACCGGGATCGGCATCGGCGTCGGAACCGGCACCGGCACCCCCGGGCCAGAATCCTTCCAGCAGCTGAGCCGTGTGGTTGGATCCCTGTGGTCAGGTTGCCCAGAGAAGCTGTGGCTGCCCCAACCCTGCAAGTGTCCAAGGCCAGCTTGGACTGGGCTTGGAGCAACCTGGGCTGGTGGAAGAAGGTGGGACTCGATGGGCTTTAAGGTCTCTTCCAAACCAAACCATTCCAGGATTTGACGATTCCTGGTGGGAAGAGGCTCGCACTCCATCCCAGCTGCCCCTTGGAGAGGCCATCCAGGTTTCACCCGGAATGAGCTTGTTTTGGTGAAACATGGAGATCCCCATCTTCACCTTTTTGCATTTCTGGTCTTCATTTTTTGAAATCTGTTACAAGGAGGACATGAGCCAGATTAGCTATCACGGTGTTGGCACTGCGTGTCACAGTCCTTTGCCACAGGTTTCCTGGCCCTTCTCTGCGGTGTTTCTCCTTCCTCAACAGCTTTCCTACCAGATTTTATAGAGCTGAAGCAAACACTGCAGCCAGCTGGAGGCTGTAAATAAAAGACTCCAGAAAAGACTATTGATTCACTTTTAATCTGAAGTTTGCTTTAAAAAAACCCTACCTCCACCGCAATTATACATAAAGTCACTCCTGAAAAGAAAGACTCTTGAACCAAAAGGATGGTTGGAGAGTCTATCCTGGAAAATCATGATGTTATTTATCTCTGTCAGCTCTTCCCACCTCATTCCCTGAAGGCAACGTGGCCATTTGGGCACTGCAGACGAGGAGAGAGCCCGGTGTGGCTGTGGCTGGGTGGGGCCCCTGTGGGGACAGGGTGCTGTCCCTTCAGGTGTCCTTCACCCTCAGCCAAGTGTGGGCTCAGCTCCATCTCCAGGTGCAGTTTGTGGCCATGAGGTCCCATCAGAAAGGGTGCTCTGGTCCCACCAGGGTGGATGTGATGTCTCCCCAAGGAGGATGTTTTGGACCCACAGAGGCTCCTTTGCTCCCTGTGGTGCCACAGGAGCTCTGATCTCAGCACAAAATGCTGGGTGACAGGAGAAGAGGCTGGAGAGCTGAGAAGCTCCGAGCCTGCTTTATTTGCTGTACGACACAAGTGCTCCCTTGAGCCTCTTTGTGGAGTCCTGAAGCTTTTTATCGGGCTAGAGGAGTGCGAATAATTGATTTTTCCACTCACTGGCTAAACCAAAAAACTGGAGGGAGCGGGGGAGGAGAAGGAATTGTTTCAAGTTTATTTGAACCAAAAAGTTTTTCTTTTGATTCAGCGCAATAAAAACACGGTGGAGAAAAATCTTTTGGGTGGTCAGACTGAAGCTTTTAACCCTTTTGAATGTCTTTTAAAAAGCACTGGGAGGTTGCAAAATAAAAGAAAAAGGAGAAAATATTTCAAAAAGGGGGAAAAAAATTGTTTGAGTTTTTAAAAAATGCTCTGTTGGTTTTTTTTTTGAGCACAAGAATTTTCTCAAGCATGGCTTGGATTTATTGATTTCTTTCAACCTCAGTGTCCCCAAAAGACATTTTTTCCCAAAAAGCCATTGATTTCCTGTAGGGAATGTAGGGGACTTGGTAGAGCCCTGACTCAGCACTGGATTTTTGCCTGCTCACAGTCACACACCTTGTGAGCCTAAAATGGAGCATTTTTTTCATGATGCCTCTCCTTTGGGGACCGTGGTTGCACCTCTGGTGCCCAGCTCTGGCCTGTCCTGCCTGTCCTGGGTGCATCCTTTGGCATGGACATGGAAGCAGGAAAATGCTGCATTTTTTCACTGCAGCTGATGGAGAAGGAGCTGGAAATTACATGAAAACATGTTGTGCAAAGGTGCATCCTCACATGGTACAAAATCCCTTTGGTTCTTCCCATCCTGCCATTTCCCATCTGTGTCTTGCAGAAAAAAATAAAAAGGAGAGGGCACAGGAAGGCTCCTGCACTCAGGAATAACAGAGCCCTGCTTAAATCCAGCAGGTGCTGCACAGGCAACATTTTCCCATTTACATTTCTGTGGGTTCTGATTTGGGCACGTATTTAAGCCTGAGCTGGGCTGGCCTGGAGGAAGTTCAGGGCTCTGGGAGCTCACTGGCTGGGAAGGGTTTGCAGCTCTTTTTGGTTGACATCTGCTTCCTGTTCCTTCCCTGCACTTGGCTGAGCAGGGACAGAGAACTACACCTGTGGCCCAGGCCCTGTTTGCTTTAGGGCTGATCCTGTGGCATCACTAATGCAAAATGCAGATGCTGCAAGGACTTTCACAGTTACAGATATCAGAGTCACCCTTCGGGCTCCCTGGCATGTCAGAGAGGGGATTTTGGGAGCCCACAAAGTCCACCTTGATTCAGAAACCGGGAAAACCTCAGCTGGTCCCCCAAGCCTGCTGTCTGGCTTGTTCCTGGGGCACTGGAAGGGTGAGGAGCTCTCTGAGGAGGAGGATGGTCGATGACGGAGTTGCTGGGCTGTGCTGCTGCTTCCAAAGGAATGGGAGGTTTCACACCTGCCTTTGAGCCTCTTCTGCCAGAGAGGACACACGTTTCCAAGACTCCAGGGCGCTGTGTCCCACCTGTGGCCCCACACTGTGCCTCTTGGATGGCTTCTCCGATCCCTTTCTCCCAGATCCGCTCCTGGAATGTGGGTCTCTCCCTTGGGCTCATCCTGCTCAGGGATGGGAGCTTTGCCAAGGGCGAGGAACAGGCTGGGCACTGCCGGACACCCCTCCCTCCACCCGGCTTTTGGGAGACACCACTTCCACCTCAGCCCTGGGAGCAGCTGGCAGGGAGATGCCCTTCCTCCCTCGCAGCCTCCTCCTCCCCATCGGCGCCGGTGTTTATCCACCCCCTGCTCCACACCCAGCTTTGCACGTGGAGCAGGAGCTCACCGGGCTGGTTCCAGCCAGGCTCCAATTCCCAGCAGAGCTTGGCCACCCACAGACCTTCTGCCTGGGTGTGGAGGGAGGTCTGGTCCCTCTGCTCGAGCTCGGGGATGCACCTTATGTTGGATGATACCCACTGGGAGCCGCAGAGCTGCTGCCACTGCAGTAATTCGCTCTCACTATGAATAAATGAAGTCTTGGGCTTTCCCACTGGCACAGATGCTGCTGTGTTCAGTCTCCCCTTGTGTCACCATCACTCAGTGTGGGCCTGCTGTGTCCTGGCTGCTCTCAGGGAAGGATTTCAAAGGGGATGATTTATTTGTGCTGCTGGAGGAACCAGGAATGAGAGGAGAGCTCGTAAAAACGACGGTCTCATTTTCCCTGAGCCTCTGTGTGTGGCACTATTGAGCTGTAAACATTCCCCAGGTTAGATTGATGGGGATAGAAGGAGAACTGATCATTAGGAGGATTAATTACATGTTTTGTGGATCGTGAAAGTCCGAAAAGTTCAGTTACTCTGCTGAGGGCAGGGAGATTCCTCTTGCACAACCTGCAGGAGAGAACAGAGCTATGAGTGCTACTCCGGGCGCGCTGGTGGTGCTGGGACTGGGCAGGGGTGGAGCTGGTGACCAGCCAGGCCGGGCACACCTGAGAATTCCACGTGCCAGCACACCCACGGACAGGTGAGCAGGCAGGGATGGTGCTCCCACACCCCTGTGAGCCGCCCTGCTCTGCCCTGCAGACTGGCAGCCTTTGCCAGGCAGAACCCCCTTCCCCCTGCAACAGCTGAGACAGGTTTCCTAGAGGAAAATGCCATGGATAATGTGACTCCAGAGGGACTCGCTCATGGAGAGGTTGGCACTGGCACAGATGCCAACCAGTGCTGGTGCCAGTGCCACACCAGCGTGTCACCCCAGCAAGGACACGGGTGTAAGAGCAGCACCCCAGCTGGCTCTGGGGCCTCCTGTCCCTGGGAGTACTCATCCTCAGGATCACCCATTCCTGGAATCACCCATCTCCAGGAGCATCTTTTAGCACGGCCAGGCCTGGGTTTAATCCTTCTGTGCCGTGAAAGTTGTGGGTGAGGCTAAAAGGTCTGGGGGCATCAGCTCTTCTGGCATGTCCAGCTCTGGGTGCCACCCCAGCACCCAGGGGACCCTGTGAGGGCTGGGACCACTCCTGTAGCATCTCCCCACCATGGACAGGAGGGGTAAGACATCCCCAGGGGCCTTCATTGCCCTCTGAGGTGTCTGCAGCTCTTGACAGGGCTCTGGAGGGGACCCTGAGGGACATTTTAGTGTTGCTGCCCCACCAGCCACTCCTGTGCCAGCCCCAGAATCCTCAGGAGTGGGGCAAGGGTCTGGCAGGATGCCCAGGGAGCAGGCAGAGTGGGCAGTGCTGGCAGAGGTCATTTTCCCTCCCAGTGTCACGGGTCACATCCCCTGCCAGTGGCACGTGCCTGTGGCAGGTGAGCTGTCCCAAAGCAGAGTGGGCACTCCCCAAATACAGCCCTGTGTACAGTCAACACGAGGGTGGCACCTCCAGGCTGGCACAGCCCTGGGACACCTGAGGGACATTCCTGGGTGGGAGGGTCCCAACCCACTGTTTCCCCTTGGCCTCCCCAGGAATGGCTCTGGGGCAGCGGCAGCTCAGCAGGAACATTCCTGACCATGTCTCTAAGCCACTGTCACCTTATCAGTTCTCTGGATATCTTGGAAATAGGCAAAATGGTGGGCACAGAGAGACCCTCACCTCCTGATCTCTGCAGCTCCTGCCACTTGTCTCCAGTGCCCATCCATTGCCTGGCTGGTGTCAGCGTGAGGAGCAGGGAACAGCAGGGAGAGGGAGGGATGGGACCCCTGGCAGAGCCCAGCTCAGCACCAGGTGCTGCAGTCCTGGCTCCCCACAGGAATATTTGGAACCATCGCAGGGACCACCTGGGATGCCCAGCTCTGTCTAAGGGGTTTCCATCCCCAGTCACCACCACAGCCAGAGGGGGGCTCAGTCCTGGCCTGGCTCAGCCGCCTGCATCCCTGAGGAGCAGCTTCCGAGCAGAGCCAGTGATGGAGACAATTCCCTGGGGAGTTTTCTTCCTCCTCGTGCACGCAGGGCCCTGCAGCCACCGTGAGCGTGGCCAGAACAGCCCTGGGGTGAGGTCACAGCAGCTGCCCCGGCCCGGCCGGTTCTATCCCAGCCACTGCCCTTCCCACCGCCCCCAGCCCCGGTGGATGCTGCTGCTCCCCTGGGAGAGGCCGGGGAGCCGGGAAGGAAAGGGAGCTGCCCCGGCTTGGGGTGGGACGTCTTCCTGCCCACTGTGGGCCCTGGGATTCGCCCGCCTCTTGGGCTGGGATGAAATGCATCCGCTGGCACCGCGGGCCGGGTGACGGCTGCTCCGTCCGGGAAAGCTCTGGCCGCGTCAGCCAGGCCCGGCCCCGGCGGTGCCGGAGCTGCACCATTCCCAGGCGGCACCTCGGGGATGCACCCGGGCCAGATCCAGCTCCAAGCCCCAGATGTGCTGCGTGTGGACGCTGAGCAGCCCCACACCTGGGCTGCCCAAATCCACGGCCGGAGCAGCGGGACAGGCTAACCCGGAGCTCCCACCCCCTCCCGGCCCATGGCCTTGGCTGGGGCCACGTGGGCAGAGGGACACCCACGGGGGCAACGTCCCACTCGGCAAGGATGCAGGAATGGGGCTCATCCTCACCCACGTGGCAGCTCCCAGCACTTCCCAGCCGCTGGCCACAAGAGGGCATGGCAAAGCCACCTGGGCCACCGCATCCCCGGCACCCCTGGCACCCCTTGTCCACCACCCCACAGCCTCCAGGACGTGGGAGGAGGGAAGGGATAACAAGTCCCACTGTAGCTTGGGGGTTTCTGAGATCTCCCAAAGCCCAGAGGTGTGCCAGGAATCGACCCCCTCGGAGCAGGTTATCCCTGCAGAGCTGCTCTGGGGTGCAGGGGGCACTGGGACCCTGAATGGGGCCAGGAGCCGAGATGCTGCTGCAGCTCTGGGCCTGCCCAGGCTCCCCAAAAAACCTTCTGTTCCCCCCAGTTTGCTTCCAGCTGCAAATCCAGGATCCTCCCCGAGCATCCCTGTGGCTGGATTTCATCCTGGGCATCCCCAGGGACCAGGACAGGGAGTCCCCATGGCCTGGACACACAGCCCCCCAGAGTGAGAGGGACAGGAGGCAGAGCATGGGGATCGTGGCACCTCCCTCAGGATCAGCCTTCTAGAAAGGATCCCATTAACATCCATCAGGGATAGCTGGTCCTGCCCTGGGGCAGGAGGGTAATTAAACACCTTTTTAAGCTGTCTTGCATTTTACTGGGCTTGCTGACCCCCAGGGAAGGCCCAGCTGTCTCTGGAGAAACACACTCTGGGCAGCACATGGGAAATTATTTTACAGCCCCAAGTGGGAAATCAGCTCATGCTCAACAGCAGAAGTGATTTTCCAAGGTGAGAAGTGAAGGGTTTGTGGTTAACTGAGTGTCTCGCTGGTTTTACCCCAGCAATTGGCACAGTCAAGTGTTTATTTCTGACAGATGAGGGTCTCTCAGCACAGGGTCCTTCATCCCCAGTGCACTCTCCTGGCCTTTCCCTGTCCTGCCTCACTTTAACCTTTCTCTCCCTGGTGGGAGGGCTCAGCACACGCCCTGCTCCTGCCCACCCCCGAGGCTTCTCCCTGTTTTAATGAGGATTAACATTTATTTTCATCAGTGGGACATACATAAATTAAGCCCTGAGCAGGGAAAACACAGTCACAGCAGTGAGGACTCACAGAGCTTCTGTGCAGCCCAGTTGAGGAAGCATTCCTAAGTTTTGTCATCTGAATTGACACTTGGCCTGGTAGTAACTCCCTGACAGGCAGTAAAAGAGATTTACTGTAAAGCTGCAGAAAAAATTGTGTCAAGGAGTTAAATCACGTTAGAAAAATCTGGGAGTGACCCGACTGCTGAAGTGTCTGCCCCGTGCAGGGCTGGACCAGGCTTCGCTCTTAAAAATCCCCACCAAAACCCCACAGCAGCACCAGGAAGCCCAAGTTTCCTTTGATCACATCTCATTTTAATGAGGGCAGGTCCCGAGGAAGCGAACAGTACATGTTTGTATCATATTGCAAACAAGCTAGTACAGAAATGTAAAAAAAATAAACAAAAATAAATATCTCCCCTGTTTATTTCTCCCCGAGTTTGTAGCAGTAGGTTGACCTGAAAATGAGATGAATTTACCCTGTGGCTGGGCAGGGCCACGAACACTCAGATTTTTTGGGATGTAATTGTCTGTGTGGTTTCAGAGAGGTCAGAGTAGCTGGAGATGCCACGAGGAGACCCCTCCTCGCCAGCCAGGGGAGCAGCTCCCACCGCGGGCAGTCCTTGCTCCTCCCGCACGTGAGGCATCTCCGCAGGGGCTGTCAGGGGGTCAGAGCCAGGTCTTCAAGCGGGAAGAGCTGGAAGGAGAAGAGGGACTGGGTTATTTTGGAGCATCATCTGAGCCTCCAGCTCTGCCATCACCTCCCTCTCCACGTGGGATCCCGTTTCCCCTCAGTGCAGTGTTTAAACCACAGCTGCATTCACAATTTTCATTACATTTTCTCATCCTCAGCCTCAGATCCGACCTGCAGGTTCCCGTCCTGCCACTGTGCACACAGATAAACCCCACCAGACACCCAAACATCAGGCTTGGACCTGCCTGTGGGGCTCCCAGTGGGAATTTGACTGGGGAATCCAAGGGATGCACGTGTGTGCACAGATCCAGAGTGTATGGGACCGGGACGTGCACAGCCAGGCAGCAGCACAGCACAGACGTAACACAGCACTGGGCTTTCCCAGAATGATTCCAATCCCAGATTTCCTCCCAGAAATGAAGTGGGGGAGGAATACAGCTACATATTTCAGGGGCTGATCCAACAGCCAAAAGCCTCTGTGGATTTCAGCTGGATGTTGACTCCAGCTCTACATAAGAGGAAAGAAATTTTTAATGTCTGGAGCCAGCCCTGAGCCAGTCCCACACAGCCTGGCTGAGCCCTGAGCGGGCAGCAGAGGGGTCCTGAAGAGGACCACGCCAGGAGAATCCCAGTATCACCCAGCTGCCAGCTCCAGGGACACCCCTCTGATCCCAGGGACACCCCTCTGATCCCAGGGACACCTCTTTGATCCCAGGGACACCCCTCTGACCCCAGGGACACCCCTCTGATCCTAGGGACACCCCTCCAGCACAGGCAGCTCAGTCCCACAGGGGGCAGGTTTGTGATGCACCAAATGGGGGGCAGAGAAATCCTACAATCCTGGAATGGTTTGAGTTGCAAGTGACCTGAAGATCATCTCTTTCCACCCCCTGCCTTGGGCAGGAACACCTTTCACTAGACCGCGTTGCTCCAAGCCCCCTCCAACCCGGCCTTGGACACTTCATTCAGCTCCTTTTTCTGCTGTAAAGCCAAAGTGCAGCCCCTCCAAATGCCTTGTTGTGCACCCCAGTTCCCTGGTGAAACCCCCCGAGGCTCCGTGCATCCCTGGTGACCCCCCAGCACTCCCGGGGGCCGCAGCAGGAGTCTCGTATCCCAGACACGGATCACATCCCTCGAGCGTCCCGGGGCTCTGCGAACCAGCCGCGCCCGCCCCGGCTCCCGGGATCCCCCCGGTCCCCCCCGCCCTCCGCCCGCCCGTCGGGGCCGCGCGTTACCTGAGGCTGGCGGGGGCCGGGCGGGGGTCGTGCGGGGGCCGGGCGGGGGCCGCCCCAGCCCCGGCGGAGCAGGTGCTGCAGGAGGCGGCCGGGGCCGGGCGGCGGCGGGGCCGGGGC
>JAYRBT010000033.1:14993504-15022198 GCA_036023395.1 Myiotriccus ornatus | reverse complement strand
CCCGGCGGGGCGGCCCGGGGGCGGGGGGCTGTCCCCGGGGGGCGGCCCGGGGTGCCGGAGGGGCTCGGCCGGCAGCTCCCGCCGCCAGAGGTAGGGGGAGCGGCGGACGCCCATCAGCAGCCCCGAGGCGCGACCCACCGTGTGGTACCGGGGGCTGGCGACGTGCTTGTACCAGGCGCCCGCCGGGGCGGCCGGCAGGATCAGCCCCAGCAGCACCAGGGCCCCCCAGGCGCCCCCCGACAGCTGCCGCCTCCCCATGGCCCGGGCAGGGGTGCGGGCAGGGTGCGGGCAGGGGTGCGCCCCGGCCCCGGGCACCCCAGCGACGGCTGCCCCGCGCCCGCGCCCCGCCGGTTTATAGCGCCGTCGGGAGGGGCCCCCGCGGCTCCGCCCCGGCAGCCCCCCGGCCGCCCTCCCCCGGCAGCCTCCCCCCGGGATGCCGGCATCCTCCCCATGGCCCCCAGCATCCTCTGAGCATCCCTGAGCATCCCTTGCAACCCAGAGCATCCCTTGCATCCCTGAGCATCCTCCTTGCTGCCTGCGGGATCCTCCCCATGGCCTCGAGCATCCTCTGAGCATCACTGAGCGTCCCCTGCAACCCGGAGCATCCCAAGCATCCTTGAGCATCCTCCCTGGTCCCTGAGGCAAAGCATTCCAGACCTTTTGCAGTGGATCTGTCCGGCTGCTTCCCCTCCTCTTCTGCCACTCTGTTCTTAAGTACCATGAATTTTGCCATCCCAGTCAGGTGACTTTCCCCCTCCCAGATTCCTTAATAAAACCAAGCAGGTCAAGTTTATGGTCACCAAGGAGCAATTCCAGCTCCTCCTGTCTGTTAGCTGAGTTCTTGGCTCCATACACTGAACGAGGACTAAATAATTTCTGGGTTTTTTTCAGTAACTTGATTAATTTTATTCTCAGCATCTTCCATGCTCCTGTGTGACCATTTAAAATCACAGAATGGTTTGGGTTGGCTGGCAGATGGAGAAGAGAAGGAGAACAATCCAAAGGAGCCATGGGCACATGTCAGATGGTCACTGAGGATCCTCACAATTTTCCTCTTCTGGGAAGGCTGGGAGTGAGTGCAATTCCCAGCTGGCAAGACAGGGATGCAGAACCTCTGGAGTGGATGCTGGAAGTTACATCTGTGCAGAGCACAACTCGTTCCTGTAATGAACCAGAGCAGAGAGTCCAACTCATCCACAGCCCAAGTTCTTGGAAGGGCCCAGGTTTACCGTAAGGACAAGTCTTACTCTGAGCCAATCCCTGCTGGATGGGCTATTTTTGTCACCCTCTGAGTGCTCTGGACATTAGAACAGCCTCACCACTCTCATGTTTAATAGAACCATTAATGAATGGCAGTGGTACAGCACACAGACCATCCCATCCCATCGTCCCCAACAACGGGACATGTGCTGCCAGGTCTGTTCACTCCATAAAAGCCAGAACACTCCCTTCTCCTCCCCAGAGATGGATCGACTGGGAAGGACCTGATGCTCATCCTGGCTTGTTCCTGTCTCTGCTCTGTGCCCAAGGACACAGTCAGGTCTAGGAGCTTTTGTTTCACTGCAGCCACACTCCAACACGGGCTCAACATTCCCACTCGGGAATGGAAGATTTTCCCATTCCCAGAGATCTGCCTGAAGTGTCTCTTGCACGTGTTTTTGGCATAACTTGAATAACTTGTCACGCTGATAAACTCTCCATGAACTGAACTCCTTCCTGCCAGTGCACGGATTGATCCCCACAGTTGTGTCCTCAAGGCACCGAGATCCTTTGGATACAGATTGGCTCCGGATCTCTACCAGAGTGCACGTTTCCTCTCCCAAGTATTTTTAAATATCTTTCAAATGAAACAGCTGATAAGCAATTGGAATTCTATTTATATTCTAAGTAACTAGAAGATAATTTTAGGATTCTTGTTCCCCTCGCAGAAGCCGGTGCTGCCGCAGATTCCATAGCACGTCAGAGGACACATGGCACCGTGCTGCTCCCAGGTGGTCTTGTGCCAGGAACTCCCCCAGAGGAACAAAATCCTGGTTATTTTTGGGAGATAAAAAACTTTTGAACAAGTCCTGGTTCCCATGGAAATCTACAGACTCCCAGGACACTGAGGTTTCAGCCTTATGGGTCCTTTCTGTGAACTGCAGATGCTTATCAACCCTGAGCAGGGGCCAGCTGACCCCAAGTCCTTTAAAAACCCTATTTTGATGTTTCCACTTAAACCCCCCCAAAATTTTGGTCCCACTGGAAACCTTAACCGTAGGGATTTAACCCTATGCCTCTGCTGCTGAAAGGATTCAAGGTTTTATTCTTTTCTGTTGGAACAAAATCAATCTTTTTGTAAGAGGAAGACTCTGCTGCAGCTCCCCATCCCTCTGGATGCTCCAAGCTGAGGTATCAGAGCATGAACTGAGGTTTCTGGAGAACATCCCAAGGGACCCCAGGGCCGAGGGGTCAGAGGGGTGAGCAGCTGGAGGCATCAAATCTTCCCCCCTGCAACAAACCCCTCTGAGCTCTGTGAAGAGCCCTCTCCACCTGATTTAATTCCTGTGGTGTTCTCACCTCCCACCACACACATTACTGCAGCCACTCAGGATTTGTGGCTTTGGAGAATGATCTAAATGAATTTGATGTCCCAGAAAGAGGCTCTTGAAAACTAAACCGGTGGGGTTTAATGACAGCATTTTCCCCAGTTTTATGATAATGACTCTGGTGTTTATTGGAAGGTTAGCGACTCAGCCCAGCAGGAAAACAAAGCAATCGAGAGGCCAGCGCTGGGATGGGGTCTGTGCACCTTGGGCATTAATGCTTGTTCTATACATGACATTTTCTGGCCTTTTGGGCTCTACAGCATGTCCCTGTGAGAGCAGGAGAGGATGGGGGTGACATCAGCGGGCACCAGGAGGTCCAGACCCTGCCCTCCTCCTCCGGGGTGCAGCACTGAGAACTCATCCAGCTTTGCTGAGTGGGATCATCCTGTTCTCCAGGTTGAGAAACTGAGGCTCGGAGTGTTCAGAGAGTTGCCAAAGACCACACAAGGTAATGGAAGGTTTGGCCAAGTAAAGGAGCCTTCTGGTCCTGGTCCTTCTCCTGAACACTGCCTGGCTCTGCCCTCCTGTGCAGATGGGAGAGACGGGCACAAATCAGCCAAAAGAGGCTCCACCACCAGGAAATCAGCTGGAGGCACAGACCTGAAGCTGGAGGCTGGAGCAGGGATGAGTTTTGCTCCCATCCCACCCCAAGCAGTGCCATGTGCATCCCGAGCTGGAGCAAAGCCGGTGCTGCTGAGGGCAGTTGACTTGGAGACAAGGTTGGAAGCCCAGCACCTGAGGGAGCTGGTACTGCAGATCCCACCTGGAAAGGGGATGTGACGAAGCCCCTGCCTGGCTCCAGGAGGTCACTGGACAGGCCTCCCTCTGCTCCATCTCTGCCCACACGCCAAATTCCTGCCCTTCCCCTCCTTTTCTGGATTCACATCCCTGCTCCCTCCTGCATTACTTCAACCCAGCAGTGAGTGAAGTCTTAGAGGCAAGAAAAAGATATTCCCACATGTGTGGCTCAGCAAACTCAAACCCTGATGTTTTCCAACACCCATCCCACGGCTGAGCCCCTGGGGAATCAGGAATGTTTTCACGGAGTGGGGATGAGGCACCTGGGGAGCAAGACCCAAACAGGCTCAGTCCCTCGGGTGCTGCAGTGACAGCATCCCAGAAAATCCAAGGAATAACAACCTTTGCCATTTTCTTGCATCTAGAGAGTGTAATAAACCCAGATCAGGGAGTGATTTCTTCCCCCAGTGATTCAGAACGTGATTAAATGCTATTTCCCTGTTCCCCTGAAATAAAGGAGCTGTAACTGATACAAACAAATTACAGTTTCAAGCTGTGAGGCAGAAACACCTCGACTGCACAGACACTGGTGGCTCTGAAAAGAAAGAGGAAACAGTGAGTGGCGTTTCCTAGAGCTGCAGATCTTCAAATTTAAGTGCTCTAAATTAATTTTTTCACTCCTAAGAAATTACTAATTCCTCACTATTTTTAGCCTCATGCACTATTTTAAGAGATTTTCTTTTCCAGGGTCCAGTCACGTGGAAGTTAAACAGCAGGCAGTGAAGTCTCCAAAGGACAATAAACTATCTCAAATTACTTTGCTAATGGAACAAAGAGTGCTGTAAATGTCACACAGGATAGAACAAGAGCGGGAGAAACCTTTACATGAAACAATGGATCCATTAGCACTAAGTTGACAGGAAAAAGCCACAGACTCCTGATACTTGTGCAGAGTTTCATGGAGCTGCTTCCCCAGGCCAAGGGAACTTGTTTCCTCACTGGAATTCTGCACTGAGCTCACACCACAATCACCCACACTCCCAAGGCATCGACCCTTTAGGATTTCAAAGCCCTTTACAGACAATAATTAAGATAATAATTAAGTCCCTGCTGAGTCAGTGGAATTATTCCTGCTTCCAACCACGGAACGGATTGGGAATCACTGAATCACTGATGGGAGACCTAAACCAAACTGAGGTCCAGACCCACCAAACCCACTAAGGCCTCCTTTCTTCCCCAGCTTAATGAAGTTGTCCATCATCCTACAAGCTGCAGGAATGACCCTTAAATGCTGCTGTGACTCATAAACTGTGGGGCCTGTTGGGTGAGAGGATGAACTCTGAGGCACCACTGCTTGTCCACCCCACCCTGTGTTTTGCCTGTCCTGTGGCTGGCAGAATATTAAGAGTCTCTGAACAGCTCAAGGGCTGCGGCAACGGCATCACAGAGTGATTTGGACGTGACGTAACACCACCAAGGAATCGTGAGGAAACAGTCCCAGTGATGTGGGATGACAGCACTGCCTTAGGAAAGCAGAGAAAAAAATCTGAAAGGCAGGGAAAAGAGTAGGAAAAAAAGATGCCCTGGGCTGGCATCTGTAATGCAAGCAGATCCCTCAGCCCCCTCCAGCCCATGAGTCAGTTTTTCTCCTGGAAGTAATTTCCAACCCCAGCGAGTTAATACCCAGATGTGTGAAGTGCAGGGTAAATTTGGCTCTGCTCTGCAGTGTTTGCTGTGAGGAGAAAGAGTTGTGAGAGGAATCTTTCATTTGACAGCCCCGAGATCCCTCAAGCAGAGCCCACACAGCCCCCAGGAGCTCTCCTGTTTTCCTGGGATTTAATTAGATGAGGCTCTCCAGCACACACTGCTACATGTGTGAGATGAGTGCAGGCTCAGAGGGGTGTAGGTGAGAACAAAATCTGTCTTCAAAGTGAATCTGCACATCAAGGTTGAAAAGCCCTCAAAGATCCCCAAGTCCAACCATCAACCAGCACCACTATTGTCACCCCTAACCCAAGTCCTCAAGTGCCACATGCACGTGTTTTTTGAACACTTCCAGGGATGGTGACTCTACCCCTGCCCTGGGCAGCCTGTTCCAATGCTTGACAACCTTTTCCATGAAGAAATTTCCCCTAATATGCAATTTAAATCTCTCCTGGAGCAACTTGAGGCCATTTCCTCTTGTTCTGTCAGTTGTTACCAGGCAGAAAGAAGTCTAAAGTTACAGTAAGTCCCAATGTCCCACATTCCACAGGCAATTCCTGCTGCTGTCTGTGATGTCCCTGTAGGTGGGAGATAGACACCTCCATAAAACCCAGCACCAGACAAATCAAATGGAATTATTCAGAGCAGAGTGGTCGGGCTGGCAGGGCCCCAGCCAGGGAGTGGAGAGCTCCGAGCTGCATTCCCAACACTATCAGTTCTCTGCTCTCCCACCTCTCCAAATTCCCAACTCTTGGCATTGCTGGGTGGGGAAATAGTGATGGAAATGTGTCATGGCACAACCAGGTCACCAGGCACTGTTTGCTGGGTCTTACACCAGGATGGGCTGGATTAAACATGGATCAGGTTCAGTCAGAGCTCAGCTCCACAGATTGTCCCGAGGCTCCCACCCTGCCCAGAGTATCCAAAGGGTCCAGCACAAGCTCTGCTCCCACAGGAACCCTGGGGCAGGAGCAGCCCATCAGCGTGAGCTCCCGGAACGGGACCTGAAAATGGAGCTCTGCCAGGGTCCTCATCCTGTTCTGGGAATCTGAAAGCATAAATTTGCTCCTTTCCTCTGAATTCCCATCCAGGGACTTCATTTTCTGTCAGCTGCACTTACCCTGCTCTCATCCCCCATCAAGCTGCCGCTAAACTCCATCCCCAGAATAATATTTATGGATGCCTTAAAATACAGCTCTGCTCTCCAGCATGAGTCTCTGCAAAGATCCTGCTCCTCCCTGATCATCCTCCCCCTCTTCAAGGAATCACTGCTTTCCAGGGAAGACTGTATCACCAAATTATGTTTTTTAGCAAATAAAGCTCTTGGAGGAAAATTCCCTCTTCAAATTCAAAGCTGTGCATTGTGTCTGTGGATTAATCAAAGAACTGGGGTGTGTGCATGTCCTTCCACGACTCGACTTTTAAATAGAAAAACACGGTTTTGGTTAAAAAACAGGTGGACAAATAATATAGTTAATAATGTCAGTCCAGGATGTTTGTGAAAAGCAAGGTTGAATTCCTATTAATCCCTCAGGTGGGGTTGTGGGTATGTTTGATCCAAAATCTCATGTGCCTGGGACAAACCCCACTGGCCTCACAGCAACCCAAAATGCTGCTTTGAGCCTTCAAATCTGAGCCATAAATTCTGGTTGGGGCTGTGAATTCAAACCTGCCTTCCAGTATCCAAAGGGGGCCCTCAACAAAGCTGGAGAGGGACTTTGGGCAAGGGCCTGGAACGACAGGACAAGGGGCAGTGGCTTCCCACTGCCAGAGGGCAGGGATAGATGGGATATCAGGAATAAATCCTTCCCTGGGAGGGTGGGGAGGCCCTGGCACGGGTTGCCCAGAGAAGCTGTGGCTGCCCCATCCCTGCAAGTGCCCAAGGCCAGGTTGGAGCAACCTGGGCTAGTGGAAGGTCTCCCTGCCCATGGCAGGGGGTGGAATGGGATGGGCTTTGGGGTCCCTTACAACCCAAACCCTTCCAGGATTCCATTCACTGAGGGACCTGTGAGAAGCCACTGCTCAGGGACTGTCTGGGACTTACTTTCCTTAAAAAAAAAAGCTGAGAAAATCCTCACTTTTAGCAGCAACTTTATCAAAGGAGGACAGATTTCCCTGTTCCACTGAGGGTCTCAGCTGCCAACGAGCCACATCGGCACCAAGCTGGGAATGGGAAATTAAGCCAAGGCCTAACCTTTAGTTCTACACTTGGACAATATTTCAGTGCTGAGCTATAAATATTTGATCTGTTGCTCTTGTGAGTGGAATGGGCTTGTTGTGCTCATCTGCAGAGTTATCAATTATTCCAAAGTGTATTTATTGCTGATTAAATGACTTGAAAATGCCTTTCCCTGCAGTTATTGTGTGATATTTAGCGAGTAAACATGGAAATTAACTATCCCAGAGTCAATATTAACCCTTTTTCTTGGGAAGGAAACATTCTCTGCCTGATAACACATAGCACTAAGCACCAACTAAGATATTTGGAGACCAGTAATTTCTATATAATTATATTTCTTTATGTTTTGGGGTCTCAGTCCGTGCTAAGATCTGGCTTCCATTTGCAATCACTGAAGAAATAAACCAGCATCTTTAAATCATCAGCAAAGAATGATTCAATGCCTTGAAAGAGGGTTATAAAAACCTCTCTGCACCACAAAATAGATTAATCTCCACCCATGACTCACAGCCACCAGCAGGATGGTTCTCCAGAAGGATGAGGAGCTGGAAACAGGCTTTGGTGAAGTTTGTTTGAATACTGGCTTTCCAGCAATTCTCTGTGCCGCTTGTTAAAGGAGGGGACACCAGGAGAGTGGGAATATCCGTCCTTGGGTCAGGTCCTTGGCGCTCCTGGGCCGGCGGGAAGCGACATCACCGACCAGAGCCGAAATCCGAAAGGTCCCAGCTCCCTCCCTGCCAAGTGTCTGTGTCCCCAGAGCCCCGTGGTGAGTAATGTCCCTTCCCATCCCCGTTCCTCAGGTGTGTTTATCATCCCGTGCCCAGGCACGGTGTCATCTCACAGCAGAGTGACACTCAGGGCAGCACATCCCTGCCAGCGGGCTCCAGCTCATTTCATGCTAATTGCTCTCCAAAATTGGGTGATGCAGTTTGGACATAAAAACATTTTCAACAGTGTCATTAATTCGGGGAACATTTCCTGGAGTAATTACAGCCATCATCCTCAGTCATTCCTAATTATTCCGTGCAGCCCCACCCAAACACACTTCAGGGTTGATTAGCAAGACGTGTGTTACCCCACTCCACGCTCAAGTGGGATAAATGGGGCTCTTTAGGAGAAAGTAAATATTACCTGTTGTATCCAATGATCCAAAACATTGAAATCCTTCATTATCTGCTCCCAAACACTTAGCAAACCTACTACTTAATTTATTTGATGGCACAGATGTTGTTAACTGGGGCTGGTGTGGGTGACAAAACGTCATGGGATGTTTCAATGATCTATTTGATCTGCTGTTTTGTTCTAGAACGATTGTTTATGGCTCAAAGAAAAGCAAGAACCAGTTTTGACAAGAAATTCAGGGAAAAGACAGCAGGTCTGAGTGATAAAAATGCTCATCCAATCTTCCAGTCACAGGAAGATCCCAGGAATTTACTAGGAATTTCATCAGGAAGTGCAGTGACAGGCCAAGGGGGAATGGCTTCCCACTGCCAGAGGGCAGGGTTAAATGGGATACTGGGAAGGAATCCTTCCCCGAGAGGGTGGGGAGGCCCTGGGCTAGTGGAAGGTGTCCCTGCCCATGGCAGGAGGTGGCACTGGATGGGCTTCGAGGTCCCTTCCAACCCAAAACCTTCTGGGATTCCATGAGCCCATCTCTTGGTGGGAATCTGAGAGAAAAAAAAGGTGGTAGATCCTAAAGTTTGAAAATGTCTGTCTGTGCCATGGCCAAGCAAGCTTTTATCCTTGGTTTGTTTTTGGTGGGTTTTTTTTTCCCTTCCAGAGGAACATGGCTGCTCTTCATGCGTTTTTCCACGCTCCTGGAGCACCCTCTCCTGTCCAAGGAGCCGCAAATCCCATCTCTGTGTCCCAGCAACACAGAGACCTTTAAAGCACCCACGGGATCAGCCCACGCGGCAGGAGCAGGAACCTGGACAGGTTTCCTCAGGTGTGTCAGCATTAACTCAGCTCACCTGAACTCGCCCTGCACAGCTGGAACCTGGATACCGCGTGTGTGAGTCACAACCTGGAGCAAATAAAGGATTATTTACGTTAGACTGAGCTCTCAACACCCTGCCAGAGCCCTTTTGTAGTCCCGCTCCAGTGGATCCCAAATCCTAATTCCAACAGCGTTTCGAGTGCATTTTTTACCCTTTTTTTTTTCCCCCCTAGTCACACCCCGTGTACCTGAGGCAACAAACCTGTTATGACATTAAATCGAGGGGCAGAGCCGCAGGTCTGATGAATCCACGGAGGGGCTGTTTGCACCCCAGGGGAGGCGCCTGGCCTGGAGAAATCCCACAGGAATCAGCAGTGGTGGGCAGAACGCCTGGGCCGGGGACACAGGGCCCTGTGAAGGTTCAGGGCAGCACCCAGGGGGGACAGGAGTGGGCTTGGGGTTCCCCCCCGTGTCCCCACACCCAGGGGGGACAGGAGTGGCCCTGGGGTCCCCCGTGTCCCCACACCCAGGGGTGTTCAAGCGGGACGTGGGGACCCCCAATGGCCCCGAGGTCCTCCTGCCCCTCAGAGGCGCTGCCGAGACGGAGCCAGACCGGCCCTGCGCGGGGCGCTCCGGCCCGCGCATCTCTATGGTCACCGCGCCGGGTGCCCGCGGCCGGGCGCTGGAGGACCGCGAGGTGACGTCAGCGGGGTGGCGCTGCCGCCGCCGGGGGCGGTTCCGGCGGGCGGGGCCGCTCTGGCCGCGCAGCTCTGCGCGCCGGCGGCGCTGGGCGAGCGCTCCTCTCTATGGTGGGGCGGCGCTCTGGCCCGCGCTCGGTGGTGTGGGCGGGCCGGCGCGGGGCCGAGGCCGCCATGGCCGCCATGGCCGGCGCGGGGCCGGGCCCGGCCGAGGGGCCGTGTGTGCTGTGCTGCGGGGAGCTGGACGTGCTGGCGCTCGGCCGCTGCGAGCACCCCATCTGCTACCGCTGCTCCGTGCGGATGCGGGCGCTCTGCGGCGTCCGCTACTGCGCCGTGTGCCGGGAGGAGCTGCGGCAGGTGAGGCCGGGGGGGAGCGGGGCGGCCTCGGCCGGGCCGGGCCGGGCGGCGCCCGGGGGAGGGCTGAGCGGCACCGGCGGGGACGGAGCCCCGGCTTATCCGCCCCCCGCGCCGCTCCGGCGGGTGGGAGGCGAAATGAGGAGAAAATGGGAGTTTAAAGGGAATATTTTTTTGGTTTTTAAGTCAGCAGGGCTCGCTCTGCCAGCGCAGGATGGAGCCTCTGCTCCCTGCCCCAGGAAGCGGCTGCTCTGAGGAGGGCTTGTGGAATCCTGGAATGGTTTGGGTTGGAAGGGGCCTTAAAGCTCACCCAGTGCCACCCCTTGCCATGGGCAGGGACACCTTCCACCAGCCCAGGTTGCTCCAAGCCCCATCCAGCCTGACCTTGGACACTTCCAGGGATGGGGCAGCCACAGCTTCTCTGGGCAATCCGTTTCTGGATTTGTAACTTAGTTTTTACTGTAAGAACTGAAATTCTTCTTGTATTTTTGTGTCTCAGCCTCTCTGGGCTGGAACAAGTAACTCCAGCTGTTCCCCAAGTGTTGCTGCTTCCCCTGTAATTCCCAGGCTGGGAATGAGCGCTGGAGCAGTGGTAGGTGGCTCCTGAAGGATTTATACCTTGAACAGCTGCAGCCTCCGGAGCCCAGCGGGAGCAGGGAGGATCCCTTAGGCGGGCACGTGGCACAGATAATTCGGGAAGTGTTGTGGTGTTTTGTTCCTCGCCTTCCTGGGAGTTAAGGAAAGAAGAGACAGTGGTTTCCCAGTCGGACTCTGAGTAACTGAGTCCCTTGGAGACTCCAGGTTTCCCTGTGATCCCACTGGAAATGGGGAGGAGCCGAGTGCAGGGCTCCTGGCAGGCATTCCCTGTGGGAAGGCTTTGGTTGGTTGAGGGTGTTTACTTTCAGCGCAGCTGTGGGAGCAAAACAGACCAGAAACGTTTCCTAATCTCGTTCAAAATCCAAAGGCCAGGCTGGTCCAATCCACGTTTCCCAGGCAGCTGATAAGGACAAGTCCTGGTGGCTTTGGTGACAGTGCCTGGGGATGGTGACAGCTGGGGCTGGCACAGGGCTCTGCGGGCAGCAGAGCCCGGAGCTTGCCTGGGGTCCCAGATCCCAGAGTTTGCCTGCAATCCCAGAGCCCCTGCAGGCTCTCTGGGATCCCAGATCCCCTGCAGGCTCCCTGGGATCCCAGATCCCCGAGTTTGTCTATAATCCCAGAGCCCCTGCAGGCTTTCTGGGATCCCAGAGTTTGTCTATAATCCCAGAGCCCCTGCAGGCTCTCTGGGATCCCAGAGTTTGTCTATAATCCCAGAGCCCCTGCAGGCTCTCTGGGATCCCAGATCCCAGAGTTTGTCTATAATCCCAGAGCCCCTGCAGGCTCTCCGGGATCCCAGATCCCAGAGTTTGCCTGCAATCCCAGAGCCCCTGCAGGCTCCCTGGGGTGGCAGAGCCCCGCTGATCCCGGTGTTGTGTCCCCCAGGTGGTGTTTGGGAGGAAGCTCCCGTCCTTCTCCTCCATAGCCCTTCACCAGCTGCAGCATGAGAAGAAATACGACATTTATTTCATGGATGGGGAGGTCTATGCCCTGTACAGGTGAGCTCTGGCCCCTCTCTGGGACGTGGCAGGAAGTGTTTGGGAGGGCAGGCTGCCGTGGTTTCCCAGGAATGGAGGTGCTGGGTGCGTGAGTCACCTGCTGGGCACGTGTTTGGGCAGGTGAGAGGCTGGAGCTGGGCAGGGGAGGGAACACTCACAGCCCCTCAAGGCTGGAGTGCTGCAGCACAGAAGCCTTGCTCTGTCAACAAAAGTAATTTTCTGCACTTTTAGCAGCAGCAAACTCGCTGAAAACCTTTCCGTTCCTTGTATGGCTGCTGTGGAAATTGGTGAAGACATAATTACAATTAATTGTATGTTAATATATGCAGGTGTCAATAAAATTATCCAGTGCTCTGGCAGAGTTGGAAACCCCTGTGGGATGGACGTTTTTGTGGTGTTTTTTCCCCCTCCTTTTGTATTACAATTCTTCATCCTTCCCCTCTGTATTCCTCAGTTTCTGACAGTGGAAAGTATAATGAAACTGGGTGTGAATGCTGCAGGAACCAGCTGGATCTGCAGTAAGCACAGGGGCTGTTGCAGTCCCCTCAGTTTTAGGGACAGTGTCACTCTTACACTGCTCAGCTCCTCTCCTGCAGTTGAAACCTCGGTGTCATTTGGTTCCATCCCGTTCCTGACACGGGACAGAATTCTTGGAATGAGCAGGACTCAAACCTCGTTAGAGATTGCTGGGAGACCCATAAAGCTGGAGCCTTCTGCCAGGGCCAGAATGTTTGTGTTTTGACGGAGGTCTCGGGGTGCTGGGGGGGAACTGGCTCATTTCTGGGAGCTCTCTCCTCCCTTAGGAAGCTGCTGCAGCACGAGTGCTCCTTGTGCCCTGACGCCAAGCCCTTCAACACCTTCGCAGACCTGGAGCAGCACATGAGGAAGCAACACGAGCTCTTCTGCTGCAAACTCTGTGTCAAACACCTGAAGGTGAGCTGGGCCTCTGCTGGGATGTGTGGGGAGGAGGAGGCTTTCCCTCTGTGACTTCCCAGAGTACCTGGGGAGCTGGGAAGAAGGAGGTGGCTGAACAGCAGTTATTTTAGTTTCCTCTGCCTGCCTGCAGCGAGGCCAGTTGCTTTATTTGAAGTCTTTCTCCTTCCATAAACTGATTAATGAAGGAGGGCTGGAGGTTCTCCAGATTTTAAATTAAACCCCACGGTGGTGGTGCCACAGTTGGTGTGTGCCAGGTGAGCCGGAGTTTGCTGCCAGAAGGGATGGGATCCAGGAGGGAGCAGGTTGACCTGAGTGAACCCTGTAAGATTTGGAACAGATTTGGCTCTTTCCTGTGGTCGTGCAGTCCCTGGAGCTGAGTGAAGGGAGCGGGCAGGGAGGGCAGGACCCCAGTGAGGCATTTCATGGTCAGCGTAGCCAGCACTGAGAGAACTTGTTTGTCATTTTCTCTCCCAGAGAATTCACAGACAATATTAAAACTGTTGCTTTTTGATTTCAGAATACTGTAGAGATTTTTATTTCACAGGAAAAAAAATCCCTTGTTCCAAAGAGTCACTTGTACCCACTGAAAAGAAGCTCTTAAACTTGCAGAAGCTTCGGTCCATCAGCCCTGGCAAAGCTAAACAAACCTTTTCCCAGAGCAAGTTCACAGGCCTTGTCTAGGCCAGAAATAAAGGATATTCTGTTGTCAAGGCTGGGTTGATCCTTTTCGCATCTCCAGAACCTTCCTACCAAAATAGCTCACGTGTTAGCGGGGACAGAGGTTGGCTTGTGATGCAGAATTTTTTCATTGAAGTGTCTACTCTGTAGCTATTTTGGGTGGTTGCTTTCTGAGGAAAGTAAAACAGCTCACTGGGGGTTTATGGGGCTTTTTAATTTGAGTATGCAAAATACTGTGTGCTCATAAATGCATCCTTAAGATTTTCCTCCCCCTGAGATGATAATCTAAAGTTTGTTGCCATATCAAAAAAAAAGCGAAAGGGGAAAAAAAGTTAATTAGATCTGTTTCCAGTGTTCAAAGGGAGAGAAATTCAAGTTGGATTTAATTTGGATCCGTCACTTGAATTGGAATCAGCAAACATTTTAGGTGTTGGTGGTCAAACTTTTTGAAGCAAGTCTTTGACTCCTCAGAAGGACAAGGTGGGCATAACCCCGGTTCGTACCTGTGCTCTGTCCACGAGAAGTGACACGTTCTGTGTGTCTATCCACGGTGCAGATTTTCACCTCCGAAAGGAAGTGGTATTCCCGCAAGGACCTGGCCCGGCACCGGATCCACGGGGACCCCGACGACACGTCCCACCGGGGGCACCCCCTGTGCAAGTTCTGCGACGAGCGGTACCTGGACAACGACGAGCTGCTGAAGCACCTGCGCAGGGATCACTACTTCTGCCACTTCTGCGACTCTGACGGCGCTCAGGAGTACTACAGGTTGGGCCACGAGGGTTCTTTGTGCGAGTTCTTTCTGGGCCTTGAATTCTGGGAGGGGGGGAAATTGCCTGGGTCTGCTTTGAGTTTTAGGGAAAGTAGTGCTTGATGGCAGAGGGGAAGAATGGGAGCAGGCTGGGTCAGCCTCTTGTTCCTCAGACAAACAGCCAAAATATTCACTTTGTCTAGTTCATGCCTTAAGATTTTCTTCATTAATGTTCAGCATGAAAGGTTGCGTTTTGCAGCCTGACAGCAGCTGTCTGGTGTGTTACCTCCAGAGGTGAACAGGGTGAGAGGAAATGGCCTCAAATTTGCACCAGGGGAGGTTTAGACTGGATGTTAGGAATGTTTCTTCATGGAAAGGGTTATCAAGCGTTAGAACAGGCTGCCCAGAGCAGTGGTGGAGTCCCTATCCCTGGAAGTGTTCAAAAAACATGTGGGTGTGGCACTTGGGAACGTGGTGGTGCTGGTTGATGGTTGGACTCAGGGATCTTAGATGTCTTTTTCAACTTTAACAGTTCTGCAGTTCCATTATTCTAATGCTCCAAAGTTCACATGCAAGGAGGATAGAACTGATTTTCTGTGTGAAATACGTGCCCTCAGCAGAGCTGGGTGTGATGAGCATCCGCCACTGCGTTTGGCTGGACATCTGGGCCGTGCAGTGCGGTCTGTGTTGGCCATACAGAAGGGGTTTCATGGCAGGCTTCCCTGGGGATATAACAAAAAACAACCACCCGGGCTTCTCTTCAAGAGGGGCCCTGTGCCATGAGAAGGTGGTGCTGGAGGGGTGTGAGCTCTGCGTTTCCCCCGCAGCGACTACGAGTACCTGCGGGAGCACTTCCGCGAGAAGCACTTCCTGTGCGAGGAGGGCCGGTGCAGCACGGAGCAGTTCACGCACGCCTTCCGCACCGAGATCGACTACAAGGCCCACAAGACAGCCTGTCACAGCAAGAGCAGGGCCGAGGCCCGGCAGAACCGCCACATCGACCTCCAGTTCACCTACACCCCCCGGCACCCCCGCAGGAACGACGGTGAGCGGGGCACAAACGCAGCCCTTCCTTCCTCGGGCTGGAGAGGAAATCTGCCCTGGGGAGCGTGGCACAGGGTGTCCAGAGGAGCTGTGGCTGCCCCATCCCTGCAAGTGTCCAAGGCTGGACAGGGCTTGGAGCACCCTGGGCTGGTGGAAGGTGTCCCTGCCCATGGAAGGGGGTGGCACTGGGTGATCCTTAAGTTCCCTTCCAACCCAAACCGTTGCACTGCTCTGAGGGTTTTCAAGAACATCTGGTGAACATTTCATAGCCATGAAGAAATTCTTCCTGTTCATCCTGGAACAGGACCTGAGAGGTTGTAGAGGTTTGAAGGTAACCAGAACTTAACCAGACCAGGCCCTGGGCAACCTGGTGTGGTTTTGGGTTGGCCTTGCTTTGAGTGAGGGGCTGGAGCAGGTGACATCCAGAGGTCCCTTCCTACCTCAATTATTGTAGGATTTTTCCCCCCATGTGTGGATTTAACAATAACATACAATTGTAGGAAAAACTGCTGACTTAGTCATCAGAAAGAAATGAAGATAATTTGTTTGTACGAGTGTATTTTTGCATTTTTCAGGCAGAGTGTGATGCCCAGATTAGAGAAATAACTGAGAGTGATCAACCCTCCCTCCTGTTCAGGTGTTGTAGGTGCAGAGGACTATGAAGAGGTTGACAGGTACAACAGGCAGGGGAGGACGGGCAGGTTGAACGGCCGGGGGAGCCAACAGAACAGGAGAGGCAGCTGGAGGTACAAGAGGTGAGTAGCACAGCATTGGGTGGAGCTTTACTCCTGCTCAGTGTTGGTTTTCACTTGCCAATTCACAATATTTTGGTGGATCAGTAGGAAGTGGGTACAAAATGTGGAGGCCTCTGTGGTGAATCCTTAGCTGAGAGCAGAATGAGCTTCCAGTCCAAGGCCGTGTGCTGGCTACAAGCCTGGTCAACATGGAATTACTGTGTGTGAAGTTTGAGCTCAGGAAGCAAACTATGTGATCCTCAGCTTGTGGATTAAATAAACTCAGAACCCTAAATTAGTTTCAGCAGCTGTTTTTATGCAAACTTCTCTTAAGTAGAGTTTTCTAAGTAGGTGATGAGTCTGCAGGTTTAATGGAGTTTTTGGTCTGGGTAATCATGAAATTCCTGTTCTGAAGACCATGTTTTTCAATGAACTAACAGATCTCTGTGTGGCCAGACTGAGTGCTTGGGAAAAGGAAGAGGGTGAAGTACTGAAATGAAGTTTTGCATTTCTGTGTCTCTTCATCCACGCCAGACCTGAGTGCTTTAAACATCCTGCACATCTTATTTTCTTCTTTTTCTTGCTGGATAGGCAGCTGGTTCATTACTGGTGATTCCACTGGGGAAAAAGTCTATCCCAAAACACTCCGATGTTGGTGTCACATGTAGATCATGCATGTGTTGGGAGTTCATGTCCAGCCATGTCTCCAGGAGTTCCCGTGGCCTCCGAAAACGGTTCCATACATTTGAAAATGAACAGGAGAGACAGGTGCCCCATTCGTCCTTGGTGCTGTCTCTCCCTGTTCATACCAGTTCTGGCCTGGATTGTTATTCCCGCACATAGAACTTGGAAATGCAGGGGGGAATGTTGCCTGGCTGGGGTGGACTGGAGTGGTGGGGCTGGCTTAGCCTTCTCGGCAGGTGGCAGCACGAGATCAGGGATGGCACTGGAGAGGTGAGAGCTGAGCGAGGCAGCTGCTCCGCGCCCCTTGCTGTTTGACCAAGGAATGTGCCCTGTCCCACAGGGAAGAAGAAGACAGGGATGTTGCAGCAGCAGTCAGGGCGTCTGTGGCAGCCAAACGGCAGGAAGAGAAGAAAAGGGTGGAGGACAAAGAGGACGGCGGCAGCAGCAGAGGGAAGAAGGAGGATTTGAGGGATCCTGACGCGCTCGGCTCCAAACGTGTGCCGAAGTGTCCGAACGATGCGGCAGGTGAGGGTGCAACAGGCTCTGCAGCTGCAGGGAGCAGGGGTGGGGCTGCACATCAGCCTGGCACAGGCGGGAATCGCTGGGCATTGCTCCCAAGAGCTGCTGGATGGGGATGGAGCTCTGCAGAAGCTCGAATCAGCCACAGGGATTTGCAGTGGGACGTGTCCCAGCGGGCTGGGATCCTGCAGCAGGTTGGACTTGAGGTGGAGCTGGGTAGAAATATCGAATGCAGGTAACATACAACATGAGGTGATGGTCCATTCAAATCAAAATAACCCAAGAATGTAACATTTCCCACTTGAGCAGGAAGAACTAATTTTTTGGGATGCTTGAGCTGAGTTTCCCCTTTTTTGAGAGCAAGTTATTCCCAGTAAAAGTTTGTAACTGGTGAAAGCAAACCTGACCCAGGTCCGGTTTGAGGCACATAAACACAATGCAGTGCTATTTTGATATTACTGTTCCTCCAGATCCATTTTCCACTGTTTTAGTACTCCTGTAGTAAGATTTTCACTTAAAGATTTTATGGAACTTCATTAGGAGCTGGGAGCTGCTGGGAGCTGTGTGTGGTTAATGGGTACAGCTCATCTGGGGGTCGGGCAGGGTTGTCCCTTCCACCTTTTGCTGTTTGTGTGTCAGAGCCATTGCCAATCTGTCCCTGCACTCTGCAGCACAGAACTTGGATTTTAAGGCACATTAAACTGGGAATGAGCTGTGTTTCAGTGTAAAACCACTGCCCAGGAACTAATTGCTGAGCAGTTTGGGCAGAGGTGTGAGGGGCTGCTCAGAGGAGCAGCTTTCCAGGTGAAGAAGCTTTGACATAAATCAGTTGGAGCACAGAGGCTCTGCTGAACATCCTGACGCTGTGCAGGCTGCTGAGTGCCAACCTCGGGGCAAGACTGGGGGCATTGGCATCTCAGTTTCTGGAAGGTTCTCTCACTAAGTGCTTCCCCACCACGTTTTACTCACTTAAAGCATCATGAATTTCCTGTATACCATGACATAATGGTGAACGCAGTTAATTGAAGGAAATAGTGATGCATGGATTTAAATTGTTCTGGAATGTCACTTAATGACATCATCAGCTGCTGAAAATAGGACTTGGTAATGCTGCTGTCATGTTCATTGGTAGCCCCCACTCTGCAATGAATGGGCTTGAGTTGAAAACATTTCTTTGCTCTTTTTGTCACTGTTCCAAAAGAAGCAGCTGCTAACGGTGCTCTCAGCCAAGACGACTTTCCAGCAATCGGCTCGGCAGCAGGACCTCTCCAGGGGTAAGTTTGTGCAGGGCTGCAGCAGTGAGAAAGCAGATTTAGAAGCTTATTTATGTCCTGCATTTCTGTGGAAAGTAATTTTGGGAGACTGATCTCCCAGTGCCTCCCCTGCCCATCCCCTCCTGCCTCGAGCTATTTCTGTGCCACTCACCTGTACCAGCTCTGGTCAAGGTGAGGGGTGCTGAGACAGTGCTGCTAACACAGCAAGGCTGGTGGCACTTCTTGAGGAGACCCTTTGCAGGTGCAGTTGGTAACTCTCAGTGCATTTGTGTCCTGTTAAACCTGGGTCACTTGTGCCACCCTTAGTAGCAGTTTGAGGAAGAGTGTGGAGAGCTGCAGGGCTCATGTCGCCCGTCGGGGTTGTGCTGCCTCCGCAGCACCGCCCTAACAGGGTAACCCCAACCTCTCCCTTCCTCACAGCTCTGCCCAGCCAGCACTGGTTAAGCTTAAAGAAGAAGATTTCCCAAGCCTGTCATCCTCTCCAGCTCCCACCATCTCGTCTGGGATGTCTCTGTCATACACAGCGACTGCAAAGAAAGCGGCCTTCCAAGAGGAGGACTTCCCAGCCCTGGTGTCCAAAATGAAGCCCAACAATAAGACAGTGACTAACATCACATCTGCGTGGAACAACGGTTCCAGCAAAAGCGTGGTCAAAGCCATCACCAACCCCTGTGTCAGCCAGCCAGCCAAAAAACCATCCCTGAACACCTCTAAGGGAAGTAAGAAGAGCAATAAACTCTGCGAGTCGGACGACGAAGACGGCGGTGGTGGCTTGACCACCCAGGAGATCCGGAACACGCCGACCATGTTCGACGTCTCGTCCTTGCTGGCAGCTTCTACCTCACAGACTTTTACGAAAGTGGGCAAGAAAAAGAAGGTGGGGGTTGAGAAGCAGAGACCGTCGTCCCCACGCCCGTCCCCGGACACGGCGTTCCCCAGGCCATCCACGGAAAAGCCCCCGGAAGCAGAGCAGCCCTGCAAGGTGTTCCCTGCTCCCCACGGCCCCGACAGACCCACAGCTGTCGTGAACGGTCACTCGGAAAAGCCCTCAGCGGTCTGTGGTACACCCAAAGAGCCCCCCGGCCTTAAAAAGCCCACAGTGACTAACAAATGCCCTTTACCTCAGGAAGACTTCCCAGCTCTTGGGAGCTCAGGATCAGCCAGGATGCCCCCGCCACCAGGTAAGCACAGAGGGGATCACAGAATCCTGGAATGGGTTGGGTTGGGAGGGACCTTAAAGCTCATCTCATTTCACCTCCCTGCTGTGGGCAGGGACACCTTCCACTAGCCCAGGTTGCTCCAAGCCCCGTCCAACCTGGCCTTGGACACTTCCAGGGTTGGGGAAGCACAGCCAGCTTTGCTTGGAAGTGGCTTAGAGAAACGTGGCCCATGGATGTGCTGAATGAGGCTCCTTCTGGCTCTCGTGTGAGGTTCTGCCACCAGGTGCCAGGCTGGGCTCTGGAGGTAAAGGCAGCCTGGGTGACACAGGGGGGCTGGAATGTCCTCTGAGAGTCCTGGCTAAAGCAGTGGCAGTGTTGGGACACCTCTGTCCCACACAGCTGGAGGTGTCTGGTCACTGGGGTGGCTCATGGATGAGCAGCTGGTTTTCACCTGTCCCTGCTCTTCTTGGAGCTGTTGTGCTCCAGGATCTGCTTGGGCGGCCTCTGTGGGTGAAGGGAATCTCTGGCAGTGCCCTGTGCCTGCTGGCACTCCTCAGTTGGCTTCCTTGGCTGCTTCCTCCTATGTTTGCAGAGGTTTCCTGCCCTGCTTTTAGCCATGACCTTGTAAAAGTGGAGAGACAGCAACAAGCATGACTTGGAGTGGTTTTAATGGAGGTGGCACTGCTGTTTGTGCTGCTCTGCAGCTCCTGCTGGGGGAGAGGCCAGGCCAGGCCAGGCCTGGTGCTGCTGTGCCTCCTCAGGTGATTTCTGTTCACTTTAATAATGCAAAAGTGTTTTTCATTGTGACTTTGAGTGGGTTTTAAAAACTATTTTCCATTGAAAAAGTAAATGAATAATTAAAGCGCTTTCTGTGTAGAGGAACATCAGCCACCCTGAAGTGCTTCTTGAAGATTTCCACCTCTGATTTTTAGTTTTTTCCAATATAGTCATGTCTACACTGCAACTTCTTCTTGGTGCTTCTGCAGAGTATGGCAGACACTGGTGTGAGCTTTAGCTGGGGGGGGTGTGTTCTGACTCCTGCCCTTCCCTGTTCCCCCCAGGCTTTAACTCGGTGGTGCTGCTGAAGAACCCTCCTCCGCCTCCGGGCCTGTCGGTGCCTGTCAGCAAACCCCCCCCGGGCTTCGCTGTCATTCCATCCACCAACATCTCTGAACCTGTCACTACAGCTCTGAAAGAGTGAGTAAATAACTCCTCGGAGTGAGTTACGTTCCACATCGCGCCTCAGTTGTGTCAGGTGGGCTTCAAACATCGCAGGGATCACTTGGGGTTACTCTGAGCGGGGCCAGCTGGGTGAAGATTCCCAGTGGGAAGTCCTGGGGTGTTGTGGGCTGGATTCAGGGGAGTTGTGTGAAAGAAGACAGCCCTGTGTAGCTGCAGCTGAGGAAGTGGAAACCTGTGCAGTGTGGCTGCTCAGACTTTGGTCTGGTTTAGATTTATGTGGGAATCTGCAGCTTCGACATGTTCCTTCACCTTCCCATCGATTCTGTCAGAGTCCCAGCAGCAGAGTGCTGAGGCATGTTCTCCTTGGTGACCTTCACTGCCCTGATCTTCCCAGTAGCTGCTCTCTGGCCCTTCTGGGATAGAAAGAGGAGTTTATGAGAAAAGGGGAGGGGAAACTGTGTGTCAGTTTAATACAGGACCTGCATTATCTGTTGGTTTATTCATGGTGTGGTCTTTGCCCACGTCCTTTTAGTGAACTCCCCTTACAAAGCAGCTCGTCAGGGCCGTGTTAAATTTGGATTTTACATATTCTGTCTATGTAAAGCTGGAATCTGATACAGAAATCGCATATTTTATCATCCTGGCAGGACAGCTGTGTGCTGCTCACAGTAATGCACGTGGAGCTGGGTGGAGGAAGGACGTGCAGCCTGTAAACCAGAACAGCCATGTGATTTATGTCCTGGGGCATTTTGCTGTGACACAAACCAATGTCAGAGTCACTCTTGGTGTTTCCCAATGCAGGCCAAAATCCTGTCACGGATCATACTTGATACCTGAGAACTTCCAGCAGAGGAACATCCAGCTCATCCAATCCATTAAAGAATTTCTTCAAAGCGACGAGTCCAAGTTCAATAAATTTAAAACTCATTCTGGGCAGTTCAGGCAGGTGAGTGGGTTCCCAAAACCTCCCTCTGGGAGACCTGAATCCCAGTGGGATTTTTGAACAGATCTGTGCATTTCTAATTCTCCCCCTGTGCTGTTGCCTGCAGGGGGTGATCTCTGCAGCGCAGTATTACAAGAGCTGCCGAGAGCTGCTGGGGGAAAACTTCAAGAAGATTTTTAAGGAGTTGTTGGTGCTGCTGCCGGACACGGTGAAGCAGCAGGAACTGCTCTCTGCTCACAACGACTTCCGAGGCAAGGAGAAACAGAGCTCCAACAGGCCCAAAAAGAACAAAAAGAACGTTTGGCAGGTGGAGTCCCCCGCGGACCTCGACTGCTACATCTGCCCCACGTGTAAGCAAGTGCTGACTCAGCAGGACGTGGTCACCCACAAAGCTTTGCATATTGAGGATGAGGAGTTCCCTTCCTTGCAGGCAATCAGCAGGATCATCAGTTAGCTTTCCTGAGGGCCCACACACCAGGCTCTGGCTCTGGAGATGCACTTTTGGAATGAGGTTTGGCAGCGTAAAGTGGCTGAGGGCCGGTGCCGGTTGAGTCAGTGAGGAGCAGGTAATTTGGGGAGCCCTCTCGGGGCAAAGGGATCATGGGAATGTGCTGGAGCTCATCCCTCCCTCAGTCTGAGCTCCCAAAATCTGGGGTAGGGTTAGGCTGAGCCGCAGGGTGGGCAGGCAGGGGCTCCTTCCTCCTGGAAGATGCAATAGCTGGGAATCCTTTCTGATCTGCAGACTGACAGGGGACACAATAGGGGAATAAGCATCTGGTTTGGGGGTTTCTTTCTGGTTTTGGGGTGGGGGAAGATTAGGGATCACTGAAATGAACAGAATTGGCTTCCCTTATGACATTCTGATTTCTTTGTGCTATTTCAGTGAAGATCACACTAGTCAGGGGTACAAAGGTGCAGGAAAGATGCTGCTCACTGGTGTGACCAGGAGCACTGCAGGCACTGGGCTGCAGAGTTTCCTGTCTGCAAACAGAGTCCATTCTGCTGCTTGAAGAAGAATGGGCTGGTCTGTGCAAGATTTGAAGCTGCCTCTGACCTTTTCTGTAACATGTTCTTTCAAGAAACTGATTTTGTAGCCCTGCATGTACAGTAAGAGCATTAAGGCTTTACTCTGTGTAAAGCACACGGGAATTTTATTTAATGACTGCCATGTTTCTAATTTCTTGGTTGTATTACTGGTGGGAGCTCCCAACAGCATCCTGGGACATTAAATGCTGCTGATCACTGACCATGTTTTCTGCAGTGCCTTTAAGTGCATTTCTCTGTTTACAGTGGCCTGACACCTGCACCTCCCTCGGTGACACCAGGCTGATGTAGCTTTGCTTATGTTTTTTTGGCATCCCCAAATTCCACCTCCTCAGAGGAAGAGGGGGATCTCTTCATCCAGTGAGGTGACTCCTCCAGCAGCAGCTCTGAAGTGCTGGAGTGCCAGGAGCCCTCCCTGCCGTGCACTTCCATGGCTGTAGTTCAGTGTCTGATCCCCTCCCATCTCCAGGTTCAGTTATTTTTAACATGTAGGAGTAAACCTGAAATTAATTTACATAATTTTTAGTGACAAAACACAGCTTTTCTAGAGCCATCATTTCCATGAAATCAAGCTCAGAGCTAGTCCTGCTACAGCCACTCTTCCTTGCCTTACACGTTATTTTTCTTGCTCAGGCTGCAACGTGCTTTGGGTTTCTTTTGTGGGTATTTAAGACTGTTTTGAACACGTGAACGTGTTGTATTCGGCCTCCCCGGGGCTGGGGGGGATGATTTGCCTGCATGGCTGTTCATACACTGCATGAGCACGTGAGGAGTCGTGACACGTCCCTGTTCCTGCCTCAGGTGGGACCTGGATCCGAGCGGGACGCGATGCCCGAGGCTCGGCCACCCCACAGGGACACGGGGGGTGTGGGGGTGCCAGCTGCCCCCCCACTTCAGTCAGCTCCTCTCCCCATCTTGGGTTTGTAAAGTCCAGGGGGCTGAGATGCCTCTTCCCTGCAGCAGGATCTTCCCTCTTCCCTTGGTTTTCAGCTCTTTCTCTGTCAGCAGCTCCCTGGTTCCCTGGGCTGGTGCTGCTGGGAGTTCCCTCGAGGCTCTGGATCTCTGGGGCCTGCTCTTGCAGTTTCCTTGTTCCTTGTGCTCACCTGATTAAATAAAGTTATTACCAAATTTTTTTTTTTCCTATTCATTTTTAACTCTTTATTGAAAATAAGTTGCAGTTGGTTACACGGACACTGAAAATACAGAATCACAGATTGTTCTCTCAAAAGATATTTTTATATATATAATATATACAAAATTGTAAACATTTTAAACTTATTTCCATACACAGTCCACTTTATACTACACTGCACAGAGGTTAAGTGACAACTGCAACTCCTGGAAGCGTCTGCTCGGACAGAGGTATCTGCAAAGAAACTGAACTTCCCAAACCACAGTTGGGATCTGTTGGAGATTAAAACTCTTAAAGGATCTGAGGTTTAAATGTGTATTGCAACGAAATCCAGGCAGCTGAACTTGGGTTTCAAGTCGAGACAGTGAAGGCTGTTTCTGAGCCTCAGGGGCGTGGGAGAGGCTCTTGTGACACACAGAGGGTCGAAATGCAGCTGAGAATGGGACAAGGGGGGACCAGAGCGGGACCAGAGCCACCTGCTTGGGGACAGCACGGGCTGAGAGGAGTCTACAGATACGTACAGCAGCTTTCACTGGGAGAAATGGCCACTCCACAGAATAGTGATGGGATTTACTGTGGAATAGACGGTGACCATGGTTGGTGGGAGCCACGAGCAGCAGACAGAGCCACGAGCAGCCCTGTGCCATTCTGAGGGGCTGGTGATGGGCAGGGGAGGATACAAAGTGCCCTGTAAGGAACTGATGGGCAGCAGAAAAGAAATGCCGGGGGTGTCACTTGCTGTTGTGGCAGGAACCGATGGGAAACTCATCCCACAGTGTCCAGGCACAGCTGGTTGATGTGGCACAAAGAGAGGGATCTGCTCTTGGGGTCTGCTCCAGCCCCCCGACACACAGAAGCAGGTAATGGGGGGGTGGTATTTTTACTAAATACCACTGAAGCAAAGCTTCCACCTTGCTAGGAACAGCCTTAAAATGTTGACAAAAATTCCAATTCTTTCAAATCTTTTAATATGCTTCCAGTAAATTGCAAACCCCACAACATGGTTACCCCAGTGCTGAGAAACACCCACGTTGTCCTGGCAGAGCCTCCTGGAGCAGGGGGGTCGGGCAGAACTCAGCGTGGGATTGCTGGAATTCTACTCTATACACCCAAATTCAGTGCTAACAGAAGCTTTTGGGCTGAGCTGAGCACAGCACAGTCCTGCCCTCCGTGAGCTCGAGCTGCTGGTGGGTCCCGAGCTCTGAGAACAGAGGATCATAAATGGCTCGTGAGGATGGCACAGTCCTGGCGTGGTTTTGGGACAGCCCTGGCACGTTTTTAGGATGTGTTCTGGTAGTTATGAGGGAGCAAGTGCTACTGTACCACATCAAATGGGCTGGGAGAAAAAACTGGGGAGAAAGAAGATGGAAATCGATGTTCTAAATGCCTGAAACCCCAATACAGCAGTTCCTGCTCTGATGGCTCCAGTTCTCTAACCATGAGCCCTTTGAGCTCTATTTATTCCAGCCCCACCCATGCACTCTGGTCTGCCCCAGTGCTCGTGGACACGCCGTGCTGCCACAGGCACTGCAGGGCACTGGTGACCCGACAGCTCGAGGGGACACTGGGGGGGCCCACAGAGGATTCCAGGAAGGATTCCAGGCACAGGGTGTCAGTGGCCAGGCTGGGGCTGTCTCACCCTGCCTCTGAGCATGGTTACATTTGGCTGGGTGGAGACTGCTGTGGGGTTTGGGAGCTGCACGTGGGGCCTTTGGCAACAGCCCCTCCAACCAACCCAAACGGGGGGGGTTGAGTCAGGCTGAGGTGGGTCAATGCTCCTTTCAGGGCTGGTGTGTCCTGGGTGCTACGGGGCCACCTGACTTTTAGGTTGTCCCATCTTGCCTCAGCATGGCCACATCCTACATAAACCCATCACTGTTCCCTGGAAAAATGCCCCAGCTGTGGGTGACCTGCCCGCCTGAGCTGCCTGTCCCAGTGCCGCCCCAGCAGGGACGTGCTCCCCTCCCTGACAGGGACTGGCATTTTGGGTGCAGAGAGATCAGGGTTAACCTCCCCTGAGGTGCCTGTTGATGTGGCTGGACACGTTATTGCCCATTCTGGTTTAATCAAGGAACAATCTGTCCTGCCTTCCTGCTGCCAGGAAGCCTCTCGGGTGCCCAAGCCCTTCCTCCTCCTCCTCTCCTGCCCAGCAGAGCAGCCGAGTGCTGCCTGCAAGGTGAAGGTAACGCTGATTTTTGGGAGCTGGAACAAGCTGCTGACCCCGGGAAGAACCAGGAGCCTCAGGCGGGGGCTGGAGCTGTGCCGGCGGCATTCCCGTGTCATTCCCTGACTCCCGAGGTCAGTCCTGGCACTGAGCGCAGTGGGATGTGCGTGTGGGGCAAAGAAAGGCAATGCAGGCCTCGGGGGGGACATTCAGAGCGTGTAATATTCAGCACGGGGGGTACAGGGGGCAGGACACGTCCCGCAGGCAGACACAGCTTTAGCTCTTCACGGATACAAGGAAACTGGAACAGTTATATTATAGTTAGAAAAAATACACTGTACCGAACGAACATTATCTCACGTACAATCAATTTAAACATTTAAATTGATTATAATTTTGCTAAAATATTAACACAAGTACTGGTTGTGCTGCTAAAGTTTCAGTGTTCCCTCTAAGGAAAATATTGCTACAGTTCTACCAGACCCTGCATTAAAATCCTTGGGGTTTTTCCTTTCCCAGCAAGACTGGCTCCACAAAACCACAAAGATCCTGGAATTCATTTAGGCTGCACTGGGGTTTGGGTGTCCCTGGCCAGGCACCTATGAGGAGCTCAGCACTGGCACAGCCAGCCCTCGCTGGAGTGCCCGTGGAGCCCGGCCTGGATGGAGGGAGGCAGGGAATGCGCTTTGCCACCGGCAGCGACCGCTCGGGAGGCTTTGCTGCTGATTGATCGGTGTGTTGAAATGCGATTCAGCAGCAGGAACGAGCTGTGGTGGTGGTGACCAGGACCTGCTCCACAGGGAGGGGCAGGCAGTGACTGCTGCTCCTCATGGGGGAAAGGCAGCGGTGGCTTTGCCGGAGGGAACTGGCAAGGCAAGACCCCAGAGAGTGCCAGGAGAGCTGGGAGAGCCAGGGGTCTCCAGGGATGGAGCTGCCACCAAGGGGGTCAAGAATTCAAGTTTCAGCTCCTCTGCTCAGTCCTCAGTGACACACGGCCTGGATCAGCCACGGCACAGGCAGGGAAAGTCAGCAGGGAAAGCTGGCAGGGAAAGCTGGCAGGGAAAGCCAGCAGGTGGCTGACAAGGACCCACTGGATTTTACAAGTTTTGTTCTTACAAGGCAGGAATTTTGCAGCTGAAACTCAAACTGAGCCTCTTTCCTGTGTGCTTTTCACTGACTCTCTCCCCCCACCATTTCCAAACGGGGCTGTGAGCCCACTTGGGAGGGACTTCAGTGGCCTGTGAAGCCTTTCCAGTTCCCTGCCTGAATTCCTCATTTCTGGAGACCGCAGGGTGACACACATGTCCCCACCTGGGGTTCTGCTGCAGCTGACAGAGGGTGGCTGCTCCCAGTATGAAAACACAAGTCCAATATCGCTCCTAATGGCCTTGGACTTTGTGTCTGAGCCCCCACCCTTGGAGCCAGGGCGGAGTGGGAGGACGTGGCAGCGCTGCCATCCAGAAACCCCTTGGAAATCTGCAAACTTCCCAAATCCCTGGAGAAGAAATGGAACCACAACGTGCCATATCCCGCTGATCACAGGCTATTCCCAGTTAGCAGCCAGCTACTGCTGAACTGGCTTCCAGTTTCAAACAGTAACTTTTTACACCCTCGACCAGAACCCATCAAAGCGCAGAATTAATCTGGATATTGACTCTGACCCCGACCCACTGTGACCCCCCCTGTGCCCCTAAGCCAAGTTTAAACACCTGTTTGGATGTTTGTTTTGTACAGTAAATATATACAAAGAAAAGCAACACAGACACCACTTACTTCCTTGTGAATTTGGCACTTTCCATGGAACATGGACTGGAAAGCTCCTCAGCGGGGGCCCAACCCTCCCCACCGCCCACCCACCCTCGACAGATTCTGTGTTAGCTCTGGAAGAACGAGATAAATAACTCCTCAGAACGAGAGAAATAACCCCTCAGCTACTGTTTTCTAAGAGGAAAAGGTGTCCTGGGCTTTCCCAGCAGAGCCAGCACCCGGCACCAAGGCTTAGAGAGGGCATTTATTCATCTTCCTTCCCCACGTGTAGGTGATGTGGTAAGAACCTCCCTTCCTTCTGGCTTAGAGGGAACACTGCTTTTAGAAACCCTGGGACAGGTAAGACAAGAACCAATACCACTGTACAGAATTCACTGCACAACGAGCTAATAAAGGGACCCAGCACTGACTGGCCACGGCAAGGAAATGGGGCTGAATACATTTGGGATCGGCCGGATCCGGTGCTGCACCGTGGGACGCGGCCCCGGGGACGCCCCGGGCCCTCAGTACGCTGGCACTTGGTAACCTTTGGGGTTGGCCTCTAAGGTCTCGCTGAAGGGGGGGCTCTGGTAGGTCTCCGTGCTCTCGGTGCCGCTGCCCACGGGGTACCCGGGGTACGGCGCGCTCGGGTCGGCGGGGAACTGGTCGGTGGCAAAGAGCGACATGTCCGTGCCCAGGCGGTACCTCTGCAGGGCCCTCACTGCCAGCACCACCTGGGGGAGAGGGAGGGAGGTCAGGGGGGGCAGCCTGCATGGCCCCAGCATCCCACGGCCCCTCAGGACCCTGCATGGCCCCAGCATCCCACACCCCCCCAGGACCCTGCATGGCCCCAGCATCCCACAGCCCCTCAGGACCCTGCATGGCCCCAGCCTCCCACCGCCCCGCACGCCCCT
>JAYRBT010000033.1:14967044-14977236 GCA_036023395.1 Myiotriccus ornatus | reverse complement strand
TATGATTGGATGTTCACCTCTTATTTACATTCTTTCCTTGCTGCTAGGCTCCACGGCCTTGCTGCATACCTCCACATGCCTCTAATTGAATCGGAGCTCAGAGCCAAATTAATTCCATCCAAAGGAAGGAATGTGGAGCAGAGCAGAAGAAGGATATGGCAGCATTCCTTCCTGCTCCCCTCTGAACATCCCTAACCCACCTGATCTTCTGCTTCCAGCACTGATTTAGGAGCTGCAATGTGGTGGGCCTGTTACCAAACAAACTCCTGACACAGATGGGATATTAGGAAGAGATTCCTTCCTTTACAGGTGGTGAGGCCCTAGCACAGGTTGCCCAGAGAACCTTCGGCTGCTCCATCCCTGGAAGTGTCCAAGGCCAGGTTGGACGGGGCTTGGAGCACCCTGGGCTGGTGGAAGGTGTCCCTGAATCCGTGCCTGCAATGGAATTACACAGAAGGCAATGACAGTAACTACCAGGAAGCACCAGTAAAACCTGTGCTGGAGAAAATGAAAGGGTGTGTTTGCCTTTCTCAGGGGAAGAGCTGTTTGATCTTCTGCTCTTATCTTTGCACTTGATAAGGAAGAGCTTGGGAACAGGCAGCTGACAGCAGGGGCTTGGGGAAGGAAGAAGGAATGGGGCTGGACACCCTCCCTGGCCCTCTGAGCCCTGCAAAATCCATGGCACAGGGATCCTCACAGCAGGTTTTGGCAAGGCAGAGGTTCCAGCTTAAATACAGCCCCTGAGCAAAGCAGGGGTGACCTCAAGGAGGGCTGGCTCCAAGGAGGGATGATCCCAAGGAGGCTTCCCACAGCTCTTTTCTTAGCAGTGACCCCAGGGAGCTCATTTATGGATTGGGAAAAGGACTAATATTCTCACAGCCTTCATCATTTGTGAACCTAAACACCACTGACTGTTCAGTAATTTCTTTAAAGCTTTAAATAATGGCCCTGGCACAGGTTGCTCAGAGAGATTCTGGATGCCCCATCCTTGGAAGTGTCCAAGGCCAGGTTGGATGGAGCTTGGAGCAACCTGGGATAGTGGAAGGAGGTGGGACTGGATGAACTTTAAGTTCCCTTCCAACCCAAACCACTCCACAATTCTGTGATGTTTTTTGGGGAAAATTTTACCCTGTACCTCTCAGGATTCTTCCCAATTTTTTTCTGATGTTTTTCAGGTGGTTCCACTTGAATGTAACTGTTTCCCTCTCCAGGGGAATACACCAGCAGGAAGCTGACTTGTATTTGCACCTAAGGAGTTGAGCCTAAAGTCCAACCAGTGACAAGCCAGCACCAGGAATTAGTCACATGGTTGCCTGAGAAATTACAGCCAACTAGGAAACAGCAGCAGAAAAAATTGACGTATATTTCCAGGTAAGTGATTCATGGCGATCAGTTCTGCTTGTGTACAAGAAATACACCACCTGCAAGACTTGTCAAAAGCGTGAGTTGACGTCCCAGTTGTCAGGAAAGAACCTCACTGCCAGTGGGTGGGATGTTGATCTCTGTTCAGATCCATCCAGAACTACTGAAATGTGTTCAGAGCAGGCTGAGGTGTAAGACTGAGCACAGAGTAAACCAAGGTCCTGGTCTATACCCAGAGATGCAGTTCATTGTTTTAAAATTTGTGCCATTTTACGTGTGGATCCTCTTGCTGATTAAAATGAGAACCCAAGAGTAGTGGTGTATATATTGGCAATGGCAGGGATAGGGAGAAACCCAAATTATTTCTGCAAGTTGGTCCAGCCAATCCTGCTTGTGTCATGCTCCTGTCTGTCTCCTCCTTCCCAGACTCCCTCTGAGCATCCCTGGAATCAGTTCATGCATTTTGAGCACAAAACAGCAAAATTGGGGATTTCCTTTTGTGCTCTTGATAAATAAACCACAAAATCTCTGGCAGTGGCAGAACCCTTTGCTTTAGGAAGAAGATGCTGTTTGAAATCCATTCAAAATGTTGTAGCTGCTTCCCATGTGGATTTTGAGGGTCTTTCCTTATCTTACTCCCTGTTTTGCCTTCTAAAAATGAATGACCGTGTTGTTATGAGGGCTGAGCTACTAAAATCACTTGTCCCATACAGGACGGGTACACCTGGTGCTCTCCTTTTCCTCATCTCCCTGATTTGGGGTGATTCCTTTTTCCAGAAGTAGGTCAAAGCAATTGAACGGGAAGTCTCAGTCAGTGGGACAGGTTTTTCTCAGGTAACAGGTGTTATGTTGACTTATTAAGAATTAATCATTAATGAAGTGAGTTTTCCTTCCACATTACTCTTCTCCCCACCAGGCTTTTGAGAGCAGATTAAATATTGCTTTCCCTGTTTCTCAAGGGGGCAAGGAACACAAAGGTCTTGCCTTTGCCCTGAAATCCAGTGAACATTTAACTGGAGCCACTGCTGGTGGAATCCCCGGGAGAGATGAGGCACTTTGCATGCTCTGCTCATCGATGGCGTGGGGAATGAGGAACAGGGAGGAGTGGGATGAGCACCTCTCTGACTAATCTGGAAGGAACACAGGGATCTTGTCTCTGATCACTTTACTATATTTATCATGAAGTAGGAACAGATTTTTCCCGAGTTCCACATTCCCTGGTACTTGCTGCACTTGCTGTTGGCTCTGCTGGTGGTGCTGGGATTTCCCCCTGCTGGGTTTGGGAACATGCAGGGCAGGCTGTGCACTGCAGAGCCTTGAACCCCTTTGGAAACTCCACCCTGCCTTCCATCTCCTTTCACATTCCATGGCTGAGTCCCAGCATGTTCATGCCTCGGACCACACACTCATCAAACACCCTTTTTTCCCCCTAGTAAATGATGCAATGAAAGGAAACTTTCTCTTGCAGTGGTTTAAGTGACATTCTTACCCTTTCTGGAAGATTCCCTCTTGAATCACCCTTTTGTCCTCTGCATGACCTTAGGAAAATATGCCCCTTTTACAAAGGAGCTGGAAATTGTTGCAACAAGTGCTTGGCAAACAAGAGCCCGTCTGACGCACCCCAGGCAGTGACCAAACCTCCCACAACAGGCAGTGCTGCCCCTGGGCTGGGCAGCTGCATCCCAAGGGCTTTCCATGGAAAATGAGCCCGCTGGTGCCAGGCTTCAGGCAGTTTGATGTGATGCAGTGATTTTATATCAGCTGTCAGTGATCCAGAGCATGGACTGAGTCCTGATGGGCGATAACCAGGGATGCCCCAGGAATGATCCATCCCAGGATACTGCAGATTAAAGGGAGTGGGACTTGTGCTGAGGCAGGAGCATGGCAGGGGAAAACAGAGACAGGCTTGGAACAACAAGGAGAATTGAAGTGCCCAAAGAATCATCCCCTCTGCATGTGCTGGCTCCTCATGGAAAGGGCAGAATAAGGGTTTGTAGAAAACCAGCACTGCCATGGAATCATGGGATCTCTGAGGATTGCTGAACCAGATCCCACTGGCCACAGAAAAATGTTTTTAGAGCCTGCAGCAGCTGCTGAAATCAGGATGAAATAAAACACATTCTTCTTGTTTAGATACTAGAAAATCTCTCATTCCAGCTTGTGTGAAAGTTCAACTGCGTCCTTTGTTCATGAGGTGAAGGAGACTTTTGTCAACTCCAGTGTCTGGGGTTTCATTATTCTTTTTAAATAAGGGTCTGTTTCTCTATTTATTAAAAGTCTAAACCCTCTTTGTACTCTTAAGATCAGCTTTTAGCAGCTGGGGTTTTCATTAAAGGTGCTGATAGGTCATGTGTCATCGCAGGTGACCTTTGAGAGCAGTAAAGGGCAGGTTTTGATCCTGAAAGTGAGGGAGGGAAAGATGGAGCTTTTCTACAGGCCTTGTTCCAGGCAAAGGCCCCCCTTGGCTGTGCCTTCTCATATCTCTTCCTTGCAGCCAGTGTCCCAGGGGTGCTTTGAGGTCCTTCCCTCTCTTTGCCTTTCCTGTGCTGGGCATAGAAAGGGAAATCCCTGATACAGAGTCCCACACAGTGTCAGCTCTGAGGGAACAGGTCACTCACCAGCCTAGACATGACTTCTGTATGTCCTGAAGGGTGTTCATAACACAGCTCCTGCTCTTCTCCATGTGTGGCATTTGGGATGAGGCTGTTGATTGTTAGACTTGGAAAATGGCTGTGGAGGGGCTGGTGAGGGGTTGCCTTTGGTTACCCTTCTCACTCAGACTTTACTCTGGTTAAACCCACCAGATGAAGTTATTCCTGGCCCACTCTGAACTGCAAAGAAAAGCAGACCCTCAGTGTTTATTTGCCGTGGAAGGGAAGCTGATCTTGTAATGGGAATAGCAGAGGGGACAGGCCCGGTGACCGTGGGTGTTCCTGGAGCCATTGGATGACCTTCCTGGTGTTCCCAACCATGGGCACCCTGGGGGAGGGACTCAGCTGTGACTCCCCATGACAACAGCTGAGTCACCTGCCGTGACACAAACATGTTTCCATACCCAGAGCAGTTTATGGCCACAGGGATGCTCCTCGAGGAGCAGGAGGCAGAACTCCACCTTGGCAGGGCTCTCTTGGAGCAGGATGAAAAATCATGGAAGTTATGGAGGAAAACTTGTGTTCCCTCCATCTTGGCAAAGCCAGGCAGTGCACTCCCACATATTATCTGTTAATTTATGATCTGTTTGGTACCTTGTAAAACATCTAAAGAAAAAAGTAACTGTTGCCCTCGAAGCTGTGTAAATTGATGATGAAACGGCAGCGACCAGCAATACTCGTGGAGTGTCACAGCTTCTGGGCAGACCACTCCTACCCTTCTGTTAATAATTACCCAGAGGAGGTCTTGGTTTACAGCAGGATAATCTGGAAGTACTAGAAGTCAAAAAGTAGTAAACCTAATAATGTCTGAAAAACGATGTTTTGTCTTGCTTTTGTATGAGTTCAAACGTATCCAGCAGAGAAGTGGAATTAATGGCCTATTCCAGTTGGTTATCCATCCTTTCCAACAGGAGTGGCCCTGGCATGGCTGGGTGTTGTGGAGGACGTGTTGAGGAGCACTTGAGGATTGCAGAGGGAATCTGGCTATCCCTCCTCCTGGTTTCATGGGAAGCGTCGCTCCAGAATAACCTGACGTGACTCACTAGGTCGTTCTCCAAGGAACAGTTTCATGACATCAGCCTTGACATGGACAGGGCACTGATACTGCTGTGACATCTGCAGAGCCTGGAACCCTCTGGGATGACACTGAAGGTGTTGGTGACCCTGAGCAGTGCCAGGCTGTTCTCCTCCTTCCCCACCCCTCTGCTCTGCCTCTGCAGAACATTTTCTCGGTAACCACTTCCTGAGTTTGGAGTAGTTCTGCTCATGTTTCCCTTTGTCTGGGATCCCCTGTCACCACCAATCTCCCAGTGAGCCCCATCTCCCCCATAAACTGGCTCTCCAAACTGCATGGCTGGTTGTCCAGCCTCGAGTGATTCCAAACCTCTGTGTAACCTTCCTGTTATAACATTCCATTATGTTTTCCACCCCTCCCTTTCTGCTTGAGTTCCCTGAAAATGGTGAAACACAGCAAAGCCTTAGACCAAGGCTGTTTCCTACTCTTGTTTTCAGGACATCCACAGATCTTCCAGTGCAGAGCAATGTGCTCTCTGAACCTCCCTGCTCATCTCCTTTTCCTGCAGCTCCTCTAAGGTTTTCCTTGCCTTTGGCTTTTCCCAGCCAGGGTAAACGCTTAAGCCTTTACACTCTTGGAAATGCAGTGTGGTTTGTGTCTGCTCTGAGACAGGAAACCAATCCAAGGTGCTTTGTTGAGAGTCTTGGTCCCAGGTATTTCCAAGAGCCACGTGAAGGTGGGCTTGGCCCTCTCGGCCACCTCGGAGACTGGGACCTTCTAATAAAACTCGCTGGGTGATTTCCTGTCTCTCCATAAAATCCTCACCCTTTAGGCTGGGTACATTTACCAGCACGTGTCTTTGCTGGGCCCTTCGTGAACAGAGGGATGGAGGGTCCCAGTTCCAGAGCTAGGGAGAGCAGGGAGCTGCTTCACATCACCTTTCCCCAGGGCAGATCCTGTCCGGCTTCCTGAGCCAGAAAGTGCCCTGGAGGTGCAACTGAAGGGGTTTTCCCACCAAAATACACAGACAACCAATAAATTCTCTCTGGATGACTTTCCCTTTCTGATGAAGGGCAGATATCCATCCAGCAATAGACAGAACTGCAACAGAACAGCTCCCTTTGCCCCCAGGAGCTGCCATCCTGCTGTGGGAGAGCAGCACCACGTGCTCCTGGAACACAAAGCAAGGCCCTCCTCACTGTGTTGCCTGATATCCAGAAGGAATCTGGCTTGGCTCCCTATTCCAGTTCTGTGGGGTTTTTTTGGGGTAGATGAAAAATCATCCACAGGTATTACTGAGGGTTTGAGACACCAGGTGTAACTGGGCTATGAAAGGGAAGGCAGGGCTGAGCCTCTCAATTTGGGCTCAAATAACGATAATGATAATGATAATGGTTCAATTTAGGCTTCATCAAAGAGCAGGGAGAGGGAGGACAGGGAAGGCCGTTTGATCACACGGTGCCCATCAGCCAAGTCATAACCTGAGGCAGGCGCACACCGGTTCAGGGAGAGGACAGGCTGTCCAGGGCTGGAATTACCTGTCTTTCTGTGCCTCTGGGCAGTGGAGCTGGTCCTTGGGAAGAGCTGGGAGGGTATGGACACCTGGCTGGATGCAGGACAGTGCTCAAGGTGCTCAGAGCTGAGGCTCCAGCCCATATTTGCATCTGAGGAGCTTTTGGCCCTGGGCCGTGCTTGCTCATGTAGTGGCAGGACAAGGGTCAGTGGTTTCTAGCTGACAGAGAGTAGGTTTAGATCAGATATTGGGAAGAAACTCTTCCCTGTGAGGGTGGGGAGGCCCTGGCACAGGTTGCCCAGAGAAGCTGTGGCTGCCCCAGCCCTGGAAGTGTCCAAGGCCAGGTTGGACGAGGCTTGGAGCAACCTGGGCTGGTGGAAGGTGTCCCTGCCCATGGCAGGGGTGGGAATTGGATGGTCTTTGATGTCCCTTCCAACCCAAACCATTCTGTGATTCTATGACAACACTGGCATTGGCATCTCCCATAATTTCTGAGAGCATGCAAATGTTGATAAAGCTGCCAGAAGTCCATTTAAAGTATCTCAGCAGGTGGGACAAAGCCGTAAAGAAAAAAACATTTATAACAACTATTACACTTATCAAGTGGAGCCCAATTCCTGCTTTATGACAACCCACGCTGTAAATCAGTTTTCTGGGGCTGGTGTGAGTCCATCCCGGGCTGCAGGTAACTGTGCAATATAACCATAAAAACTCTGCATGTCTCCCCGGAAATCTCTCGGGGCAGGAGCTGCTGCCCCAGTGACCTCCTGCACACCCAGGGCCTGGTTCACTTCCCAGCACTGCTTGTGATGAGATAAAACAAATTGAATCTGCTCCCCTGCCCCCTGAACTCTCTCCCTGCCGCTCCAGCCGGGACTATTTGCATGTTAAAAGCAGGGGGAGAGGTAAAAGGTAAAAGGCACCCGGTAGTTTGCCAAACTACGGAATTTCTGCGGGGCGGGGCGGAGGAGGAGGTGCCGGAACGCCTATGCCCTGCCTCCTGCTGCAGGGTATTTAACACGGGCAGCACTGCCCGCAGCCACCGCTCTGCCATCTCCGGCACAGCGCACATCCCTCCAGGACACATCCCTCCAGCTCCCATCCCTCCAGCTCCCATCCCTCCAGGACACATCCCTTCAGCTCCCATCCCTCCAGGACATCCCTCCAGGACACCCCTCCAGCTCCCATCTCTCCAGGACATCCCTCCAGCTCCCATCCCTCCAGCTCCCATCCCTCCAGGTCATCCCTCCAGCTCCCAGTGAGGGAGGAGCAGGCGTGGGGAAGATGAGCTGCAGCAGGTACCCCGTGGATGTGCAGGCTGTTGGCTTCATGCAGTGCAAAAAGCAGAAGGTATGTTAATTTTTATACTTTTTTTGGCCTTTTTTTTCCCCCCCCTCCTGAAATATATTATAAATTAGAAAACTAAAGGGTTTTGGACTTACTCTTCCAGGGGTGTGTTTGCTCATTCCCCACAGCGTTGGGATTAGAGCCTTGGGATCTAGGACAAAGGAATTTTTGTAATGGGCTTAATACCATGAGAAAATTATTATCTTGGATTTTGCTCTCTTTCTGTCACAGCTCCATAAAATCCTGATTTCATCTATGATTACTCATTTGGAACCCTAAAATCAAGGAGATATTTTTGTAGGTTTAATGTTCAATTGAGTTTTTTAGTGTGATTCTCTCAGCCTGAAGCCAGAACTAACCCACAGCTCATGGCAAACGCTGATTGCCTGGAGGCATCTCAAATGGAACACTGTGATTAAACTGCTTTTCCCTTTTCTTTTCCCAGAACTACATGATGTTTGTGACTTGGTCAGACCAGAACAACATTCTCATCTACCGGACATTTGAAGACTTTAAGAAATTCCATGTAAGTGAGTTTTGAGTTCCTGAAATGTCAGGATTCCCACCCTGGGGAGGGGGAAGGAGCCCAGCTGGGTGTCAGGGAGGTGAGGAATCACTGTTCTCTCCTTCCCCTTGCTTTTAGAAAGAGCTCAAGAGGAAATTCCCCTTGGAGAATGGCTCCCTCAGGAATTTACCCAGGTTTAAAGGTAAGAATAAACCTCTGATGGACCAACAAGCATGTGAGTGGACAGGACAGTCATAACTAGGGACACACACTGAAGCCTCGAGTCTGACCTTCCTCTGGGACAGGTTGAGCTCTCTCCTGCTCCTGACACAGCACCACTGGGTTACATCAACATGCTTGGGTCTAGTACAGATTTAAAATAACCCAGGAAGGCCTTTTTAATAGATAATTGCACTTGGAAAATTAATATTACACTTAAATATTAGCCCAGAGCTTCTTGAAATATTTACATGAGAAAAAAAGATAAATTAAAAAGACTGTATCAGGAGCTATTAAAAAGGACAGGGAGGCAGGGACAGTGACTTTGTACAGTTTGGGATGGGGCAGGAAGGGTGGTGGGCGAGGACACCCCGTGTTCAGGTAAAAGATGCTGCTCCCAAAGACATCCAGACCCACTGTTGTCTTACACCAACTGTGCCCTTGTTATTTTAAAGGTGTGACTATGCAGCACAGGAAGGGTGGGAAGCTGAACAGGTGCCTGGAGATCCTGAAACTGCTGGAAACCTACTCCCGGGAGCTGCTGAAAAGGGACGCGAGAATCTCCCAGGGCGAAGAAGTGAATCAGTTTTTCAAGGCACAGACCCAGGACCTCGATCCCTCCTTCCCTGAAAACAGGTGGGAAATCTGAGTTGTCCTTTTTGTTTGTTCACAAAACAGAAATGTTGTGGAATGGGCAGCAGAGCTGGGAAGTTCTGCTGGGTGCTTTGATCTCAGTTTATGTGGTCTCTGATGCCCAAAGCTACTGCATAAGTGATTTTACCAAAACTAATACTAAACTCAACCTTCCACCGGAGTTTTTGATGTGAAACTTTGCCTTGCAGTGTTGTGATCATGCCATCAGAATTCAGAAGGGAAAAGAAGCAGCAGCCCATCTCCATCACCCTTCCCCAGGCGTCCCAGAGCTACCGCTGCATCGAGAGCTTTGAAACCAAGGACACCAAGAACAGGACCTTCACAGTGGCTCAGAAGGAAATTGTTGAAGTGTTAATCAAGGACATGAGTGGTATGTTTGAGGGGATTCTTCAGTGTCAGGGGTGAAGGGGCAGGTTGATTCCTAGCCCTGCAAATGCCAGGGTAGTGTCAGGAGTGCAGGTGTTTGTACTTGTGTGCTTACCTGGGGGGACAGTGAATGTCCCTCCTGTCTCTTGTGTCCCTTATCCAGGGATTATGGTCATCTCTCAACTTGCAGGCTGTTAAAAACTGGCTGTTTTGCTCTTTGTAGGGTGGTGGCTGGTGGAAAATGCAGACAAGCAGATTGCCTGGTTCCCAGCCTCGTACCTGGAAGAGCTTGATGTCCACGAGGACATCCAGAACACCTTTAGCTCAAGTGAGGAGGGTAAGTCTGCTCCTGGCTCTGTGGAACCATGTTCCTCCTTCAAAAAATGAGTTGTGCAAACCCCCACCTGGATCTCTGGAGCTCTGACTCTTCTGGTCAGCTCTGCCATGGAATCACAGAATCGTTTGGGTTGCAAGGGATCTTTCAAGGTCATCCAGTGCCACCCCCTGCCATGGGCAGGGACACCTTCCACCAGCCCAGGGTGCTCCAAGCCCCGTCCAAC
>JAYRBT010000033.1:14933178-14955262 GCA_036023395.1 Myiotriccus ornatus | reverse complement strand
GAACTCCCGATCCCTCCGGGACAGCCCGGGCCGGCGGGACCGGAGCTCCCGATCCCTCCGGGACAGCCCGGCCCGGCGGCACCGCAGCTCCCGATCCCTCCGGGACAGCTCACCCGGCCCCTCGCCGCTCCCCAGCCACCCCAGAGCTCTGCCGCACGGCATTCCCTCCCCGCCCCAAGGAAGCCACTTCCCAGGTCCACCCACAGGTGAAAGCGAGGTTTTTGAACGATGGGAAAATGAGCGCAGATCTGACGCTCAGTTTTTTAGGCAATTCATGTTTTATTGTGCATGAAAGTCCATAAGTGAAGCCGTTCCAGCTGCGACCCCCGTGTCGCCGTCCATCGCGGTCTCCCCGCGCTTCGCACGGACCCCGCGGGGAAGGGACCGCCCAGGCCGCGCTCCGCACCTGTGAAGGAGAGGAAAAACCTTTAAAGTGCCGTTCCAACGCCGGCCCTCCCGGGGCACCCCAGCACGGGGCTTATGGGAACATGGGTTTTACTCCCCACACGCAGCCGTGGGCAGTAAGCTTAATGTTCCCGATGCTGTGGGCGCCGTTATCTCACTCGGGGCCACGGCAGACCCCGAGTGACTTTCAGACCGCGCCGGGCGCTACCGCGGACCCCCCAGAGCGCCTTCCCGCGCCGCTCTGCACACCCCACCCCGTCTCACCCAACCCCGGCTCAGGCAACGCCACGAACAGCTCCCGGCGGCGTCGCCGAGAGGCCAAAGGAGCCCGCCGGGGCACTCGCCGCACTCCCGTCCTCACCCGCCCCGGGCCCGCCGCGCAATGAGCAGCACGGGCGTGCGCGCCCTTATATACGGGGAGCCGCGCACGCGCCGGCCCCGCACCCTGTATAACCAGCCGTAAGCCGCTAATTTGCCGCGCGGTGTGTTCTCTATTCAGCTCGCGGGGCCCGCGCAGGCGGGCTGCGCTCTCGCGAGACTCCGCGCGCTATAAATCGCGGGCGGGGCGGCGGCGCGGCCTTCTACACTGATACGACACGTAAGGGCCGGCGGGGCGATGGCGGCGGGACCGGCCCGGGGCCATCCGCGGCCATCCCGGGCCATCCGCGCCCCCGGGACCCGCCTGACGCCTCGCTCTCTTCCAGCAAATGGCGGACGACGCCGGTGCTGCGGGAGGACCAGGAGCGGCCCGCGGGGGCTTCCGCGGGGGATTCGGGACGGGGCTGCGGGGCCGCGGGCGCGGCCGCGGGAGGGGCCGGGGCCGAGGCCGCGGGGCCCGCGGGGGCAAAGCCGAGGACAAGGAGGTGAGTGCCGGGGCCGTGGCGGTGCTGCCGCCCCCGAGGATGGGGCAGCAGAGCCGGAGTCTGGCGGGTGATGGCGCCTGGTGGGTGATTCGTTGTCCGTGGGTTTCTTTGGCAGTGGATTCCTGTCACCAAACTCGGCCGCCTGGTCAAGGATATGAAGATCAAGTCTCTTGAGGAGATTTATCTCTTCTCACTTCCCATTAAGGTGAGTTGCTGTGGATGTGGAAATGAGGGGTCATGGGGATGCTCCGAGGGCTGGATCCAGGCTGGGACAGCTGGGGGTGTTCCCCTGGAGAAGAGAAGGCTCCAGGGAGATCTGAGAGCCCCTTCCAGTGTCTAAAGGGGCTCCAAGAGAGCTCGAGAGGGACTTGGGATAAGGGACGGAGGGACAGGACAAGGGGGTATGGCTTCCCACTACCAGAGGGCAGGGATAGATGGGATATTGGGAAGGAATTCCCCCCTGTGAGGGTGGGCAGGCCCTGGCACAGGTTGCCCAGAGAAGCTGTGGCTGCCCCATCCCTGGGATGTCCAAGGCCAGGTTGGACAGGGCTTGGAGCACCCTGGCATAGTCAAAGTGTCCCTACCCATGGCAGGGGTGGAATGAGAGAGTTTTCAGGTTCCTCCCGATCCAGACCTCTCGAGGATTCCATGATTCCCGTGTGCTCAGTGCCTGACTCTTGCAGGAGTCGGAGATCATCGATTTCTTCCTGGGCTCGTCCCTGAAGGATGAGGTGCTCAAGATCATGCCCGTGCAGAAACAGACCCGTGCTGGGCAGCGCACCCGCTTCAAGGTAACCCTGCTGCTCTGCCTCCCCCCAGGGAAACCTCCCCTCTGCTCTCTCCTGCGTTATTACTGTCATTTTAATCGCTTCAAATCTTATTTTCTGTAGTATCCAGTACATATTTGGTTACAAGAGCTGTTAGTAACTTACAAAGTGTATTAATTTTACAATTTCAGAGATATATGCAGATATTCCTTGAAGCAGCACTGTCCCAGAAATGGGACTGTAGCATCTTTAAAGGTCCCTTCAACCAAACTATTCCAAGTTTGCAAAATTAGGATACATTTGCACAGCATCGTTGGATTTTCAGGAGAGGTTTTGGGTGTAAATAGGGAACACATTTTGGAAATCATTAGGATTTCTGCCCAGTATTAGGCTGCTGCAGGGAATCGAATCCCAGTTCTTCAGGCTTGGCTGGTTTTGACTGAAGGATGAGCTCTGAGAGGAAAAATGGCTTTCAGGAGTGTGAGCTCTGGCGGTCAGTGTTTGGCAGTGAGCTGGGAGTTCCTGCTGAGCACACCCATGGGTTATCCTTGAGAATCCCAGCAGACTGTGCTGGGCCGAGGGAGCTCCTGCACAGCTGCCATCAAACCTTCTCTTCCAACACAGGCGTTTGTGGCTATCGGGGACTACAACGGGCACGTGGGGCTGGGGGTGAAGTGCTCCAAGGAGGTGGCCACGGCCATCCGGGGGGCCATCATCCTGGCCAAGCTGTCCATCGTGCCCGTGCGCCGCGGCTACTGGGGCAACAAGATCGGCAAACCGCACACGGTGCCCTGCAAGGTGAGGCTCCCGCCGGGCTGCAGTTCCTGGGGGCTGTGCTGGGGGTGTCCGGGAGCCTGACCCGCTGTGTCCGTGCAGGTCACCGGGCGCTGCGGCTCCGTCCTGGTGCGCCTGATCCCGGCTCCGCGCGGCACTGGCATCGTGTCCGCCCCTGTGCCCAAGAAGCTGCTGATGATGGCTGGGATTGATGACTGCTACACCTCGGCACGGGGCTGCACCGCCACCCTCGGCAACTTCGGTGAGCGTGGGGTCACTCCGAGCTCGGGGCTGTTCCTGTCCCTGGCAGGGACACAAACCCCACCTTTCTGCTTTATTTTTGATGCTAATAAAAACTGCCAGCAGGGAAGTAGAAGCCAAGGCTTCTGCTGAGAGGGCTGGTTAGTCCTGCTGCCAGTGATCCTTGGGTTCTGTACTACAGAAAGCGGGGGTTTATCCTGTGCTGGTCCCGAATCATCTCCCAATCTGCGCGATTGCACTTGCGTGCCATAGTGTAATTGTCGTAACTGGAGAGAGAGAGAAACCGAGTTTTGTGTGTTCACCAGAGAGACCTTGGCCGTGGTCTCTCTGTCCTTGCAAAATCCTACATTTTTTGAGCTGTGGGGTGTTCTGGGAGCTGTGGGTGGGGCTGGTGAGCAGGGTCTGCAGCAGTGACGGGCTGTATGTGACATGTCTCCGCAGCCAAAGCCACCTTCGATGCCATCTCCAAAACCTACAGTTACCTGACTCCTGACCTCTGGAAGGAGACTGTCTTCACCAAGTCTCCTTACCAGGTAAGAGAATTTTGGCAACTTGCAGCTCAAATCTTGCCCTTCCTGCCCCTAAAACTCAGGTTCATGTACCCAAAAAATGGGGAGTTCTAATGAGACAGGTAATGGTTTAAGTCTGAGCTGACTGCCAGGTAAAGTGTGATTTTTAAGCATCTTAGTTTGGAGTAATAATTGAAAGTGGGATTCTCTGGACAAAGAGTAAAGCTTTGGAATGTTAGATAAGTTGAGCTACCCCAGTGCCACATACACACCTGGTGCAGGGGCTTAAGGGGCGGAAGTGGTGCTGAGGAACCTTTGAGGATGGATTAAGGAAATTAACCAGTTTGTGTACTTTCTGCAGGAATTCACTGATCATCTGGCCAAGACCCACACCAGAGTGTCTGTGCAGAGGACCCAGGCAGCTGCTGTGGCCACAACTTAAGTGGGTTTTGTACAAGAATAAAGTGATGAGTGAACAAGGAGTTGTGGTTGGCATGATGGGGGGTCGGTGCACAGGGTGGTAAATCCGGAATGGTTTGGGTTGGGAAGGACCTGAAAGCTCATCCCATTCACCCCCTGCCATGGGCAGGGACCTTCCACTAGCCCAGGTGGCTCCAAGCCCCATCCAGGCTGGCCTTGGACACTTCCACGGGCACATCATCTTTAGCCAGACTGAGGGAATTCTCAGCCAGGGCTGTGCAGAGCAGCACAGAGTGATTCTGGTGGCTCATGGAGGAGAGGGAGAGGTCCAGAGGGCAAATCCCAGTTCTGGGAGCCCCGGGATGCCTGAGTTTAGGGCTTTGCAAGAGCTCTTCAAAGAATGAATCCAGATGCCGATTGTACAGATGCCTGGGCTGCACATTTATTGTGGAGGCACCGGAGGTCAAGGATGCCACATGCACTTGGGTACCAGCACCGTGGAGCGAGAGGGAACTGTTTCAGCTCTACTCAGATGCCTTTGCTTGTGCTGCTTTCCTCTCCTCCATCATCCTGTGCTTCTGCTTCATCAGGCATGTCCGTGCATTTCCATGGAAACCCAGGTCACCATCTAGAAAGACAGGAAATGTCTGAGCAGTGCCTCCCATAAGCCTGTGTTCCATTGCAGTCTGGGATGTGTGAAACCCTGAGTTTCAGACCCCTGTTCCCTGCGTGCTTGTTCCCATACTCACATCTGTCCTGGTAGGCCTTGGTGACCTGTTTCAGCAGCTCTATCTCCTTGGCACAGTTCTGGAACTGGTTGGGTCCTTCCCTCTGCTTGCACGCACCCAGCCTTTCCCGGACTATCTCCACAATTTCCTGATCAACCATCCTGCAGGAGAGGTGGCAATGAGTGTAACAGCAGCCAAGAGATGGCAGAAAAGCTGAACCAAGAGGTGAGGATACCCTGTGGAATGTCAGCACTGGGTTTTTAAGGATCACGGTCCCTAATGCCAGTTTGCCCATGGACAGGTGGACTGAGAGGTGGGTAATGTATAATGGGGTGGGCAGGAGATGATGCAGCTGCCAGGGCTGAGTGCCCAGAACTGTGACCTCGCCTGGGGACAGCCCAGGGACAGCCGTACCTGTCCCTCCTCCACTGAGCCTCGGCCTCGAAGAAGCACAGGTAGTCACCCTCCAGGCACTCGCTCAGGTCGGGCACGCGGCGGAACTTCTGGTGGTAGTAGTAGAACTTGTTCTTGGCTTGCTGCCGCTCGATCCACTCTGGGGGGACAGCCTGGTCAGACACCCCAGTCCCAGATTCTGAGGGGCGGCACAACCCCAGGACCCGCCCCAGCCTGGTGCCACCTTACTGGGCAGCAGCAGATCCATGTCTGCATCCAGCTCATGTGCCCTCCTGTGCGTCCCTCGTCTGTGCTGTGTCCCATGTCCCCGTGCCTGTCCTGTCCATGCTGTGGTCCTGTTTGTGTCCCCGTGCCCCTGCATCTTTACCAGTGTCCGTGCTGTGTCCAGTGTCTCCGTGTCCCAGTATCCATGCTGTGTACCCTGTCCCTGTGTCTGTCCCTCTGTCCATGCTGTGTCCCATGTCTCTGAGTCCATCCATGCCAGTGTCCGTGCTGTGTCCCCGGTGCTGTCCGTGTCCCTCTGCCCGTGCCGCGTTACTGTCTGTGCCAGTGTCCCCGTGCCCTTGTGGGTCCCATGCCCCTGTCCCGGTGCCCGTGCCCTCACGCCTGTGCCCCGGTGTGCCCGTCCCCACGCCGCAGCCCAGCTCCCCATGGGGGCTATCCCGCCCCGCCGGTACCTCGGACGAAGGTGACGGGCGCGTCAATGACATAGCTGAAGACCGTCTGCACGAAGGTGACGGGGTTGGGCACCGACGTGGTGCTCTCGACGACGGGGGTGCGGGTCGGCGGCACCTTGTACGCCTCCCAGTCGTGGTCCTCCGGCATCGCGGCGGCGGCGGCGGCGGCAGCGGGGACGGCAGAAGATGGCGGCGGCCCCTGAGGCGGCGGGATCGGCGGCGGGACGGGGGGGCGGAAAAATGGCGGCGGCCCCTGAGGGGGCGGGAGCGCGGGGAGATGGCGGCGGCCCCGGGGCGCGCTGGGAGCTGTAGTCCGTGTGTCCCTCCTGCCCCTCGGGATCCCGGAATCCCGGGATGGGCCGCCTCGGAAGGGACCGCAGCGTGCCCCGTCTGGTCCCACCTCCCTGCTCCGCCAGGGCCACCCCAGAGCACAGGGCACAGCACTCTGTCTCCGGGCGGTTCTGGAATATCTCTGGAATGCACCCCAGGATTGTCCGCTCGGCACAGCCAGAGCACCCTCAGGGGGATTCCTGATGACCCCAGGGTGCATGGCAGGGATACTGGGAAGAAATTCTTCCCTGTGAGGGTGGGCAGGCCCTGGCACAGGTTACCCAGAGAAGTTGTGGCTGCCCCTGGATCCCTGGAAATGTCCAAGGCCAGGCTGGACAGGGCTTGGAGCAACCTGGGCTGGTGGAAGGTGCCCCTGCCCGTGGAAGAAGTGGAATGTAGTGATCTTTAAGGTTCCTTCCAACTCAAACCAATCTATGATTTCAAGTTCTATTGCCTCAACCACTTTTCCAGTCAGAATCACAAAGCCTTTCTTGCCTGGGCTGATGGGATTTTCAGTCCGAGCTGGGGGTGCCTGGAGCAGATGTTCACAGCTGTGGGTGAGGGAGGAAACCGGACTAATTCCTGCCATTCTCGTCCAGGCTGTTCAGGAGGGAAAAGTGTAAACTGAGACAGCAGCAACTGACCTTTATCACTCCACAACTGTCATGTCCAACCTGCCAGCTCGGCCAGGAATGAAATGAATATCGCAGCGGGTGAAGCGAGCGGCTAAATTTGTGTCTTCAGACCGATAACCATCTTAAGTATTAATCTGGGGAGGCACTTAGCGACAGCCTCTTTCTGCTGCTGCCCCGGGCTGAAGACGTCCCATGGTCGGTACAGCTCTGCTGCTGTCGCTTGTGTGCAGAGCAGGGCTGGGTTATGGTCATGGAAGTGCTGCTGGAAGGGGGTCAAACTCCTGGTAGTTCCACTTAGGCTGCAAAATAAGCTTGGTAGAAAGCGCAGCCAGGTGCTGGGACTGATCTTAGCAAGGAGGGAGCTGCAGTGGGCGCAGGACTAACCCTTTGCTGCTTGGCCTGCCCTGAAAGCAGTTGTGTGAGAACTTGTCCACACTGCTATCTCTCTGCATGACCTTGTGATTGGGGTTTATGGATTTGTCTCTTCTGTTTTGTTTTTGAAGCATTTCGAACCTCTATGTGTTCCTGTTACCAATTCCTTTGGGCATCCTTTCCCATTTTTTTCTTGGTTGTGCTTGTCTGGTGCCATTTACCTTGGTGACATGAAGCCCAGGAATTCCAGGCAGGCCCTTTTGTTGCTGCAGGATACAAAATAAGTAATTTTAATTAAAAGCACAGAAGGACAGGCCTTGTAAGGAATATATTTCTCCTTCAAAGTCCTCAAGCAAAGCAGAAGGAGAAAGATAGTGTTAAGGTTTTTTATTTAATTGGCAGAATTTGTCCAGAAACTTAGCAAATTCAGACTGAGAGTAGCTTTTTGGTTAGATATTGGGAAGAAATTCTTCCCTGTGAGAGTAGTGAGGCCCAGAGAAGCTGTGGCTGCCCCTGGATCCCTGGAAGTGTCCAAGGCCAGGCTGGACAGGGCTTGGAGCAACCTGGTCCAGTGGAAGGAGTCAGGGTTGGAACTGGGTGACCTTTAATGTCCCTTCCAACCCAAACCATTTCATGATTCTATGAAATTCTTCCATGCACATGAGGGAAGCTTGAACAAAGTCCTGTCCTGTTATGAGTTCTTGTGCTGGAATCAAGGAAGAGCCCAGAATCCCTGCAGTGTTCCCATGTTAAAGGGGAGACTTCCCGTTGGGGTTTTTGCTGTTTTTTCCCATTGTCCCATTTTCTGGGACCCGAGGGGGGAGCTGACCTTTGCTGTTCCTCTCGCAGTCCCACCGCAAGTTCTCTGCTCCCAGGCACGGCCACCTGGGCTTCCTCCCGCACAAGAGGAGCCGTCGGCACCGCGGGAAGGTGAAGGCGTGGCCCAAGGATGATCCCAGCAAACCAGTCCACCTGACAGCTTTCCTGGGCTACAAGGCTGGAATGACACACACTGTGCGGGAGGTGCACAGGCCTGGGCTCAGTAAGGCTTGGCTGGAGGAGGCAGGAGCCACATCCAGGAGGGCACCGAGGGAACCCTCGTTGGTGGGAATCTCCTGGGAAAGGGGTGGTGGAGAACACAGCTTCCAGGTTATGCCCTGCATATCCAAATCTTGGGTGGTCAAAGGCCACCTCAGCGTGAGCTGAGTAGGGGGGGGAGTCCTGGAAACGCCCGCACTGGGATGGCGAGGGGTGGTCTGGGAGATGGGAAGGCTGGGGCTGGCTGTGAGACCAAGCATCACCTCTCCCCCAGTGCTGGCCGTGACAGCCTGCCCACGGATCCCCGGGGAGTGACCTGACCCCAGATGGTGCTGAGCACCACTTGCCTTTGCTGCCTTGCAGAGGTCTCCAAGCGCGAGGAGGTGGAGGCCGTGACCATCATCGAGACCCCCCCGATGGTGGTGGTGGGGGTGGTGGGCTACATCGAAACGCCCAAGGGCCTGAGGAACTTCAAGACTGTCTTCGCTGAGCACATCAGCGACGAGTGCCGGCGGCGCTTCTACAAGAACTGGTGCGTGCTGCCAGCAAGGGTCATTCCCCACGGGAAGGGGCTGCCCAGGGAGGAGGTGGAGTCCCCGCCCCTGGAACGACTGGATGTGGCACTCAGCGCTCTGGGCTGGGGGGCAAGGTGGGGGTCGGGCACAGGTTGGACTCGATGGTCTTGAAGGGCTTTTCCAACCCCAGCGATTCTGGGATTCCCAGACCTGGGGTGTTCCTGGGGGCCTGCACATGAGGGGTCCCTTTCGGGGTTTCCACAGGCTCAGCTCCTGGTGGAGTGAAACTGCTGCTTGTTTAGTCATGCACAGAGACACTGCAAACAGCTTGATGCTGGGGATCAGCATACGCATATGTAAATTTATTCTAATAGCCAGACAAAGTTAGCTCTCTCCACAGTATCATGTGGCAGGTTCCTTTTCCCTCGTGTAGGTTGGGCTCATCTCCTCCCCAGTTAACTGGGATGCTTGAGCTGAGGCAGCAAATGGAGCAAAACCAGATTTGTCAAGGGGGAAGTTAAGGCAGAATGTGGCCCCTGGCCCTCCTAAACACCAACACCCCAAATCACTCCCCCAGCAGAGAGGAAAATGGGAACATGAATTTTCTTGCTGTGGGAATTGTCTCCTGTAAGAGTGCCGTGGAGACCCACCCACCACATGCCTCTGATCCCTGTTTTCTCCTGTCAGCCCTTTTCATGGCCCGTTCACTTTCCTCTTCCCATCCCAAAGCCCCTGACAGTCAGATGGGGTTCAGGTACTCAGAGGTACCTTGTGCCTCCAGGGAAGTGCCTGGCTGTTTGGTGATCTCCTAGCTGTGGGAATTTTCTGTAACAGTGCCATGGAGACCCACCCACCACAAGCCCCTGAACCCTGTTTCCTCCCATCTCTGATTTTGCGCCTGTATTTTGGTGGCGCTGAGCCAGTCAGTGGGAGACAACTGGATTCCTCACTCAGAAAGGTCTGAGTTCCCCTTGGATGAGCCCCTTTCACAGCTCATTAGCTGCTTCCCTCTTCCCACCTCAAGGCCCTGCTGGTCAGGCGAGGTTCAGGGACCCGCAGGTACCCTGTGGCTCCAAGGAGGTGCCTGGCAAGGTGAGCTGTCCCCCCTCGGTGCTGTCTTGGGGTGCACGAGCCCTTCATCAGCTCTGCTGGATGTTAAAATGCTTCTGTCGTAGGCACAAGAGCAAGAAGAAGGCGTTCACCAAGTACTGCAAGAAATGGCAGGATGAGGCTGGGAAAAGGCAGCTGGAGAAGGATTTTGCAGCGATGAAGAAGTACTGCAAGGTCATCCGTGTCATTATGCACACGCAGGTCAGGGCCTTCCCCTGGAGAGGGCAAGGGGGGCTCTTCCTCAGCTCTGGAGTGTGGTGAGGGCCTGGAGATAGGATTGGGGGCGGTTTGGTGGGATCACAGGAGACTTGAGTGGGCAGAGGGTGTGAGATGGGGTGTGTGGGCAATGGGAGGTGCTGGCTGAGCTTTCCAGCTTCCTCCTGACCTCCCTGCCCCCTTGAGCTGGGCTCAGCAGAGCTCCCTGCTCCAGGTTTGCCTTGGGAGATGTGGTTTGGGCACTCTGGGGACCCCCTACACCCATGGAGGAGAGCAGGAGGAGGGCAGAGCCTGGGCAGGTGCTGAGCCCTGTGTCAGCAAGGGAACTCAGGCCCCATGATCACCTCAAATTAGCAACTGGTGTCAAATGTTTTGGGCAAAAATAACCCCACGGGCAGGCGCAGCTTTGCCAGATGCTGATTGCTGGATACACAGGGTCCCATTTTCATGCTGATCCCTGGAGTTAATGGGTGCTTTGGAGTCTGGGGGAGAGCTAAGCTGGCTCAAGGCTTCACTTGGGGCTGGCACAGACCCTCAGTGTCCCACTGAGGTGGTTTGGCAGAGGGTTTGCACAGGGAGCTGGGAGTGGGAGAGAGTGGAGGCAGCTCTTGTTGGGAATTAGAAATAACTGCCCAGTCTGGAAGCAGATGGGGAGCAGGACCAAAGGAGAGGTGTTGGCTCAGACTTGGAGCACAGAGCTGCTTCCAGGCTGGTCACAGTGTCCAGCCTCAGGCCCTGCTCTGCTGGTGGGCTCCTTCCCCATGGCTGTTACTCCTGTGCTTAACTCTTGTGGAGGGATGGTGTTGACCTCTCCCTGTGCTCCTGGGAGAGAGGGTGTGCCCCAGCTCCTGCCTGGCACTGGGAGGTGGGGTGGTTGGGCTCAAGGACAAGGCTCTGAGGGATCCCAGATATGAAGGCCTGCTGACCCAGGGCTCTGGCTGCTGTGAAAAGGGTGAAGGGGTGGCTCTGCTCCCCCCTATGCCCCTCACAGGCCGTGAGTGACTCGGCCCTGCCTGTATGTTCATGCCTGGGGGGCGAGGGAAAGGTGTCCCCCTAAATCCCGGTGTGGTGCAGATGAAGCTGCTCCCCCTGCGGCAGAAGAAGGCCCACGTGATGGAGATCCAGCTGAACGGGGGGACCGTGGCCGAGAAGGTCGACTGGGTGCGTGAGAGGCTGGAGAAGCAGATCTCTGTGCACAGTGTCTTCAGCCAGAATGAGATGATCGATGTCATTGGCGTGACCAAGGGCCACGGGATGAAAGGTACAGAGCAGGGAGAGCCTTGCCCAGGGTTTGGGTCTGTCCTCACGTGACGCTGCCCATGGGGTAGTTTGGGGGGAGGAGAGTGTTAACCACACCGAGAACTCCCCAAATTGTTGCACAGGGAGTAGCAAAGAGCCTCTGGATCTCAAACCTGACATCCAGTTCTGTTGTATAAGAACTTGGTTTCCTTAATCTCAAGGGTTCCAGTAAGGGAGAAGTGCAACAGGATGTAGATGCAAAGGAGTTGACCAGGATGTAAGATTTTCCCTGAGGTTAAGGCCATTAAAGGCCGTGTTGTCTGCTCTACTCAAAGTCCTCCTAGGAGGCTCAGAGGCACCATCAGTACATAAATGCACTTGGGTTAGTGGAAGGTGTCCCTGCCCACGGCAGGGGGCTGGAATTGTGTGATCTCTAAGGTCCCTTCCAACCCAAACCATTCTGGGATTCTGGCTCTGTGAACTCCTCCCCAGCCCTATGTGTGCAGAGGTGTGGCTGTTCCCGTGTGTGCTCATGGAACACGTCCCAGTCTGACCAGAGCCCTGGGAGGCGAGAGCAGAGCTGTGCTCCGGCCTGTCCCGGCACTGACAGCTCCTGATCTCCCCCCAGCACGGTCCCTGCAGCCTGATGAGCCCCTCCCTCCCTCCCGTTCCCAGGGGTGACGAGCCGCTGGCACACCAAGAAGCTGCCCAGGAAGACGCACAAGGGGCTGCGGAAGGTGGCCTGTATCGGGGCGTGGCACCCGGCCCGCGTGGGCTACTCCATCGCCCGCGCTGGCCAGAAGGGCTACCACCACCGCACCGAGATCAACAAGAAGGTACGGCCCGGGGGGGCTCCTGCTGACCACCACACGCCTTCCTGCCTCCCAGCCTGTCTCCATCCTGCTTTGCATGGTGCCCTCAGTTCCCCCCAGGCTCCCCAGATGTTTCCCGAGAGATCTCCGTGTCTTTCCTGGTGCTTTTTCCCTGCTTGAGGGCGCATCTCGGTGAAAAGCAGGTCATCCCGTGATTCTGTGGGTGATTCTGTCCGGGGCAGGAATGTCCCCACCTCCATTGCCTCTCTGTTCCCAGATTTACCGCATTGGCCGTGGGATCCACGTGGAGGACGGCAAAGTGGTGAGGAACAATGCCTCGACCCACTACGATATCACGGAGAAGACCATCACACCTCTGGTAAGGGCTGAGGGGTAACAGGGCTGTGACTGGCTCTGGCTCAGGAACCTGAGCCAGGGAATTAATTCCTTGTTTGGACACAGCTGTGTAGGAAATAATTTGAAGGAAATTCACTGTAAGAAATGCAGTGAGTCCTTTCCTTATGTTTTGGACATGGGAAATCATCCATGTGAAGTGTCTTTTCAGGCCCATTGGTAGACCCTTGTGGCTGATAACTTGGGTGGGAAATGAGAACTCGGTTTAAAAAAAAAAAAGGAAGAAGAAATCACATTAAAAATCTGACAGTTAACAGAAAAATGTTTGTTACTTGGTTTAAAAATTCACTTTTGTGTATTAGAAGCTGTTAACTTTTGAGTCTGGCCAGCTCTGCTCCCGGTTCACCCACACCCTCCAGCAAAGGAAGTAGGTTCTGGTTCCCCAGCTCTTATTTGGTGCATCCAGCTGGGATAACTAACTCGGTGTGGCTGACATGACCTGGGGGTCTAGTGGAAGGTGTCCCTGCCCATGGCGGGGGGGTGAAACTGGATGATCTTTAAGGTCCCTCCCACCCAAACCATTCCAGGGTCCTGTGATTCCCAGCAGGCGACTCGAAGGGCGCAGAGTGCTGCCAGCTGGAAGGACTGTCAGGCACTGCCTCCTCCTTCCCTAGAAGACGCCTCCTGTGGACAGGCGCGCTCCCACCCTGCTCTCCTGCCCTCCAACCTCTCTGCCTCTCCCCACAGGGTGGTTTCCCTCACTACGGGGAGGTCAACAACGACTTCCTCATGCTGAAGGGCTGCGTGGTGGGCACCAAGAAGCGCGTGCTGACCCTGCGGAAGGTGAGGGTGTCCCTGCAGCTCTCCAGGAACACATTCCCCACGTGGAGAGTCCTGCAAATGCTGGGCAGGGGGAGTGGTCAGATCCTTGATGCTGGGTTGCAGAGGGCACGTGGCACATGAGTGTGCTGCTGAGACCACTGGCAGGCAGATGGTTTGTGGAGTGTGCAGGTGGGTGGAGTCCCTCAGGAGACAGAAGGTTCAAACCCCTGAGGGGCCCAGAAATGAAACCTTGGGTTGTGAGGAAATGAAAGAGCAGCTTTCACCTGCCACCTGAGCACCAGGGTGTTGCTCTGAGAGCACAGGGCTTTGTGGAGATATTTGTTTAAAGGCTATTCCAACGCTGTTCCAGCAGAGCAGATGCCCTGATTTTCTGTAATGATAATCCTGATGTGTTGTGACTCTCCTTCCCCAGTCCCTCCTGGTGCACACAAGCCGCCGGGCTCACGAAGTCATCGAGCTCAAATTCATTGACACCACTTCCAAATTTGGCCACGGCCGCTTCCAGACAGCCCAGGAGAAGAGGGCTTTCATGGTGAGTTCCCTCTGGGCTGCCCCCAGCTCATCCTCGGGCTAAAACAACTGACTGTCTCCAACCAAGCACCTTCTAAAGGAAGGTGTCCCTGCCCAGGGCTGGGAGGTGGAACTGCATGAGTTTTAATGTCCCTTCCAACCCAAACCGTTCCAGGATTCTGTGATTCCATGATCTGCTTCTCTATATAACAACAGGCAAATGAATGATTGAGGCTCTCTTGCATAAAGACAGCCATGAATTCAGTTCACACAGCAGAAATTATGGGAAGGAAGAACACGAGGGTTGTGTGAGTGATCCAAGACAACCCAACTAGCAAATAATAGACCATATGGTCAACCAGTTCCCATTCACCTCGGGAAGTTTTAAACAAGCAGTTAACTTGGCAGGCCCTGCCTTGGCCATATGGCCCCTTTCACTTGGAATTGTGCACTTCTTTGATTTGTTTGGAATGATTATAGCTTTAATGTTCTTTGGGGGAAAAAAGTTTGGGTCAAATTCAGGCACAAATTTGTGATTCTTTTGTCAGAAGCTTTCAAGAAGGCCAAGCAGTGTATTTTTCTTAAATACAGGGCAAAAGAAATGATTAAATAATCCAAACCAAGCAGTTTCTTGAATAGTTTTGCAGCCTACGCCAGGCTGCTGCAAGTCTGAACTGAAATGGAGGAAGCATTGAGTAAGCCAGGAGAGAGAGAAGGGGAAAGGAAAAGAAACAACTGCCTGGATCCCACGCAGATGTAAACTGGGTCTGGATCTGGCCTGTCAGCCAGAAATGCCATGTGAAGCTGGCTAAGCCTCCTCAGTGCTGGGAGGGGGACTGGTTCGACAGTGCCTTTGCAGAGCTCTTTAGAAGTTAAGCTGATTTCCTTCAGCTCAGTGTCAGGAGCCTGGTGTGTGTCACTGCAAGCCCTGAGCTGCCTTGATGAGGATTTGGGGGCAGGAGGAGGTTTTACCTGGGTGCAGCTCTTTTCTTTGCCATTTCCCCCTGTGTAAAACATCACCTTTGGCTGGAAGTTGAGGCTGCTCCCATAGGATTGATTTGTTCTGGGACAAGCCCATTTTTTAGCCTCAGGCTCTGTTGAGTTGGATGGTGAGGAGCTGTGTCTTGAGCTGAGGGAGGTCTTGCCTCCTCCAAGGCTCAGGCAGCAGCTCAGCAGCTTTCCTACCATGGAAACACTGGAACACCTCCTAGAAACACTCATGAGCCCAGTTCCTGCTCCCCTCCACGTTCCCTGACACAGATCAGCCCATCTGGCTCAGGGCAGGTCACTCCTGGTACTGTCTGGCTGCCCTGGTGCTGTCCAGAGAAACAAACCCTCTCTGCAAGGGCAGTGATGCTCCTTTCCCAATTCCTGAAGGGTGATGGAGGCTCAGGGGGGCTGGTGGATGGTGACACCAAGCCCCCAGCTGGGGAGCAGGGACCAGGAGCAGCCTGGCCCAGCAGAGCTGCATTTCTGCACCCCACAGGCCAGATGTAGCTCTTCAGGCCGGGTTTGTCTGTCCCTAACTCCAAACTCTCCTCTCTGCTCCCTTCCAGGGCCCTCAGAAGAAACACCTGGTGAAGGAAAAGCCAAGTGTGCAGGAAGAGCTGTAAGGATAGAGATACAAGGCTGCCTGACTGGGAACTTCCAATAAAGGGGCTCCAAGCCATGCCTGCTCCCTATCTTCCCTCTGGAGAGATGCCTTGCCTATTTTCAGCAGGCAGGGACGGGAAAAGTGGCACTTGGAATTGGCCCATATAGGCAGGGACTAACTGGGACAGCCAAGTGTCTGCTGTGGCCTCTGGGTCCTCCCTTTCCTTTGCCCAGTGGTTTTTTTCTCACTCACCCAAACTACCACAAAGGCTCCCCTTCCTTCCAGAGGAGAGCAGAGCAGGTACCTGCACTCCTACACTTCTGCCCCACTTTCCACTGGGAATACTGGGCCCCCTGACTTGCCTGTGCCCAGCGTCCCTGACAGTCTCTCCCCTCACTGCCTCTCACACTCACCCAGACACTGTTTTGCTGAGCCAAAGGTTTGACCCGTGGGATTTTCCCCGTTCAAATCCCCCCCCCGATCCCAGACGGAATCCTCAGCAGATGTGGGGATTTGTGTACAGCAAGATGGCTGCTAGGCAGGGCTGGGCAGCGATGGATTTATTGAGTTTGGACTCATTTCCCACCCCTGCTTTCCTTGCAGTCCAGCTGCCTGTGGGGAGGGTGGGATGCTCGGAGCTGTGATGTTTGAATCAGCGATGATCCCAACTCCTTCGGTGCAGAACTGGTCTGGGCGGCCTGCACCCTCTTTGGGAACCAGACAGTGGGAAGCCCAGCCTTCCACTGGTCCAGAGCTGCCTCCTTGGCCAGGAGTCCTGGGAACCTCGGCCATGAAGTTCCTGGCTCTGCAGAAGCTCCTTGTGCTGTGCCTGGTTCTGCCCTGAACATGTGCTTGCAGGATTGGAGGAGGAGGCTCATCTGCACAAGCAGAGGATGAGGATGGATCCAGGCCCGGCCAGGCCCTGGCTGTCCCCCTGTCCCAGTGAGATCCCTGAGCTCCATGCAGTGTCCCTGCCCCTGGGATTGTGCTTCAGAGCCTCTTGTCCCCCTTGGCTGGCAGGTCCCGGGGCAGTCCCGCAGCGGGCGGCCAAGGATCCAGGCCGGAGCGCATGATGGGAATGATGAGATCGTCCATGTTTGGCATCACCAAGATCTTCTGAAAGAGGAACCCAGAGGAACAAGTCAGTGGGTTTGAACACCACTCCCCTGCCCAGGGACACTGCCTGGAGGTGGCTTGGCAGGAGCCACGCTCAGGTCAGAGCCCAGGGCTGTGAACAGGTCCTGGGCTCCCACCCCCTCAGCAGCAGCCCCAGGGAGTTCCCAACTCTGGGTACTGGGGTGAGGACAAACAGGAACAGATTTTCTTGGCCCTGCGCACCCCTATGGCTTCATGGGAGTTCATGGCAAAAGGGCAGGGACCAGCACTTTGAAATCATCCAAATGGGCAGCTCTTTGGGGGGGCCTAAAATATCTGTGGGGATATTTCTGCTCTTTGGCCAGAGGTCTCAAAGGTGAGGGGCTGAAAACAAACTCTTGTGATGGTAAATCCCCAAAGCCTTCCCAGACCAGAGCAGATGGGTGGATTCAGCCCTTTTGGGGGGTGTCTGCCTGGGAGTGGCTGAGAGCCTGAGTCCCCTCTGCTTGGGGCAGGGCTGCAAAAGGGAGGAAATCACTTTTTCTCAAGCACTGTCACGCTCGGAACACCAGCCCTGGAGCTGCTTATTCGGTTTCTGTCTGTTGACTGTCCAAAGCTGGACAGTGCAGACCAGATGTTGGTTTTCTGTAGAAACAAGTGGCCCAAACTGAGATTGATTATCCCTGATGGCAGGGTTTGCCCAGCCCTTTAGCAGCCCAGGCACCTGAAACTCGTGCTGCAGCTTCTTCTCGATCCACTCGGTGACGTGCAGGAACGTCACCTCCCGCTCGCCCAGCTTGGGACGCACCTTCAGCTCCAGCTGGGGCGGCACTCGGAAGCTGTACCTGCGAGGGGAAAGGAGAGAGGCAGAAAGCACCATGTCCCGAAGATGTGGCACAGCCCAGGTGGTCCCACCGCTGGGTTTTAGGGAGGAGGTGGCAGCTGACTGTCCCCAGATCCTGCCTTGGCCTGGGTGGAGACTCAGAGAAATGAGCCTGAGGTCAGCGAGTCCCCTTGGGAGAACAGCCCCGGGCTGCTGGTGCCCCAGGTGATCCCGAAGCCCTGGAGCTGGCTCCTTGGAGCCACAGGGAGCAAAGGGAGCTGGAAGGAGGGTGTGAACGTGGGGGGAAGGAGAGCTGGTACCAGACACGGTCCGTCGGTGGCGGGGGGATGTTCACAGCCAAGGTTCCTGCCAACTCCTGCACCTCCACCGTCAGCAGCAGCGGCGTGTTGGAAACCTCCTCGATCTTCTTCTTGATGAACTCGTTTTCCGTGGCCTTCTGGAAGTACTTGGACTTGGCGATCTTATCCACGAAGCGCAGGATCTTGCGGCTCGTGCTGTTGCCGCTGACGTGGCTGAAGCGAGGGGAGCCCCAGCTCAGCACAGGGTGAGGCCCAGGGCCCTGCTGGGTTTCGGGGTCCCCCAGCCCTCTGCCAGGGCACCCCACAGGGACAGGGTCCCCTCTCAAGGGCTGCCACCGTGTGCTGTGTGCCCTCCCGGGGACACCATCCCCATGCCCCCACGCTGGTGTAGCACTGCTCCAGCACCTCCCTGTGCCCCCCACGGCACAGACCCCCAGCACCCCCTTACCCCTCGGTGCCAGGCGGGGGGACCCGCTCCCCCGGGGCTCCCATGGGCTCTGCAGCAGCGACATCTTCCTCCTCGGAGGAGCCGGCGCTGGAGGACTCGGCGTCGCTGTCTGCCAGCAGGATCAGCCGGGGCCTGGCCCTGCGAGCCCCGAGGGGCGTCACGGGGGTGCCCTGGGCCAGCAGCCCCTCGGCTCGCTCAGGCAGGAGGAGGAGGAGGGTGAAGCCGTCCGTGCACAGCCTCCTTACCCCTCTGTGCCTGCCTCTGCTGGGCCGCTCTCCTCTGCAGTGCTCTCCTTCCCCAGCTTGCTGAGGTTCATCTTCGTCTCCAGCGTCATCTGCAATGAGCCGCTGTAGGTGACCTCCATGTCCACCCAGAGCCCTGCCAGGGAGAGGGACAGGTCAGCACCACAGGGGCAGAACTGCCTGTGCACCTGCCAAAACTTCTGTGCTTCAGGGACCAGACTGGCACCTCAGTGAAGCTGCAGTGGAGCCAGCCCTGGGGTCCCTGGGGGGCTCTTACCTCGCTCATTTACGGTGGGGTTGGAGGCACTGAGGACCAAGGGGATGGATGTGCCCATGTCCAGCTCTGTCAGCGTCAGCTCGTTCATGAAATACGGGAGCTGATGGAGGGAAACCCCGCGGGGACGGTCACTGCAGCCTGGCACCTGCCGCGGGGCCTGGGGGCTGGGGCTCCCCCGGGTGCTGCGGTGTTCCTGCCTCTCACCTTGATCTTGCTCAACTTCTTCTGGATCTTGTTGGACACTTGCTCAGCCCAGTACTGCTCCCGCAGGAAGTCCCAGAAGATGCGCCCCACCAGCGCGTTCATCCAGGCCATGCCCGCCTCGCCGTGCCCGCCCGTGTCCTCGCCGAGCTGCGGGGGGACAGGAGCCACGGGCCCCTGCAGGGAGGTGGCCTGTGAGCAGTGGGACCTGCTGCCCGGGTGTTCCCCCACCCCAGGGCTTGGCTGCTCCATCCGTGGTGCCGGGAGGGAGGGGATGAAGCACAGCCTGGCAGTGGCTCCGCGCAGGGTCCATCAGTCCCGCTCCCAGGGCTGGGTTTGGCCCACTCACCTTGGTGGGCGTGGGGCTGCCCAGAGCTCCGTGAGAGGGGCTCCGGTCCGGGCTGGGTGCTCCCTGTGCCGGCACGAATCGGGCCATGTAGGTGTTGTAATCCAGGTAAATCTCTTCCACACTTCCCAGCAGATCCTTGGGTGGGACAGCGGAGGAAATGTCCTCGGTGCTCCCTCCGCTGCTGCTGCCGCTGCTCTGTGAAGCCAGTCCCACACCTGGGGACATGGAATCCAAGAGTCAATTAGGTTGGAAAAGCCCTCTCATGTCACCAAGTCCAACAATTCCCCCAGCACTGCCAACACCACCACTAGACCATGTCCCGAAGTACCACATCCACACGGCTTTTAAATCCCCCCGTGCCCAGTGCCGCCCACAAGGGCACATGTGCATCTCCCAGCTGGATGGGTCCTGGTGCAGAGCAGAGCCCATGATGGCCATGTCTCACCTGCCCTGGTGTCACCGTGGCTGCTGGGCGTCCCACGGGAGGCTTGCACGAGGTGCTGGTACCACTCCTCCTTCTCCCGCCCCGTCCTCCCAAACAGGTACAGGCACCTCTCCCTGCAGTCCCCTGGGATGTCCTGCCCGGACACTGGCACCTTCTTTGTCCCCTCATCCCCCTGCAGTTCCGTGTCCTGCTCCTCGCTGCTCCTGCCCTCCCCCTCGGCTGTCTCGGGGAGGAGGACGCAGATGGGGTATTTCTTGTTCCACGTCCGCTTTCGGGCCAGGCTGGGGGGGCACAGGAAGACCTGCAGCACCGAGAGCGGGGGTGAGGCCGGGCCAGGCGGGGGGGAGTGGAAGAGTCTCTCGTGGGAGAGTCCTGGGCACCGCCAGACTCACCTTGGCATCGGTCAGGTCGTAGCAGCGGTGGCTGACGAAGGCGGTGTCGAGGATTTCCTCCTCGAAGGTGGCTCTGCGCGGGATGTTGCTCTTGGGGTAGGACAGCTTGAGGGTGGCCCCGTCCAGCACGGCGAGCACCGAGTGCGTGAGCGAGGGGTGGAAAAGCTCGGGGTCGTAGACGTGCAGCTGGTTCATCCAGCCCTGGGGGAGGGAGAGGGAGCCGCTGCTTCCCACTGTGCCGTGGGGGCAGCAGCCTGTACCCACCATGGGGATCCCCTCCAGCCCCCCATCGCAGGCCACCCTGTCCTACCTCGAGGTGGAGGGTTTCCCGGGGCTCCCCGGCGAGCAGCTTGGGGCGCAGGCGGCCCCAGGGTCCCCGTGTGGCCGGCGGAGCCTTCGGCATGAGGAGGAGGATGGCGAGGAAGCCCAGCACCAGCCCGCAGAGGAGCCCCACGCAGAGGCCGGCGGCGTAGGGCGGCAGGGGCAGCACCAGGTAGCCGTAGGCGAGGAGGGCGATGGAGACGAGGGCCCTGCCCGGCACTGTGCCCCCGGAACGTGCCGGCAGCGGTTCCTCGGGGGGTGGGAGCGGGGGCTCCGCATCCTGCTGTGCCACCTCCACCACCTGGATCACGTCCCCGTAGGAGCAGATCTCGTAGCGGCAGTTCAGGGTGGGCTCCCAGGGGGTCCAGTCCCGCACCCGGCGTGCCCCGCGGCCCCCCGGCGTGCCGGGGCTGCCCCCCGGCTCCTTCGCCCGGGACGGGGGGCTGCTCTCCTCGGCCATGAGGCGGCTGAGCCGGCTCAGGGGCTCCTGCACGGCCTCCGACAGCCTCCTCCGCGTGTCCTCCAGCCTGGCCTCGCGCAGCCGGAGCAGGGCGGCCCGGCTCTCCGACGGGGAGATGCTGGGCGAGGACGGAGCCGTGCGGGACTTGGCCGGGCTCAGCCGGGGCTGGGGGGCCCGCGGGAGGTCGGCCAGGAGCATCCCCCCGGGCTGGGGTGAGGGGGGATGCTTTGTGTCCCCGTCCGTGGTGGGCAGGAGCCCGCTGATGTCCTCCCTGGTGCTGGCAGGATGGGGGGTGAGTCCATCGGTGTCCCCACGTCGGGGTGAGCCTGGGGACGGTGCCAGGGCTGGAGAGGCGTCGGTCACCACCGCAGCCTGGTCTGCCATCGCTCGCATCGCCGACGGCACTGCCGGGGGAACAGGGATCGACTCAGCTCCGAGAGACCTCAGGGCACAGCACGAGCCTGCCCCAGCCCGGCCTTCCCCAGCACCACTGCCATGATCCCCGGGCAGGAGCGGGCTGACCCCAGGGACCCCGTTACTATGGGCTGGGTGCCTCCCAGCCTACTTCGGGATGCACTTGGGGCACACAGCCTGTGGCTCTCCTCGGGCTTCCCGGCAGCGATGGGATGGAGGAGGAGCCGTGGTAAGATGAGCTCAGTGATGGCGTGTAGGGAACCGCTTGTCTAACAAGGATAAACCTCAGGCAGGCAATTAGCAACGGTGCTTCTGAGAACCTGAAACCACCAGCCAGGTCTGCACCCCAGTGAGGGAGGTTTTCCTGCACCAGGACATTCTACTGGTCCCAGTGCAAGTGCTGGGGCTGCGAGGAGGGATGCCCGGCCAGCAGGCAGGACTCCCTGACTCCTCTGAATGTTTCTGGCGCAACCAACAGTGGTTTGGCTCCCTCTTCGTGCACTGCATGAACCCGAAATGGAGCCACTCCGAGCTCTGGTCCCAGTGCAGTGCGAGGACCCTCTGCAGGTCGGGAATCTCTGGTTTTACTGGAGAGACACAAAAGTTTCCCTAACAAAGTTTCTGTAGCCTTAAGGGTGTCCTTGGCCTTGGCAAAGTGCTGTCCTGTCCCCACTAGCCACCATGATCCCTCACTGCTGCGCTCCTGCCAAAGCCAGGGCCTGACCCACTCCCAAGCTGTGCCCCCTCCGTGATTCTGGGAAGGAGTATGGACCTGCAGGATGGGCTCTGCAGAGCCAGCTCCCAGCAGGTCCGTGGGGTGCTCAGCCTCTTCCCCTCGTGGCATCCCTGCTGCAGGAGCAGGGATTGCCATCCCAGGAACCCTGGGGCTGCCTCACACCCAGCACTGCGCC
>JAYRBT010000033.1:14909013-14924979 GCA_036023395.1 Myiotriccus ornatus | reverse complement strand
CCCCTCCTGGGCTGGCAGGTTTCTATGGGCAGAGGGGGCTGAGCTTTAGCAGTGTCTCACCACAATTTACACACACAAAGCTGCCTGGGAAGTCCCCCTCTGCCTTGCAAGGGGCTCTTCACCCCGTTAGAGCTGGAAACCAGGTTCCTGGAGCCTGGATTCTTGAGCTGGGCTTTGCCACACTGCAGTTCCCTCCTCTGGACGTGGGAGCCAGCACCACATCCCCCTCCACTGCCCTCACCTCGGTTCATCTCTGTCTCTAATTGCTCACCAGGCTCCAGTCTGGGGGTTCAAGCTGCTTTTTTACTTTGATCCTTGGATCTTTAGGATATTGGGGAGAAACTCTTCCCCGTGAGGGTGGGGAGGCCCTGGCACAGGTTCCCAGAGAAGCTGTGGCTGCCCCATCCCTGGAAGTGTCCAAGGCTTGGAGCAACCTGGGCTGGTGGAAGGTGTCCCTGCCCATGGCAGGGGGTGGGACTGGGTGAGCTTTAACCCAAACCATTCCAGGATTGCCCTGGACTGGTGACCTCCAGGTGAGCCCTGGAGCACAGAAGTGCGTGGAAGGAAGGGTTTTTTGGAGTGGTTTCCCGTGAGGTGCTGCAGGGATGAGGCAGCAGAGGTTCCTCCCGCTCCTGCTCTGTCCAGCAGCTCGTGCCGCGGGGGGATCCAGCCGGGATTCCACCTGCCTTGCAGTTCGTGGATGTGGGCACGGGAGGGTGCCAGTGCCTTTCCTAACCCTTCTCCAGGTGCCGCAGGGAGGGAAGGAGGACGCTGATGAGGGTTCCCGGGCATCCACCCGTGCAGCAACGAGAAGGAAAATTATCCGGAGCCAACCCCCCTCAGGATGGTTTCAATAGGGATGGGACATTTTCCTGGAAATCTGGCTGGAGATGGGATTTTAGCAGGGATATTAAAGACCTGAGGCTGGAGGGCTCCAGGCAGCTCCTGGTGCTGAGCAGGAAGGAGATGATCCAGCAGGGAATATTCCATCCCATCCCATTTTGGCAGGGATGTTAAAGACCTGAGAGTGGACAGCTCCAGGCAGCACCTGGTGCTGAGGATTCAGGATGCAATCCTGCAGGACAGATCCCATCCCAGCTCCCTGAGCACCCTCAGCCACCCTGTGCACCCACAGGGTCCTTCACCCTCCCCAGACCACTGTGGGTGCCCAGGGCACTCAGAAACCTGCTTTTCCCTCCTCCATGGCCCGGGCATTCCCTCTGCCATCTCCCTCCTCATTCAATTATTACACTAATGACAATTCTGCCTTAACGAGAGGATTTTGTTTAGTTGGGAGCAGCTCAGCTCTTAACACACAAATTGAATTACGTTTCCAGGCCGACACAAACTTCCCTGGTTGTTTGGAAAATCATTCATTTCCTCCCCCGTAGCCTCCAGCTGACCTTCCCTTTTGGTCCTGGCCATTATTTTATCCACATGCCACGCGGGGGACCTGCCCCTGACCCTCCTCGGGATGGCTCCAGCCGCTGGCACGGCAGCCAGAGCCCGCCAGCAGATAGATTAATGCTCCTCATAAAGAGGACAAGCCCCACAGAAATCACGTTATGCAAGGGAAAAGCAAACGGCCCGGAGGCGCTCGGAGCTCTAATTACCGCTATTCCTTGGAGCCAGGGCCTGGCTGCTCCTGCGTTCACCTGGAATTCTCACTCCTGTTTCCTGGCCTCTCAGGGGTGGCTCCTTCTTTGATATTTGCGTAATTTTGTTTCATTTTACCCTTTCATCCACAGTTTCCCCCGCCCCAGCTGTGCCCACGGCTCCCCTGTGCCGGGCACGGTGGCACACCAAGGGTAGGAGGGTGCACCTGGCTGTGAACACTGCAGGTGATCCTAAACCCCAAAGCCTAAAAGCCCAAGAGCCCAAAGCAGCTTTTTGGGGGATTATACATTGGGATATCCCTTGGGACAGGGAGCACAACCTGATTTGGGGTGCTCTTGAGCACCCGTCTTGGTAAACAGGTGTTTTCATCCCAAGCTGTGCTGGGTCCCATCCCGCTCCTGGGCTCTGGAGCATCAGTTTGCTTAAAAGGGGTTATTTGGGTTCCTCTGGGGGCTGTGAAAATGCAGGGTTTGTGTTAATTACAGAAAATAAAGTGATGGCAATTCAAAAAAATTCCCACCCCATGGTGATTTCCTGGCAATGTGGGGGCTGGCAGGAGGAGAGGTGCCCCTCCATCGCCTCTCCTGCTCCATCCCGGCCACCTCACCTGTCCCAGGGCATTTCCAGCAAAAGCTGGAGAAAGTTAAAGGTTTACTATACTTCATTCACCAGCAATAACTTCATCTCTCCCTATCCCAACTCCCACCCTGAGCTGCCGCTCGCCGATCCCATTCCCGAGGTTCGGTTAATCCCACGGAACCTCCCAGAGCCACGAGGTGGGCAAATTTGGTTTTGGTTTGTGGCGTGTGTTAATTAGGGAGATAATGACTGGAAACATCCAGAGCGAGTCTGAGCACGCTGGGAAAATATTTAGCCCGAGGAAAATTTCAGTCTTTTTTTTTTTCCTTTCCCTTCCCTGGCTGTTGAGCTCCGACTTTTTAAGGCAATTAGCGAGGGTTTAGTTGTTAATCAGTCATACTTAGACGCTCGCTCTGGGGTCTTATCTCAGGCTCCCAAGTGAGCATCGCTTCTGATCAGGAGCTTTGTTTTTGATGTGGAAACGCCTGTCCCAGCCCGGCGCGGGCGTGTCCCTGTGCTCGGCACCAGCACCTGACAGGGGAGCCTGAGATTGGATAGTAGGGGTATTTGTCCATGGAAAGGGTTGTCAAGCATTAGAGCAGGCTGCCCAGGGCAGTGGTGGAGTCCCTGGAAGTGCTCAAAAAACGTGTGGATGTGGCCCTTGAGGATGTGGTTTAGTGATGCTGGTGGATGGTTGGACTCGATGACCTTAAAGGTCCTGTGGGGATGCCACAGCACTCCTGTCCTCCCCATGCTCCAGTGGGGAGGTGGCTGAACCATCCCAAAACACATCACCCTGGGCAAAGGGGCCACCAGGGAGTGATGCTCCAGGCTGTGCCACCATCGTTCCAGTCCAGTGCCAACATCAGACCAGCTCTGCCAGCATCGGCCTGGCCCTGTGAACGTCCGTCCAGCTTCAGGCCAGCACAGTCCCAGCCCTGCCAGCATCATCTCAGCCCTGCCAGCATTGTCCCAACCCTGCTAGTACCATCCCAGCCCTGCCAACACCATCCCAGCCCTGCCAGGATCATCCCAGGCCTGCCAGCATTGGTCCAGCCCCATAAGCATCAGTCCAGTCCCGTGCCAGCATCATCCCAGCCCTGTGAGCACCAGCCCAGCCCTGGACCAGCATTATTCCATCACTCCCAGCATCCATCCAGCCCAGTGGCTGCTCCTGTGGGCACCCCAATGTGCCACGGCCCCAAAGCCCCCGTGGTGGAGGGCGATGCCCGGCCGGGCTCTCTCCCCACGATCCTCCTGCCGTGTGCTTTAGAACAATGCACTTTACAATAATGATTTGTTGCTTGTAAAACCACCGTGATTAACTACAGTTTAGCCTCCTGGTTTCATGTCTTATCATGTTTCATCTCACACAAAAGACATTTACAGTCTATTTTCAACTTCAAAGCAAATGCTTCTTGCGTGAGCATTAAGGCAGAGGCAAATATTTAAGCAGAACCTGTATGGAATTAGTGTCTCTTGATGTTCCCTGCTGAGTGAGGATGGATGGCTGCCCCAAAAGGCAGGTTTTTCCTATTGTTTTATGCACCAGTGATTAATATTTCATGTTCCCACTGTAATAGATTTGCTGGCTGGCACTGGCCTGCCCCGACAGTGCTTTCTGCATGTCTTACATGTCCAGCTTTTGTGCACTTGGATATAGGGAGTGTGACTCTTGGCAGGGTCTTCTGGGCTTACTGAAACCTCCTTCCTGGGTTTTTTGAATTAACTTCATCTTGATGGGTGGAATGTTCTCCCTCCCCCCCTGAAACCTCTGTCCTGTCACTTCATGGTGCTCTGCCCCAGCCTGGCCCCCTTTGCTGTCCCAGCTTTTGGGTGGGTGCTGTTCCCTCCCTGCCTGGCTCTGCTCCCACTGGAATGGGGATAGAGAGGATGGCTCTGCAGGGACTGGATCCTGCAGGAGATGGGGCTGGATCCTGCCCTACAGAGATGTGGGATATGAACTGAGGAGAGAAGCTGCCCCCACCCCTGGTACCACCCTCTGCCATCACCACCCAGCACTGCCCGTGGGTTTCTGCTTTGCAGCTCCAGGGGAGGAAACACAGCATTTGCACTGGACTCACCAGCACTTCCACACCACAAATCCTAAAAAACCCACCAAATTCCCACCCAGCCTTGTCAGGGCAGCACGAAAACAGCCCAGGACCAAATTCCAGTGCTTTGAAGCAGAGGACACTCTGGTGAGTGTTTGTCTGAAGGTTAAATATAATAAAGCCAGGAACTGTAAGGGACAGCTCTGCTTATCATCCAGCCTGGAGTTAACCTAATTCAGTTAGCATGAACAGCATATACAGCTCGTTTGAATTCAGATGGAGGGCTTCTCGTGGCTCGATCCTTTAATTTCAGGAGTAGGGAAGCTGTGGGAAGACTGCCAAGGATTTCTGCAGAGCCCACATTTCCTCCAGGACTGGGTGCTCAGAGGCCACCTCCGAGGAACTGGTGTGTTTGGGATGAGCTGAGGGCCTTCCTGGTGCTCCAGGGAGGATCCAAGGATTTTGAACTGCATCATTCCTACATGGAAAATGAAGGCTGGAAAGTGGTGGAGTCTATTTAAAGAGGAAAAGCTCCTCTCGGGAGCGATGCTGGGGCCATGTGTCTGCAGGGCTGTGCTCATTCCTCCCAGATTATTTTTAATTCGAGCATCTTTCCTGCATCACAGTCTATCTTTGTTCCCCTCTGACGTCTCGAGTAGGGGTTGGGATTTTATGGCCGGGGCTGTTCCTGCCAGCAGTGCCACAGCTCTGCTGGAAATCAACTTCTCTGAGCTTTCAAACCAATCTCACAGGCACTGGATTCAAAGTAAGGTTCAAACTAGTTAATCTCAGATTAGTTCAGGCTGCTGGCTCTGGTGGGTGAAGCACCAAGGCTTGGCAGGGATGTAACACAGGCAGGAGGTGCTGCCTCTCCCAGCCACATCCCGTGTCCATCCATCTGTCCAGGTGTGGGGATATGGATCCACAGAGCTCCCTGTCACCTGTCCAGACACGCTAACCCTGGATAATGGGACTAAAATAGGGTGGTGTGCTCTGTTCCTGGGAATTCTGACTTGAAGGGAGCGGGTCTGTGGGTTCAAGTTTGCCCAAGGGTGTGGGGGCAGGTCGGTGATGGGTCACGGGCTGAGGGAGCCGGTGAAATGTTTTCCATCATCTCTCCTGATGTTCATTCCTGCATAACTGAGATTGCACTTAATTAAAATAGCTCGTTTAAGGGGTGGCTCCTGGGATGCAAGGCTGGAGGTTGCCCACCTCTCCTGCCCAGCCCACGCACAGCAGGATGGCAGTGCCTGGCACAGCTGCTCCGGGATGTGGGGGAGCAGCAGGACCTGCCTGTGCTGCTCTGGTGGGAAGGGCATGGAGGGATTGTGGATTCGGCACTCAAAGAGCTTTTGAACCCCCTGGATCGCCCAGTCCCCAGGGAATGTGACCCTCCTCGTCCCCTAGTCCATCCACGATGCGAGGTACAGAGCAGTAGCCCACATGGGGCTGGTCCAGGCTGTGCCAGCACCCTGTGGTGCTGTGGGATGGGGACAGAGGCAATCAGCAGGGATAACCCTGGAGTGGTCCTTGTTTCAGAGGGATTCACTGGGAGCTGGGCTCCCTGTGAGGGGCAAACACCAGGCCAGTGCCTCCACCTCGATGGAGGTTAAAGGGGAGTGAGGAGAGGCTGTAATTTGTCAGTCCGTTGAAGGGCAGATCATACCTTCAGTTCGGCTGCTCCTGTGTGTGAGTCACCCAGATATGCGAGGTATTTGTTTAATTTCTCCATTTGGGGCCAGCACCCCTGTCCTGATGCTTATCAAAGTGTCCTCCTGATGCTTATCAAACCTGTGGCTTGGCCGTGGGCTCCAGGGAGGAACTGTGCTCATGTTAATCCAACACTTAAATCTTCAGAGCTGAGCCCAAACGGAGCCTGTGTGGGCTCGTGCCAGTCACTGCTGGAGCAGCACTGCTTGTGCCAGCGTTGTGCAGGGTCTGAGTCTCTGCTCTTGCATGACAGTGTGGGGGGTATCTTGGATCCTGACACCCCAGGGAGGTGGGAGCACCCAAAGCGAGCTGTGAGCACCCTGAGCTCGGCCTCAGCCAGGCTGGGAGTGACTCCTGGTGCTTCCCAGGCTGCTCCAAGCATCCTGGGGACCTGCCTGGCTGGCGCCGGGGCCCTGCTCTGCTGCTGCCCCCTGTCCCCGGGGAGCCGCCGCTGAGCCGCGCTGGTTCTTCCCCGGGGAGCTCTGCCTGCGGGGCTCCAGCCCGTGAGGAAGATTAGATGGCTGCAAACCATAAAGGAGCCTGTAAAATTAGCGGCTAATTAGCAGCGACTGCAGGGCACATCACACCGCGGGGGCTGCCGCGCTCCCCAGCCCCAGACATTTGCATTCCCTCGTAGCCCAGAGCTACCAACTTGTAATTGCGAAATTAGGGCAAAACAAGCGATTTGTTGCTACAAACGATAAGAGGAAATGGAAACACCTCCCGGCAGAGCTCGGGCGAGGCGGACAGCTGACTCCTGGCACAACGGTCTGCGCCTCCTGGGCACGACTGGCAGGACTGGATCCAGCCCTTGGCGAAGCACAGCATGGACTGATGGGGGCTGGAACAGGGTCTGGTGTCCCCTGCCACCAAAGCTATTGTCCCCTGCTGCTGCACGGAGGGACAGGCTGGCACAGCCCCCAGAACAGGGAGGGGGATGGACCAACAAATGACCAACCAACCCTAAACAGATAATAAAAATCCCATGGATCAACAAATAACCCCTGGGCGTGGGTTATTGTTGGTGAATTTGCAGGGTTGGGATTTTCCCTTCCCTCTGCTCTGGTTGCAGCAGCCCTGAGCTGGGCAGCCGCCGAGGGAGGACTGCAAAGCATTTGCTGTAGAATCTAAAGAATTTGGAGTGAAACCCCCAAAGAAATTAAGGACAGATGGGTTAGAGGGGAAAAAAGAAGCCCAAATTCCTGCTGCTGCTCGGTGCCTGCCTCCAGGGCGCTGCCTCATCCCTGCTGTGGCTCTGGGCTGCCCGGGGGATGGATGGGCATCACCCTGCGTGCCAGGCAAGCCGGCAGAACCTCTGCCTGGGGATGATGCTCCTGCAGCACCCAGGGCCATCCCCACCTGCCCGTGGCTGACCCTGATGGCCCCGGGGGACTCGGAGCTCCTCGGGACCCGACGACGCATCAGCTCCTGGAGCGGAGCAAAGCGCAGCGGGAGATACATTGGGAGAATTAACCTGCTCTCGCCAGACAACAGCCCCCGGTGAGGCTCCGGGGCTGAGATGAACCCAGGGGCTGCCCGGGGGGTGAGTCCATCCCCACACCCCTGTTTATGCGCTGTAATCACCGGGATTAGGAGCTTTCTGCTTGGGCTGGCGCTGGAATGCTGCCGGCTCCGCGCCGGCCCCAACACCTGCGTGCTGACTTCAGCACCTCAAATATTTCTGATGCAATTCCCTTCCCCCCCCCCTCCCCAAAGCAAACTCGACGTGTTAATGGGTAGAAATGAAGCATAATTGTTCCTTTGTGTGAAATCAGTCGGTAAAATAGCAGCAGCTTGGCTGCAAAACTGGAGCTGCAAACAGGTTGGGGTGGGATCCACCTGGGCTTCGCTCCGGGATCTCCGGGAGAGTAAAACCCCGGGATCGCGGGGAGAGTGGAGCCCCTGGTGGGAGGGAAACCACTGGGCAGAGGTGGGAAATGGTGCATCTTCTCCTCTCTGTGCTGTGGATAATTGCTGTTGGACAGGGCTGATTTTACCGGGGGCATTTGATATGTTCCCGTATGCCAAGCTGAGGTAAATGACATCCAGATGAAACCAACCCTGGCATTGTCGTGGCCAGGGAGGAGGAGGAGGAGGCAGAGTGTGTGCGGATGCAGCACTCCAGATGCAAACAATAAGGCCAACGGATCTTGATTTCATCTGTCAAGTAATTGGGCTGGAAGTCTGTGATGCTAATGACTCCACATCAAGCGGCTCAGCACTCAGATGTGACCCATCCCTTGCCGGGGGGTGGGGTGGGGGCTGCAGCCCGCGGTGGCCGTGATGAATATCCCCCAGATGTGATCCCCCAGGGGAGCCCGGACCCACATGTGTGCTATTAATGACGCCCAAGATCTGAGGTTAAAAATGACCACGGGGTGTTCACATGAGCCCCGGGATGGTGGGTCCTGTGGGCTGGTCCTGCCGTGGGGGGTGGTGGGAGAGGGGCTGGGGGGGTTTGGCAGCCCTGGGTGTTCTGGGGAGCCAGAGGATGCTCCAAGGAGCTCCAGAAGTTGGGAGAGTTAAAGGTGGGGATGACAGAGAGGAGAGGGATGCAGGGATGCCCTGGGAGGCCCATGGGGGCAGAGCCAGCAGGCTCATCCCAGTTGTCCCTGTTCAGGGGCTGATGGGCAGCTGGTCCCTGCATCTAAACCTCTGACAGCTTTGGCTTGCTGTCTCCAAAGCTCTCCAGCCTCATCCTGGCAGCTGGGATGCAAAAGCCTGGCTGTGACACCCCCAGCACGAGGAGGTGCCTGGAAAACACGCTGGTCCCCTCTGTGGGCTGCTCCAGTCCCCTCTGGCACTGCTCTGGGGACTCAAACCTTGCTGCAGGAGGGAACTGTGGCACAGACGGGGGTCTATCTTGGCTCCATCCCCAAGGCACGATCCTAAAACCTGTTCCCAGCATTTTGGATTCACGGGCTCTCTTGTTTTTGTCTGTGCTCACAAGCTGGGTCTGGAGATGGGTGAGACCCAAGGTGGGGACATCCATCCATCCCCACAGCCCTGTACCCCCCTCCACGGTGCTGTGCTCCCTCCAGTGAGGTCTGCTGGGCTCTTCCCTTCTCCAGGGGGCTCTGGGGGTGTATCCATGAGGATCCTAGGGGAGCAGGGGCTGGTGCTGTTGGGATGTTTGGCAGGAGCTGGAGGAACAGGCAGAGGAATGAGCCAGGGCTGGTGTTGGGGGCTTCTGCTCCAGCTGACTCCAGTGGGAAGTGACAGGAGCGTCTTGGAGCACAAACCCCCAAGTATTTGGATGATGTGGGGTGTGGGGTGCACCAGGAGGCCGTGCTGGTCTGAGGTCCCAGGGGTGGCTCTCCGGGGCTGAGGAGCCTCAGGTTACGGCGGCCCCGCTCCCGTCTGCCCCGGCTGTGGCAGAGCCCGGGTGATGAGCCTGAAAGCTCCTGTCATCAGCCCCGCTCCAGACAGTCCCTGGCTCCTTCCCGCAGCCCCGGCGAGCGCTGGCCTGCCTTTTGGGGAGGGGCTGGGGCCCGGGGGTCACACAGCACATGTGGGGCCTGTGCTATGGGAACCAGATGCCAACATCCCCGGGAAAGGGGATCCTCGGCACCAGGGGGCTTTTGCCTCTAAATGGGGCTTTCTCCCCCAAAGCTTTCCCTGTGGATCTGAGCTGGAGGGGAGGGTCTGGGCACCGGGAGGCAGATCCCAAAGCTCTGAGGTGCTGGGCAAGTGCTCACAACCCCCGGCACCTGCGGTTTATTGGTGCACGAGGTACGGCAGCCCCGGGGCCGTGGGGAGCCGCGTGTACCCCACACCCTCTCCCGCTTTGGAGCCCTTCCAGCCTTTCCCTGCTGATTGCTTCAGCATGTGCATCACACACGATGAGAGATGAGTGGGATCAGCCCTGGCCTGCTGGGTGAGGCTCAGCAGCTGGACCCAGCCCTGCCCTTGCTCCGCAGGCACCGGTGCTCCCGTTCCGCTCACTGCTCCTCCATCCCGGGGCAGACCCGAGGTCTTCCTGGGAAAGGGGTGTTTTCCACCTGGGAAGTGGGGTTGTGGCTCCAGCATGACCTGCTGCCCACCAGGCTTTGGTTTCAGCAGCTGAGTATCTACGATGCATCCACTGCTGGGGAAATGGGTGTCATGGAATCCTGGAATGGTTTGGGTCGGAAGGGACCCTAAAGACCATCCAGTTCCACCTCCTGCCTTGTGCAGGGACACCTTCCACCAGCCCAGGTTGCTCCAAGCCCCATCCAACCTGGCCTTGAACACTTCCAGGGATGAGAGCTCCAGGCTGGCCCAGGGAGTGGGACCCTCCCGGTCTGGTCAGGTGAAAAGTCAGGATTCTGACCCAAAGCTGGAGTCTGATCCTGCTGCTGCTACTGAAAAACTTGTGACATTCAGGTTTTAACGCATCAGACTCTGGGGGCTGTGTTGCCCACAGTGGAGGTTGTGCTGGAGGTGCAGGTGGCCAGGGTTTGATCCCGTGGTTGGTTTTACCTCCCTCTTTGACACCACATGATTTTCCTGTTTCCAAACCCAACCAAACACCTGACAGAAGGACACTGGGAGCTGCTTCCCTCCTGGCTGGCCCCAGAGAGCCCTTTGAACCCCCCTTTTTCCCCTCAGTGCATTTGAGACATTTTCTTCCAAATTCACCTTTCGTTAATTGCTTGGCTGCGCTCCAGATGTTCCAATCCTCCATCCCACACCTTCCTCTCCCTTTGGCCACTGGATATTTGGCTGAACCAGAGCCAAATGAAAGCTACCCCCCACCTGTGCATGGAATTAGCAGTGGGCATGCCAGCGCTCCATGGACTCATAAATGTGGCCATCTGCACCTGGCAATGGGATTTTTTAAGAGGAAAACAAGAGAAACACCCCCCTACCCCCAGATGGGTTGGGTTTGGGTTCTTTTCCCCTGGAAAAATTAAAAAAAAAAAAAAAAAAGAGGAAACTTGTAAAGGATTTGCTTGGAAGAAGCCATTTCCCACAGAGATTGGGCACGGCCACGCAGAGCTCGTGGCTGTGACTCAGGGAAGGAGGATGAGTCCCAGCTGGATTGGGAACAGCTCTGCGTGCTTCCCGCCTGATCTGGGGAGAGTTTAGGATGCAGTTCTCCAGCTGTGCCCTTCAAGGTGAGGGGCTGAGCCTGTTTTATGGCAGGGAGCTGGCCCTGCCTGCCCAGTGGACGGGGAGCTCAGCTCCAGCCTTTCTCCGGTGGATCCGGTACCGCAGTGCCAGGGGGAGCAGGCTCAGGGCTGGCCTCCCTCCTCTGCCATCCTCACTTCCCGGGGTGCTGCTGCACCTTGCAGGCTCCCCAGTCCCACACCAGTGCTGTCCCAGTGCCTTTGGTGCAGCCCCCAGCCCAGCAGCGGGGGACAAAAGAGTGGGATTAAACCTTGCAGTGACCCTGTTGGTAACATGTTGTAGGTGCATTTTAATATAGAAATCAGGGAATCACTGAATGCCAGAATGGCTTGTTTTGGAAGGGACCCTAAAGCTCACCCAGTTTCACCCCCTGCCATGGGCAGGGACACCTTCCACTATCCTGGGTTGCTCCAAGCCCTGTCTAGCCTGGCCTTGGATCTCACCTGCTGTGGCCAGGAGAGGTTCCCTCACATTCTCCCCCTCCCCCAGAGCTGAACTGATGCCTCATCTTCCCCCATTCCAAGTGGGATGACACTATTGATTTAGACCTGCAAGTGAGCAGTGGGTGTTGAAACACCAGCAGGATGAATTCCTGCACTCCCATGCTATTGATGGGCTGCTCCCAGCCCTCACTGGGAAGCTTCCAAGCTCATTAGGGAGATGTCTATTTGCCATGTAATTAACTCCAAATGAGATCAGCAATGAGCACACCACTGTGGTTCCAGGGAGTTACTGAGCTTGTGAGGAGCAGGTAAACATCTGCCAGGATCCCCCTGGCTGGACAGGCAGCGGCCCGTGGAGCAGATGGATGAGCAGAGACACAGGGATAACAGGAATAAAGGACGTGAGGGGTGTTGGAGATGCTGATGGAGAGGGGCTGAAGGTGGGGCTGGAGATCTTGCTCCCTCCCTCCCTTCCTGGGAAAGGCAGAGGTGGCTCCAATAGACCCTCAAGGGCTTTGCCACCTCCCCAGCACTGAATGCACCTCATCCTCAGGCTTTTTGGGATGAAGATCCCCTGAAACATCCATCAGGACGCTGGGAACCTCACTGAAAGTCCCAGTCCATCTGTGGGCTGAGCTGGATGGTCTCCACACTGTCAGCTTTGGCTGCATCCATCACCCACTGCACACAGTGTTGTTTCACCATCCCAGTGTGTGGTATCCCCTGGCTCCTTCCAAAGGGGACTTTCTCTGCTGGAAATGCCCTTGCTGCTCCATACATCCCACCACGATAAGGCAATTCCTCTGCTTCCACAGACCTATGTGACCAGTCACTGGGTAACAGCAAATGAAACATGAAAAAAGCACTTTTGTGCCTTCTCCCATCCCTGTCACTTTGTCCCTCCCAGGACGATGTGAGACTGGTGTCACTCCTGCTCCTCCACCCAGGAGGGCACCAGGAAGGGAATAACTGCCCCCAGTTTGTGTAAGCATGGGAAATGAGGAGGGAACTGGGGTCAGGGCAGGGCTGGGAAGCTGCACAGAGGATGTTGGAGTCCTGGGATGGGGTTTGCTCAGCGAAGGGCTCTGTCTGATGCCCCGTGGCTCTGCCTGCCCTAATAAAAATCGCACATTTCAGATGTATTATTTTTTAAATTGAAGCTTTAAAAAAAAAAAATTCAGTGGGTTTTGGCTGCTTTATCCCCTTATTGGGATTATTTAAATCAAAAGCAGAAATGGGGGGAAGCTCCTTTTGTGGTTCCAGCTGGCTGAGAGCCAGCTGTGGCCGTGCTCCCCGGGCAGAGGGTGGCTGGGGGTGCCTGTGATCCAGGAGGTCCCTGTCCCAAAGTGCCACCAGGAGAATAACCAGGAGCTGGTGAATCCATGTCCCTCCCAGCTTGATGATGGAGGGAGCAAGCTCACGCTGCCAAAGCCCTCTCTCCTGGGATACTGCTCCCTTCCTGGGCCAGCAGAGTGCTTTGTCCTGGGCCACGCAGCCTCCACGTGGCTCAGCCCCCGAATGCCAGTGCAGACCGGGGGAGCTGAGGTGACCGAAGGTCCTGGCTGTGACAGGGACAGCAGCTGCCTGGAGCTGGTGGGTGTTTTAGTTGCACAAAGCCCTCTCCTCCTCGCGGCCCGGGGCTGTCTCCTGCTCCCCGGCATCGCCGTAGCTACGGGCGATTTTCTGCGCTCGAGTTTTGCAAAGCCATATTAAGAAAAATCTCGCCCTGGTGCTGCTGGCTCAGCTCCAGGCTGGAAATTGCATTCCCCTGCTTGAAATTCCTCCCGGAGTTTCAGATGGAGAATGTACAACTTCACTTTCCATCTTGAGCTGCTGTCACACATTTTAATAACAGGGGCTGGGCTCCACCCCAGCGGTGGCCGCGTGCCAGGATTCTGGAGCGAACCCGTTGGAGTGGTTGTGGTGAGGGTTGGGATGGCTGTGGTGCTGCTGGAGCTGTGGCTCAGCCCCAGCCCCTCTGCCCCCCCCCAGCCCAGCTCAGCTCCTCGCACAGAGGGTTTTTGGGTTGGTTTTCCGTCCTCGGGGATGAGTTTTGGTGTGTCCCTTGCCACAGGGGATGGAAACCTGGAGCAGACAGGATCAGCTCTGTGTGCTGCACCAAGCACTCCCGACCCAAATCAGGAGGAGACACGATCCGTTCTTCCTCCTTGTTCATTCCCTATGATATTCTGTGATTCTATGGCCAGCCCTGGCTTTGCTGGCCCTGGTGAGCTCTGGCAGAGCCTCGATGGTCCCAGCTGGGTTTCTCCCTCTGGGAAACCTGCCACTCCCCCCTGCAGGATCAGGATAAATCCCCCTACAATGGGACACTGATGAGGATGGGTTTTATCCAATACCCAGTGGACAAACCTCAAAGCTTGACAGGTCCCTGGGGAAAAGCCAGCCGAACTGGGTGACAAGGGGTGGCCTTTTCTCAGCCCCTGGGGGTGGCACTGCCAAAGATCCCGGTGACATCCCTGTCTGGATGACCCAAGGGACAGCTCGAGGTGGGGACCACAGGGGAGACTGACCTTGCCTGCTTGTCTGGAGGGACTGTGCTGCTTTAGGAACTGTCACAGGGCTGCTCTTCCAGTCAGACTTGGGCATCCCCCATCCCTGGGGACAGGGCCACCTGCACCCCTAGGGATGGGCTTTGCCTCCCTGGCTGCTGGTTCTGCTTTGCCTCTCTCCGGGCTCCCTTTTATGGGCTGCTCTTTGAACCCGAGGAGTTGTGCTGTATTTGTACAACACACCACCATAATCAGGGCAACAGCCTTCCTAATTGGATTGGAAGGGCCCGGAGTAATTGGCTGTTTGGAGCAGCCGTTTCGAATCAAGCTGTGAGCGCCTTAATAAGTTTGCTCGCCTTTATCAGCTTGGCAAACCCCGCCGTGGAGGTGACCTGCTAAATGATCTCCCGTGTTCCTAAAGCGTTTTTCATCCCTGCTGATCCCTTGAGCCCTTCTCTTTCTCTCTTTGTAATAACAAACTTCGGGAAATCCCAGAGCACCCAGGCTGTGGCTCCCGCCTGCCTGAGGCAGAGGGGGGGCTCTGGAGGAGGTTCATGGTGCTGAGGGGGCTGGTTGGGATGCAGGGGTCCCATCCTTCTGGATTTGGGGTGGGGGAGAGGGTGGGCAAGGGGGGCATCGAGCTCACGTGGTGCTGTGCTGATACTGCTGTGTTTGGCCCCCAGGATTTGACACTGGGCTGTCCCAGATGACCCTCTCCTGCTCTGGGACCAGGATTTCATCATGGGAACAGCCCAGGATGGGACACAGGGGGATTTGGGGATGGCTGTCCTCAGAGCTTGCCCTGTCCCGGTGCCTTTTCCCCTTAGGGCTGGGCTTGCCCTGAGAAGAGGGAATACACCTGGCTGAAGGGAACCCTCCCCAAAAAACCCAATTCAACCCACATTTATGTGCACAATTGCTTCCGGCATCAGCTCTCAAAAAACTGCACCTGAGCTGGTTGTCCTCAATTGCCTGAGCTGCAGGCAAGGCAGGGAGCTGGTCCCTGTCCAATGGGGACTGAGCTGAATCCAAGGACCCTCCGGCAGGGCCCCCCCAGCTGATCCAGACGCAGGGCTGGGCACAGCACAGGCCCCCAGAGCACTCCGTGCTCCCTGCCCTCTCTGTGGCCCCCAGCTCCTGTTTTAAGCCTTTCCCCTCAATTTTGGAGGTGAGAAAGGAAGAGATGCTGCTCCTCTGACCGCCCCAGGGGAAAGCTGGCAGTGCCAAGAGGCCCCGTGGCACCAGCGCTGTGCCCTGCGCTGAGGATGAGGAGGGCGGGAATGCTCTGCTCCCCCCTCCCGCCTTTCCAGAGGGTTTGGACACAAGTTTGTCGGAACGGATAGATTCTTGCCAAACGTTTCCATTTTGACAAACTGGCGTTTTCCAACAACAACATTCCCCCCCCCCCCCAAACCGGGAGCTGGAGCCGTTCCCGACGCTCCCGCCCGGAGTGGAACAATTCCTGCTTCCAATCCTTACGTAAACCCGACAAGAGCTGGCAAGTGCCAGGCCACGGATTCTGGACGCGTTTGTATTTATCAAACCGCTCCCGAGAACAGATTCGCTTCCTGGATGTAATCTTTCCTGCTCGGTTTTCCCCGGGGAACCTTCGCCTTGGGAACTGGAAGGGATCTCCCGTTCCCTCCTGCCGCTGAGAGGCTCCTGTGCGAGCCGGGCCGGCGGTCCCCGCGCAGCCACGAGAGGGCACAAAGCCCTGCAGCCAGGCAGCCCTGTCACCGTGTCACCCTGTCACCGTGTCACCCTGTGGCCAGGCAGCCCTGTCACCGTGTCACCCTGCAGCCCTGTCACTGTCGCCCTCCAGCGCTGCAAGTGGGTCACCCTACACCCCCGTCCTTTCAGTCCTTTCACCCTGCAGCCCTGCAACCCTGTCACCCTGCAGCCACACCCTCAGCCCAGGCACTGTGTCACCCTGCAGCCCTG
>JAYRBT010000033.1:14886995-14901222 GCA_036023395.1 Myiotriccus ornatus | reverse complement strand
GGGAGGGATGGTCCATGGGGCAGGGATGAATCCTCCATGGGGCAGGGAGGGATGGCCCATGGGGCAGGGATGCATGGCCCATGGGGCAGGGAGGGATGGTCCATGGGGCAGGGATGGAGGCTCCATGTCTGCAGGATGGTGCTGACAGGGCTCCAGGAGTGGGGTGGGACCTGAGCTGGCAGCTCCCTCCCCACATCCCAGCTCTTGGGCTGGCTGGAGTATTAAAGTGAGGAGCAGAGGGATGTCCTGAGAGGCTTCTGTGGGACCTGGTTGGAAGCTTGGTGTGGGGGGTGGAGGCAGCCAGGGCTGGTCCAGCCTGGGCACCACTGGGGCAGTGGTTGAAGAGGAGTCTTTCCTTGCAGGAGGATGTACAGGCTGGATGTGGGAGTTGATAGAATCCTGGAGTGGCTCTGCTGAAGTTTTACACACTCACCTTTTGTGGTGATGGCCCCGGGTGGAAAATTCACAATGACTCCTTGGATCCCTCCTCCTTCTCTCTCTGCCCAGAGTCAGCTCAGGGAGATCACAGCGGTCTAAACATCGGCAAAATTACTCAGGCACCTCTTCAGAGAGTCCCTCTCGTTCTGGGGAGTCGTCTGAAATGCAGATGGGGAATAGGGGGATGGTGACCATGGCACAGGGCACAGCCAGGCGGAGGGTGAACCTGCAGGTCATCCCAGGGCACGGGGGTCATGCCAACCCCCTGTGATTCCAAGGCTTGCAGAGAGCAGGGATGAGCCAGGCTTAGATGGTCGAGAGCCATGGACCAAAAAACAAGCCTCCCTGTTCCAGCACCTGCTGCTGGTGACACAAACTGCTGTGAGCTGGAGCAGGTGGAGAGCTGGGACCAGCACACCTTGAGACTGAAATAGGGGGTGAAATGGCTGAAAATGCCTTCAGTTGCAAAAAATGTTCAATATTTGGGTGATTAAAACACCAGCACTGAATGGTTTAGGCTGCCCTGGGGAACAGCAGCACCTTGGGAGTGGGGTGAGCTGCTGGGCTCCTCCTGGGAGTGATTTGTGTGCTCTACCAAGGAAACCCCAAGGCAGGGACACGAGGGGGATAAAACCCCTCTCTCACAGTCCAGCAGCTCCACAGTGAGGAGGAGGCAGGAGCATCCCAGGTGACCAGGGTCACTCTGCATCTTAACACACAACATTGATTATGAGCAGGAGAGAATTACATTAATATAGTCACTTGTCACTGAGGTCTTATTAGTAATCTCCACTCATTAGTCTGGAGAGAATAAGGATGTGACCTTGTTAATGTCCTTGGGCAGGGAAGAGCTGAGTGACCACTTGGAATTGATTTATTCCGTAGCCCCTGAACTGTGATTGTGTGGCTGTGGCCGTGGGCACACCTGGCTGTGGGTACATGTGGAGATGTTTCCGTAGCTGGAATGAAGAACTGGCATCTCCTCCCCTGCTCCATCAGCACCCTTCGGGCTGGTTCAGCCTGGAATGAGCAGCTGTATTGTGCAAATCAAAAATAAATAAATAAAAGGACCTGCTGGTGATTGACGGGGAGGGACGAGAAAAGTGACAGATCCCGTCCCCGGAGGCCACGTCCCGCCCCTGCCGCTTTCCTGGTGCTGTGTGGTGCTGCTTGGTGGGGATCTCCCAACTTCCAGCTGCTCTGGAGCTGCAGCATCCAAACCCCGGGGCTGGGAGGGGGGAGCTGCTGCCAGCCCCCCTCTGCTCCCACAGCAGCACTCTGATGAGGGCAGGATGGCTCTGCTGTGGGTGCCGAGCCTCGGAGTTTTGGGGTCCTCGTGACAAGGAGGACACTGAGGGGCTGGGGCGTGTCCAGGGAAGGGAATGGAGCTGGGGAAGGATCTGGAGCAGCTGGGGGGGCTCAGTCTGGAGAAAAGGAGCTTCAGGGGGGACCTTCTCATTCTCTGCAACTCCCTGACAGGAGCAGGGAGCTGGGCGGGTTTGGGCTCTGCTCCCAGGGGACAGGAGGAGAGGAAACAGCCTCAGGTTGTGCCTAGAGAGGTTTAAGTTGGATATTAGGGAAGAATTTCTTCATGGAAAAGGTTGTCCAGCCCTGGCACAGCTGCCCAGGGCAGGGGTGGAGCCCCCATCCCGAAGGGATGTAAAAGCTGTGTGTACTTGGGGACATGGGTTAGTGGTGGCCTTGACAATGCTGGGGGAATGGACTCGGAGGTATTTTCCAACCATAATGATTCCATGACTCCATAATTCTCGCTGTGGGTGAAACCAACCCCCAGAGCAAAGCACAGCAGATCCTGCCTCCTGCTGCAGCCCCAGGCAGAGCCGCCTCTCCTCACCGTCGGGGCAGTGAGTGCCAAAGTGCCTCTGCCACCTCAGCAGCCCTTCATCAGGTGATCTGATTTTATCTTCCCCTCTCGGGAGGCTCCCGTGGGTGCTGATGGTGCCCTGAAGGTTCCCCTGCCTCCACCTGCCAGCTGCCTGCCGCCGTTGTTCCCCATCCCGCCGAGCTCCCCCGTAATTCCAAGTGACAACACCCCACCCACACACACCCCCACGGACACCCTGCCAGGGAGGAAACGTCAATAAGAGTGGAAGCGAAAGAAACCCTCCAATTACCGGCAGCGCGGAGGGGCTCGATAAGTGCCATTGATCAGGAGCCTGTCAGCGCGATCGCTCAGCGCTGCCTCCGTCAATAGCGGCGCCGGGGGGGCTGCTGGACTCCCCTCCGCTCCCCGGGGGGCTCTCGGGGGCCCGGGTGGGTTTCTGATGGCCAGGAAGGGCTTTTCCCAGCCGGTCGGACCTGCCCGGCTGCTCCATCCCTGCGAGCGACAGCGCGGCGGGACGCGCGGCCGGGGGCGCGGCGGGCGATTCTTCATCGGCCGCTTCCTCCGGCTGCTCTTCTGTTTCTCAGAGTCGCTTTCCGAAGCCACACAAGCCTGAGAAAAAATTCGAGGGGCCGCTGCCAAGTACTTTCGGCTGAGAATTTAGGTTTTGTTGAGGGACGGGACCGTTTGTCTCCGTGAAAAGCGCGTTTCGCGGGGCGGGCCGGGCCGGCCGTCCCCCCGCGGTGCCGGAGCCCCAAGCGTGACAAACCCGCATCCGCTGCCACCCGGGCGGCCCCGGAGCCACCGCGGCACAAAGGGGCCGGCGGGCAGGGCTGGGCTGCTGCCAGAAGGAGAAGGGAGAGAGGCATCCCAAAGGGGCCGATCCTGCCCCGCCGGGACGGCCGAGGCAGAGCGGAGATGAGGGTCTGATGGTGGAGCATCCCAGCGCCGCCGTCCAGGAGGCTCTGCTTGGCACGATCCTGCCCTTGTCCCCCAGGTTTTCGCGGGGTTCTGGCTTCCTCTGACAGGCTCCTTCATGCTCTGACGTTTATTCTGAGCAGGGGTGAAGAAGGAGCTTTGCTGGATGGATGGCTGGGCTCTGTGTCCACCTCAGTTTGAAGCTCAGAGCTTGTCCTAGGCAGGCTGGGTTAGGTGGGAGGACAGGGGGTTTTGGTTCTGTTACAGTTCCATCCTGGTGTTGCCCCTGCCAGATGGCTCCATGTCTGTCCTGTCCCCAGTGCTGTGACTGTGCCTCTCTGGGTTCACCACACCCCTTGCTTCCTTCCAGTTGGTGACAAAGGGTGTCCCCAGCCCCCCCCATCTCTCCTGCAGATCTCTGGGCCGTTTTAGGCACTGCCACGATCACCCAAACCTTCCCCAGCTCCTGGGGCATCATGGCACGGGGTGCACAGAACGTGTGGAGCTCACAAGAGCACAGAATATCTCAATTTGAGAGGGGTCATTGAGTCCAGCTCATCCCTGGTGCTTCAGTCCATCCCACGGGGGAGCAGAGGCGGCCTCAGAGCCACCAGCCTCGGGAAGGGGATGAGTCCCCGTGGGCCACCACCACTATCCTGGGTGTGACATGCTGCCTAACTCCCCTCTGTGCTGCTGCCACCCACCCACCGCGTCCTTGCCTCTCAGTTTGATCCCCATCTCGTTACAAGGCAGATAACGAGGGGTGGCCTTGTCCAGGTCTGATCTGGGTGTGCATTAAAAATTAATATTCCTCTGCTTTGAGGAGCATGGGGGAGCGTGTGAGGACGTGCTGCACCCACGGGGCTGAGCAGGGATCACAGCAAGGCCTCTGTCATCTTAGAAGTTCATAACACTTGAATTACTGAGCAGGAACTGGGAATGAGCGACTCCTTTCAGCATTAATCACTCGTGGGGCCAGACCTCTTCTAAACAATCTTTTCTAGGCAAACTTTCTTTAAATTAAGGCAAATTCAGGCTTAAAGATTTAGTGACCACCTAGCTCCAGCTGTGCCCAGCTGTGGGAATCTCATGTCAGCATCACAGCACAAGTTGCCTGTAAGTGTGTGTTAACACAAACCTTGTTGTTAGTGGGTTTCTGGTTTCATGGCATCGTGGGCCGATGACAGGCCATCAGTTGTGTGTGTGATGTCCCCAGCCCTGACTTACAAACGCTCCCCAAACCCCACACTCCTGCTTGGGTGAAGTTGGAGCCAAGTTGATGGATGAAGAGAAAGGGTGACCAGTGCCCTTTGGAAAGAAATCTGGCTGTGACACCCTCCCCAGCTCAGCTGGGAAGCTCCCAGTGACAGATCCCACTCTTTCCATGCGGCTGAAGATAAACTTTTAAAGCACGACCTGGGTAGAGGGAGGGTGGAAACTCCTGATTTTGTTGGGAGTCTGAAGAGATTTGATGGTTTTTTTGAGCTGTGGCTCCTGGAATCATGGGACAGGGCGAGTTTCAGTTCTTGTGTGAAGCCAGTGTGTCCTGCAGACAAGAAAACTGATGTCTCAGGAACCAGAGGAAGCTTTGGAGAACCACGGCCTGTGGTTGTGTTTGGAAACACTCCCAGTTTGAACTGGAATTTGGCTGAAGGTGATTAATGTTCTTCTCACCTGCAGCAAAACCTCAGCATTTACTTCTTGCAGAGTTGTGAAAATATTTGGAGACACAAACCAGCTCCCAAACCATCTCCCAGACCAGCTCAGCCCCAGGTGAGTGCTGGCAGCCCAGTGAAGGGTGGTGGCTCCTCCGTGGTTTGAAGGTCTCAGCGGATCAGAGGAGAGCAGTTGGGAGCATCAGGAAGTGGAAGGATGCTGGGGCATTGTCTGGGTGTCCCCAGCACAGACAGGCAGGTTTGTCCTGTGCCACCTGGGTCACCTCATCAGCACGAGGCCCTGCACGTGCTGCGTGTCAGTTCCTGGAGTGCCCGTGCAGGACGCAGAACAACTTTAAAGAACAAGGAAAACTGTTGCCACTTCAAAACCCTTCTCAGAATTGATGCCAGGACTCCAACAGACTGATGCTCCTTTCTTCTCCCCTTAATTAATTCCTTTGCCTCCAGTGAATTTCCATCTCTTAGTTGTGCTGCAATCAAAGGGCTGCGAGCAGCAAGGCTCACATTAGGAACAGACCCATCCAACCTTTTTTTAATCTTCCTGTATCAGTTACTTGCCTTTTCCCTGTGCTGCCACACTGCAGCTGAAGCACAGATGCCAGGAGATGACTCGCTGAAGGAGAGCTGGGGCACGCAATCCCCTGGAGTTTGCTCCCAGCAGGTCTCCTTCGCTGCAGCCGACAGGGAGAGTCCGGATGCGTTTTGCTCAGAGACACAAACGGGCAATTACGTGGTCACCTGAGAAGTGCCTGATGATTTATGGTGTTATTAAAAGGTGAGGGGGAGAGTAGAAAAGATTTGTAGCCTCTGCATGGAAACCCCTGTCTCTGACCCTCACACCCCAGATCCCAAGGTATTAAATATCCAGGGAGGCTCTGAAGCCTGCGGATGGCTTTGAGGGGGAGCCCTGCACATCTGGGAGCACTTGGCCGGATACTCGAGGCCCTGGACAGTGTGTAATTCAATGTAATTCACTCCTTGCCCTGCTGTGGACTCGGGGAGGCCGTTCCTGCTGGAAGGGAGGCCGTTCCTGCTGGAAGGGAGGCTGTTCCTGCTGGAAGGGAGGCCGTTCCTGCTGGAAGGGAGGCCGTTCCTGCTGGAAGGGAGGCCATTCCTGCTGGAAGGGAGGCTGTTCCTGCTGGAAGGGAGGCCGTCACCGCAGCCTCGTGGAAGAGGAATGTGCAGCCAAAGCTGCTGTAGGGGCTGCTGGGGGATGAGGGTCGGGCTATGGGAAAACAAGTCATCTGCAGGTGGTGGAAGAGCCAGAGCTGGAATCTTCATGCCTGGTGGGAGCTCAGCCTGATCCCAACCAGCAGCTCTGTGTTCTCCATAGTGATGGCAGCTCCTCCACGGCTCACAGGTCTCTTCCAGCACCTTGTGGCACTTTGGCTGTCCTTGGGCTGAAGTCTGTAGAGGCCCAGGGCGGTGCAGCTGGCTCAGGTGGTGGGAGCTGTGCTGCTGGAGCAGTGCAACATTCCTCCTCCTCCCAGTTCTGGTTTCTGGTCCCCCTGGTCCGAGGTGCTGCTTGTTAGAGGGAAGGAACCATAACTGGGAGTGAAAGGTGCAAAGAGTGGGCTGATGGGAGATGGGTGGAGGTCCCACCTTGACTGGGATGGCCTGGGTGTGTTATCCCATGTGGCAGTGTCCTGCAGAGCCCATGTGTTATATGGCTGAAGAGCCGTGTGGGATCTGAGGGAAAACCCTGGTTTTGGGGGCTCTGGTCCTCTATGGCTTCCCAGCTGGAAGAGATCTCCCCTTCCAGCCCCTGCCTGGCAGGATTTGTCAGGATCCTCTTGGCTTCAGTGGAGTGGTGCTGCTCTGCAGCAGAGGGGTTCCCAACCTGGAATCACATCTTACTCTGCCTTGTTTTGGGCAAACAGTGATTTTTAGGTACAAGTGGGAGATGGAAGAGGCTCTGATGGGCGTGTTCACCTGCTGGAAGCCTTCACAGCACTGAACTTGCAGCCTCTGCTTTGAGCTGAGCTGGAAAAGAGCAGAGTGGAGGATGCACATGTTTTCAGGGAACAGGGGAGAGCTGGCAGGGGTAGGGATAAAAGCAACATATGTCTGATTGAGCAAATGGAGAAATGCAGGCCAGATGGCTGGAAACACTAAGAACTGTGTAATAATTTCTGAAGTCTTTGCTCTCTGGAGCAAGATTAGGGCACTTGCAATCTTTTCCTCCCTGCTCAATTTGCCTCCTGTGCTGGCCACGTTACTCGTGGCTTTGGGCAGAGCTCTTAATGCTGTTTGTGACCTTCAGGGATTTGTGGAATTGTTATCTGGGCTATAAATGTGGAGTATCATTCAGGGAGCAGCTGATGATTTGTAAGGGTGACTCTGTCCCAGGGAGGTGGGGCTTTGGCAGTGCCTGTCCCCATCCCAGATACGTTATAGGGTCTGAACAGCCTGCCAGGAGTTGGGATAGGTCCTGGGGGAGGCTGCTCACAGAACTGCAGATTGGTTTGGGTCAGAAGGGACCTCAAACACCACCCAGTGCCACCCCCTGCCATGGGCAGGAACACCTTCCACCAGCCCAGGGTGCTCCAAGCCCTGTCCAACCCGGCCTTGGACACTCCCAGGGATGGGGCAGCCACAGCTTCTCTGGGCAACCTGTGCCAGGGCCTGCCCACCCTCACAGGGGGGAATTCCTTCCCAGTCTCCCATCTCTCCCTGCCCTCTGGCACTGGGAAGCCATTCCCTGTGTGCTGTCCCTCCAGCCCTTGTCCCCAGTCCCTCTCCAGCTCTCCTGGAGCCCCTTTAGGCTCTGCCAGGGGCTCTAAGCTCTCCCCAGAGCCTTCTCCTCTCCAGGCAGGGAACAGATAGTTGTGATTTAGGGGAAAGGCTGATCTTTGTGCTACTCCAGGACCTCATGATCAGCTGTCAGGTGTCTCTGTGGACGGTTGTAAAAATAGCAATTGTTGTATTTTCTCTAAAATATGGGTTGTTTTGCACTCGGGGGGGGGGGGTGGTGGTCTCTTTGGAGGCAGATCCTGCTGACCCTGGATCTGGGAGCTGATCCCTCATGGGTTGTTTGTGCTGCTGGAAGAACTGATGCGCTCCTCCCAAGGTGGGGACGCTCCTAAAATTAAATAATCATATTGTTTAGGTGATCTTTATGTAAAAACCCCATCAACCGAAGTTCCTGGTGTCCTATGAGGGGAAGGGCATGGCAGGGGCAGAAATCACAGCTCCACCAAGCTGGAAATCCTAAATAATCCCAAAATAACACAGGCTGCAGTTTTTGAAGTGCTTTCCTTCCTTGTGCAAAGCGAGGGAGAAAAAAAATAAATCTGTGTATAAGCCCTGTTTCAAGGAAATGAATTGCAAATAAGAAAACCAGATTCGAGTTAATTCTTCTTTTCCAAGCACAGCTCCATGCAGTGTTTTGGAAGTCAAGGGATTTAGGGATCGGGCGATAGCGTCGATGTTTTCTGGTAACAAGTACAAACTGTAGCGGCTTTTAATGCTTCAGAAGCTGTTTCTGATTAGGATCTTTTCTTTTGACAACTTTTTTTTTTTTCTTTTCAGGAAAAAAAAAAGAAAGGGAGGGGGAAAAGGGCTTTTTGTAACACAGTCGGGCTAAAGATGGGGGGAAATCTGTTTGAAATATGCAGGGACCTGAAAGCAAATCTTGAGTGAATAATAAGTTTAACTGACCTTAAAATATCCCATTGCCATGAGGGATTTGAGAGTAATACTTCAAATGGATTTTTGATGAGGCTCTGCAGGCTGTGGGGAATTGAATATTTTTACCCAACACGTTTTCTGATCTAAATTTCCACAATAACCAGGAAAAAAAAAACCTATTTGGGAATGCCTAAAGAAGGGTTTGTTTGGGGGTTTGTGTTGTTTTATTTTAAAGCTGTTGCCGTGCAGGGAAAAAAACCAATTTACTGGAAGGTCACTTGGCAGAATTACCTTTTTCTCCCAACATTAAATTTAATCCTGAATTCGTCCTGACCCCCAAATCGCAGGGCAGACCATCCCTGTGGTCACTTCTCCCTAAAGGAGAAGCAACCAGCACTTTCTGGACTGTCTGTCCATCTGTCCATCCACCTGAGGGGACAATTCAGTCATTAATGGACAGAGGGATGTCCGGTGTCCTCAGACATGGGGGGCTCTGCCAAGGGCTCTGCTCCTTCCCCCCATCCTGGAAAACAGAACACAAAGTGGCTTTATGTTGGTCCCTTGTCCCAAGTAACGAGCCAAGGAACAGCCTCAAGTTGTGCCAAGAGATGTTTAGGTTGGATATTAGGAAAAATGTCCTGGTGGAAAGGGCTGCCCAGCCCTGGCACAGCTGCCCAGGGCAGGGAGGAGTGCCCATCCCTGGAGGGGTGGAAAAGCCACGTGGATGTGGCACTTGGGACCATGGGTTAGTTGTGGCCTTGGCAGTGCTGCGGGATGGTTGGACGATGATTTCGGAGGCTTTTCCACCCTAAACAGTTCTGTGGTTCTGGTTAATGCCCCTCTTGCCCTGCACCGGCCCTTCTGATCCCGAGGCTTTCCCGGCTCAGTCCCGTTGGAGTCTCATTGCTCCACATGCAGCTCCCCAGTTTCAGCCTCCCCTTCCTCTGCAGTCACCACCCTGGCATGAGGGTGGGCAGAGCCCAGTCCGGGGCCCAAAGCTGGGGAGACTGGGAGATCATCCCAGTAAGTGCCTTCTCCCCCTCACCAGCCCCAGGGATGAGGACAAGGACACTGGAGGAAGGAGGAAGGTGTCTGGGATGTGGCCCTTGCTCTGCCCTGCTCTGCCCCTGTTCATCAGAGATGCTGTTGGGTGTGGCTGTGCCAGGGATAGCTGTCCCATCAGTGCCTGGCCCTTTTGGGGAAGAAATTTTCCCTCTTACAGCCCTTTGTGCTGGTTACAGCCCTGCCCTGGGCTTGGCTCCCTAGGTCCCAAGCTGGCTGTCCAGGGATACAGGGATCGATCTGCCTGTCAGGCTGCGGGCCCCATCCATCATCCCTCTGCTCATCCATCATCACCCGGGTACTGAAGTGTCTGGGCAAGGATGGGAAAGGGGGGGACGCTGTCGGAGATGGGGAGTGGATTCAAACTGCAGGCTGCTGGAATTGCTGGTTTCCCTCTCCCTCAGGAACACCAAACTGCTCCCAGTGCTGCCTGAGCAAGTCAGTGAGAGCCCACGGGCTCCCGTGCTGGGCTCTGGGTGGTGAGGAGCCCTTGGGAAGGCGGATTTGCCCGATCCCAGGGTGCCTTTCCCATCAGGAAGAGCAGCTGTGGCAGTGGGACACACTAACACTGGAAGGTTGGGATGTGCTCATGTTTTTCCTCATGAAAAAGGGAGTCTGGGGACAAACCAGCAGCAACAGGCTGTCCCTGGAGACTGGCACTCCCCTGGGACGTGGGGTCAGCACTGTGACCCTTCTGACGCCCAAGGCCTGGCAGAGTCCAGCCCCTGGCTCCAGGGAGGATTCTCCTGCTTGGCAGATGGGGCACAGGGACACCCCAAAGGGGGAAGGGTATCGAGGTCTTTACAACTTCTCCAGGGGAGATTGGGGTGCAAAGGGTGTGTCGCTTCTTTTCCCTCCGTATCTCTTCCCACCCAGACAGCCGGTCCTGAGTGGGAGCTGGGGAGGCTGAAGCCCAGCAAAGTAGGGACTGGTGGGACTGGTGTGCATGGGGCTGGTGCTGGGGAGGATGCTGGTTCTGGGCTGTGCTGGCTTTGCCCTCCCCTGAGCTGTGGACGGTGGTTGGGGTCCTGCCCACCCCACAGCTGCAGCTTTTCATGGAAATGAGCAAACTTCCTCTTCTGGATCCTCGTCCTCCCTCAAATCCGGCTGGAATCGGCTGGTGGGATCAGCCTGGCTGGGGGAAGACGGGCAGACAGACCATGTGATTGCTTAAGCCACATTTCCTTAGGAGACCAGGCTAAAAATAGTCAAAATCCAGTTCCTTCCCACAAACAGCTCCGATTGCCACAAACCAGCGCTTCTTCAGGGAAGAAATGTTTTGTTACAGAATTCCCAGTTGTTCCTGTTGGAGAGAGGGAGGGAGGAAAGGAGCAATAACTCCGGGGTGAGAGATCCTGGGTGGATGGAGCCTCCATCTCCATCCCCTGGGGCTCACCCAGTGCTGGTGACAGGAGCTGGGAGCTGCCCATGGCTCAGGAAGACGGAGAAACCTCCCTGTCATGGAACCCCAGACTGGTTTGGGTTGAAAAGGACCTTGAAGACCACCTAGTCCAGCCCTTTGCCACGGGCAGGGACACTTCCCACCAGCTCCAGGTTGCTCCAAGCCCTGTCCAACCTGTCCTGGGACATTTCTGAGCCTTCCTTTCCTGGGCTGTGCAAGGAATGGCGGCTCCCATCCCTTCCACGCTCCGGGGCGAAGCTCCTCGCCAGGAAATGAGGCTTTTGCTGATAGGAAAAAAAAAAGAGCTGAATTTGTTTCCCATCTTCCCCCAGGCTGGATTACAAATTTGACACAGATGGGGAATCTTTGTTGTTTCTGTGGAAAACTGGATGTATTTTTCATCCCAGCAAGAGCAGCATGACAGCATCTGACCCGAGACAAACACCAAACAAACCCATTCCTGGGCTTTTGTTGGTGGTGGAGGGACAGATGAGCTGCTCCAGCTCGGAGCCATCGTGAGCTGGGACACACAGAGGGTGGGTTCATGCAGAGCCAGAACCTGCTTGGTGGGACACAACAGCCAGGGGAGGAGATGGGGGCCAGGACAAGGGGGGTTTAGGCTGAACTCTTCCCTTGGAGGCCCCAAAACTGAGGAGGAGGCTCTGACCTGTGGCACTGGGGTGCAGGGATCTGGCTGATGGATCTGCTGCAACCTCCACTCTGGCAGGGGTGGAGCAAGGGGATGGTTTTGGGCACCTTCTGGGCTTTGCTCTCCCACCACAGGGTGAAACCTCTCTCCTTTGAGGTGCAGCTTGGCTCCTTTGCCCTGCTCAGCCCGGGAAGGTGGTGGTGAGGAGGGCTGGGCAGGCCTGGCTCCATCCCTCATCCTTGCAGGTGACCTCTGAGGTTGGGAGTAACCGTCACCTTCAGATGGATTAACCCAGGGGCAACCTGGGGCTCTGCAGAGCTGCTGGCAGCTCCAGGCCATCAGGTTCTTGCCAGGGCCAGGCAGCAGCAGCTCTGCCATCACCTGCCTGAGCTGTCAAAGGCATTACTGGGAAATGGGAATGCCTGGATCCTCGCTGGCTGGGGACCAGGGCTCTGCCATCGCGGCCTTGCTGCCTCAGCACATTTCTGCCCCTCCTGCCCATGTGCAGCTGTGGAATCGCTGCCCCCTGTACTCCCCCTGCCTCCATCCTCCCTCCTGTCCTCCCCCTGCCCCACTCCTGCAGCTCCCAGGGCTGGGACATCTGCTCCCTGCCCGAGCCCTCCGAGGGTCCCGGTGCCCCAGCCAAGAGCTGGTGCTGCAGATGCTGCTGCTCCTCTGCCAACCACCGAGCCCGGCCCAGGCACCCGTGGAGGTTTGTGTACACTCAGGTAATTGCACCAATATGGTGCTTTTCCTCCCTCGGGCCAAACCCCGCAGCTCTGGCACCGCTTTGGGCTGATTCCTGAACTGCTGCTCGCTCAGGCAGGGCTGGGCTGGCCCAGCACCGCGTGGCGAGGGCAGGAGGGCACTGCTGGCTCTGTCCCCCCTCCTGTCCCCTCCAGGGGCCCTCCTGCTCACACCCTGCTGCTGGGACGGGTGTCTGGTGCTGGAGGGGTTTGGTGCTGGGGACAGGGGGTGTCCCCAAACAAGGGGGTGCTCCCGGCAGGATGGAGTGGAGGGTGGAGGAGCCGGGGAGGAGTGGGTGAGGCACCAGCTCAGTTCTCCTCCCTCAGAGGGCTGGGGTGGTGAGGGGGGTCCCCTCCAAGGGGCACTGAGGAGCACAGTCACCAGCGATCTCGGTGAGCTTTATGATCCCGAATTTCTTTGTGGATCTGGCCAAGAGAGCTTAAAGCCATCACTGGAAATGGTGGCGATGGATCCCCACGGCCCCACTGCCGACCTCAGCCCTGGCTCCAGCTCACGAGCAGGGGCTGATTTATGTTTTCTTAGGTAGAAACGAGACAGTTCTGGACGTGTTTCAGAACGACTCGTGGCTGGTTTGAGGCTGAAGCTTCGAGCAGGACTCGGTGCTTGTTCAGCAGGGGACAGCCAGACTGGGACAGCATTTTTGCAGAAGCCTCATGAGATGCAGGCAGTGGATCCCCACTGGATCAGGACCTGGAGAGACGTTGTTCTGATGGCAGGGGATGGGCTCACCCCATGCTCGGAGCATCTTTGGTTTCTAACTCATTACACCCAACCTTGATGAACTTCTTTCCAACCTCCATCTGCACCTTGGTGGTTCCAGCAGGACCTGGTGGCCCTGGCACAGAGCTTCGGATCCCACCTCTCACCCAGGAACCTGGAAGTCCAAAGTACCCATTTTTGCCCGTTTAAAAGAGAAGAAACTGCTTAAGGGACTTGAAAATGTTGGAATGAGTTATGTTAAAGATCACGAGGCTGGGGGGACCTTCTCTATTCCCTGAAGGCTGTTGGGGGGTCCCATCACCCCCTTACCCGGAGGGATGGCTGTGCAGGAGGAGGGTGAGGAGTAGGATGAAGGGCTCTCCAGGGCACAGACTGGAAGGGACAGCCAGCCCTGCCCGTGGTGGCCTTGGAGTGGCCATCTGGAGAGCCCGGCAGCCCCTTCCCCGGCGCTCTGCACAGGTCCGGCCGGGCTGGGCCAGCCCCATACTGAGATCAAATAAACACAAATACCCTGAAATTATTCATGGCTCTGGGGACTTGTCTCGATGCCTCGTCAGCATCTGTTAATCAAATCAAAGCAGCTGCCAGTGCCGGCCAGCGGGAAGGTCTCGCTCTGGCAGACATGTGTGGATTCCTCCTTTCTTCCTGCCTCGCTCCCGCTGCTCCTGCACCTGCGGCGGGATCGGGACCGGGGTGCCCAGCGTGGGCTCCTGCCCCGGTGCCTTCCCCGGGGCTGGCAGGGCGGGCAGGGCTGGCAGGTCTGCTGGGGGTGCCCCTCGCTGGGATCGGGGCAGGGAGGGCTCCCAGGGACCCGGCACTGAGGACGGTGGGGCGGGTCCTGCCACCTGCACGGTGCCCTCATTAATTAGTCTGAGCTAATTAGCTGTGAGCTGTTGGCTCAGGCCAGCGCTGCTCGTGGGCCGGGACTGCCTGCAGACACTGTCCCCCAGGACGTGGCAGTGAGGGGATGGATGCACTTGGAATGGTAGTGACAGCACAAGGGGGAATGGCTTCCCACTGCCAGAGGGCAGAGAGAGATGGGAGACTGGGAAGGAATCCTTCCCTGGGAGGGTGGGCAGGCCCTGGCACAGGTTGCCCAGAGAAGCTGTGGCTGCCCCAGC
>JAYRBT010000033.1:14837732-14882413 GCA_036023395.1 Myiotriccus ornatus | reverse complement strand
ACGGAGTTTCCCCCCCCCCCCCCCTTGTTCTCTTTTTGGTGGTAATATAGAACCTGTAAGCCCTGAGCCCATGGCTCCCATCCCCCTGATGTGATGGCCCCCATCAGCCCTGTGGTTGATCTGGGGTTTGGGGTTCCCCATCATGCTCCCAGCACAGGTTGGACCTGTATCCATGCCAGGGCATTTCAGTGGGGATGAGCTGTAGGCAGGGCCTGTCCTGCTCTCCTGCTTTGGGCTGGGATGGAATTAATTTTCCTTGTGAAGCTGCCGTGGGTGATAACTCAGGGATGCTCTGGGCTGGAGAGTTATTTATCAGGTTGAGCTCCTGAGGGTGCATCCCTTGGGCTCTCAGCTCTGTGCTGGGAGGAGTTCTCCTTCCTCTGCACCAAAATCATCCCAGAGTTGAGGAATCACAAACCAATTAACTCTGGAAAGTTATGTCAGCCCAGTTTTTGAAGTCTGCTTTGATTCCCTGCCTGCCACGGCTGTTAATCAGTATTTAATGCATTTCTGCATTTTTATCATCATTTTATCTGCTGTAACTTCCTGCATGTTACCTCAGCAGAGGAAACATTGCACGTGTTGAACATCTCTGTGTAGGAAATCCCATCTCTGACGCCTCTCGAATGCCAGTTGTTTTATTAATTAAAAATCGCAATTTATCAGCTTAATAGAAAGGTTAGAAGGGTTGTGTCCCTCCCCCTGGGCACAGTCTCCTCTTGAAATCCCAGCTCCTTCCAAGGCTGCCCAGGGCTCCCCCACTGCAGTGCCACGTACCTGTAGGCACTGCCTGGCATTCCCTGGGTGTTCTCTTAAGGTCGGTAAGAATTAACTGCAAATTTAATTAAAGTTTCCAGTGTTTGCATTAAAGTGGGGCATAACAAAGCCCGCTCTGCTCTTTGCCAGTTTAAGCCAGATCTGGAGGGAGACCGGGGTTATCAATAATTAACTGGGGTAATTTAGGGGAAAGTATTAGGGAGTTAATGATAATGTGAAATTGCGTAATTATCTCCCAAGTAGCTGGGGGTGATTGAGCTGCTCAGGAAGAGGAGGTGCTGCACAATTAAGCGCTTGGAGGCCGCTGTTCCCGACAGGATTCCGGGATGTTGGGACCCCCCTGTCCCTGCTGGGGGGCAGTTTGGGGGGTGAAGGTCTCTGCCCCTCAGCACAGGCACAGGGGCTGAAGTTCTGGGGGTACCTGTGCACACAGAGCTGCCCTGATGGGGGCTTGGATTAAATATTCTCTGTTAATTACAGGGTGATTAAGCCTTGGGTGGTGTGGTTGGCGTTAATTACAGTAGGTACTCTGGGTCAGCAGGATGGGGGCAGGGAAGGTGCTGGTACTGCTGGGTGGGGTCCTGGGGGGCTCTGGGGGTCCCTCTGCTCCACAGACCCCTTAGGGATGATGGCCTTGGCACCGTGGGAGGGGACAGGTGTGCGTGTGAGGGTCTGATCCTGCTTTGGGAAGATGTTTCCCAGCAGGAACTCTGTCAGTCAGCCTCTCTGGTGAGTGCTGTTATTTGGGGTGATAGGGAAAAAGTGCTGGAAAGGATGGGGACCCCCGGCTGCCCCAGGATTTAGGGACCCCCGGAAGGGCATCCCACTGGTGCCAAATGGAGGGGCTGTGCTGCCAGGAGAGGACGCCAGGAACAAGAAGTGGCTCTAAGAACACTGGCACTGCACAAAAATTTTTTAAAAAGGGGAGGGAAGCCACAAGTGGCTTTTGCCTCTTGTCTGGGGGAGGGAGCTGTGCGGGGCCCAGCACCGCTCACAAGTGCTTTTAATCAAGTGTTCTTTCCTGAGTCCAGGGGAAAAATCCCAGAAACCTCAAGCTTTTCCCATTACATAAGGAACAGATGCTGCTGGGCAGAGCCCTGACTTCCCCCCAGCACAGCCTTGGCTGCAGCGTGGCCTGTCCCTGTCCCTGTCCCCAACTGCTGTGGGGACCCGGCTCCCTGCTGGGCACAACGCTCCGAGCAGTGGGATGGGGATCCCAGGGAAGCTGTGGCTGCCCCGTCCCTGCAAGTGTCCCAGGCCAGGTTGGAGGGGGCTTGGAGCAACCTGGGCTAGTGGAAGGTGTCCCTGCCCACGGCAGGGGGTGGCACTGGATGGGTTTTTAGGTCCCTTCCCAAAGCATTCCAGAGTTCTATGATTCTTCCTGGAAGTGGAAGAGGGGGATGTGGAGGGCTCTGGGGCAGGTGCCTGTGCTGGTGGCAGGGAGGACCCGTTCTGTCACACGGGGTGACATGGCTGGGTAATTTCTCTGGTAATTAATGCCTCATTAAAGTGCACGAGGGAACAATCAGGGCAGTGAATTTTCCTCAGCACAATGCCTGGGCCCTCCGAGGTTTCCTGCCTTTCTTTTTAGAAGGAAAGTGTCTTTTTCTGGCCTTAACTGCTCGCTGGCTGGGGGCAGAGGAGGGAGCCCTGTGGGCATCTCCATCCCCAGCTACTGCTTGGGCATCTCCCCCGTGATGGGATTTTTCTCTTTCCAGTCCCACGTGGTGGGTCAGAACCTCCAGGACATGAAATTTGTCTGGAGGCTGGGGATGAAAACCAGCCCCGCCCCAAAACGTGTGTAGCAGGTCCTGGAGTGTCCTGGGAAAGGATTGGGAAGGGGGTTGTGGGGAACCTCCAAGGGGGACCAACAGCCTGCAGGTGCTCTCTGGATGTGCTGCTGGTGGGGCAGAGTGACAGAGAGTCCCTTCCCAGGGACAGACTCCGGAGGGGACAAAGGGGACACTGAGACAGGGTGAGCGGAATGGAGAGACCAGGACACGGGGACTCCTAGGAAGGAGTTTGAAGATGAGGAGGTGACCAATGGGGTGTGACAAGGTCGTGTCCCTGGCTGGCAGGAGGGGAAGGAGAGAGGGGGTTGTGGGTGGGAAGCCCCTGAGCCTTACTGGGCAGGTTTTGGGGCTTGTTCCTGCTCATCGTGGCATCAGGCCGGAGCAGCTGTGCCCTGAGCCCTGACCGTGTCCCTGTGTGTCCCCAGGAGCCTGATGCCAAGGACTCTGGAGGGGCAGATCACCATGGAGAAGACCCCCAGCTACTTTGTCACCAAGGAGGCCCCTCGGCGCATCTACAACATGTCCCGGGACACGAAGCTGATCGTGGTGGTGCGGAACCCGGTGACCAGGGCCATCTCGGACTACACACAGACCCTCTCCAAGAACCCCGCCATCCCCAGCTTCCAGGCCCTGGCCTTCAAGAACGCCAGCACGGGGCTGATCGACACGAGCTGGAGCGCGGTGAGGATCGGGATCTACGCCAAGCACCTGGACAACTGGCTGCAGTACTTCCCCCTCTCCAGGTTCCTCTTCGTCAGCGGGGAGAGGCTCGTCAGCGACCCGGCCGGGGAGATGGGCCGTGTCCAGGACTTCCTGGGCCTGCAGAGGGTGGTGACGGACAAACACTTCTATTTCAACGAGACCAAGGGCTTCCCCTGCCTGAAGAAGCCTGAGGGCAGCAAACCCCGCTGCCTGGGCAAGTCCAAGGGGCGGCCCCACCCCAGGATCGAGCCGCAGGTGGTGCAGCGCCTGCGCGAGTTCTACAGACCCTTCAACATGAAGTTCTATCAGATGACAGGGCAGGACTTCGGGTGGGACTGAGCCACCCCCGGGGCACAGCACCACGCTGGCACCTGCTCTGCCAGCAGTGTTTGGAGCCAGGACTGTGGGCCAGGGATGCTCCTGGCTGCCGGGGCCCGGGGATGCTCGTGGCTGCCACGGTCCAGGAATGCTCATGGTCACTGTCCAGGGATGCTCATGGTCATCGTGGTCCAGGGATGCTCGTGGTCATTGTCCAGAGATGCTTGTGGTCATCGTGGTCCAGGGACACTCGTGGTCATCGTGGTCCAGGGACACTCGTGGCCGCCCCACCAGCAACCTCCTCCCTTCGTTCTAATTTATATCGGAACCTTTTCTGGCAGGAAATGGACTTTTCTGGAGTAGAGAGAAATATTTAAGAAATAAAACCACAGATGGCCCCTCTCCCCTCCCTGACCAGATTAAATATTCTTCCATATAAATCTTGCTAATCTGTATTGACCGGGACGGTTCCGGGTGGCGAGCGGGACGTGTGGGTGTGTGGATGGGGCTCTGTGTGTGTGTGTGGGGGGATGATGGATCCATCATCCACAATAAAACCTTTGGAAACCAGCTGGACTCTGGGGTGGGCGACCAGTGGGTTTTTGCCAAACCAAATTCCAGTGCTGGCAGAGGCACTGAGGGCCGAGGGGCAGTGGGTGAGGCCCTCGAGCAGCAGCCCCCGAGCACGGGGGATGTTTTGCAGATGGAATATAGTCTGCAGGAACTGCCTAGTTAAGAAAACAATTAACAGCAGTAGTTTTGAATAAATGCCAGGCCCGGGTTAGGGAGAGGGAGCTGGGTATCACATCCCTTCCTGTGTCCCTTGAGTAACCCAGCTGATAGAGCAGAGCATTTCTGACCCTTAGGATGAAAATTCCTGCTTCCCCCTAATTCCCAAGTAGAGCAGACAAAGTCCCCAAACTCTGCCCTGTCAGATCAATAATCTCAATAAATTTCCAAATCTGCAGCCATCGAGGATCATCACAGGAAGCCACAGAAATTAGTTTAATCTGTACTAACTAGTTTTCCCTTAATTAAAGATGGGGAAAACATTTAATTAACCTCTAATATCTTATTAGTGACTTGTATTTGTCTCTTTAATGAGCTAATTATGTGTTTTGAAGGGCCCTCAGGCCCTGCATTGTTTGCAAATATGCTTTGGCTGTGGTTCCTTCCATCGTGCAGCATCCCAGAGCTGCCCCCCAAAGCTGCCCATCCTGCCAAGGTGCCTTCCCTTCCCTCCGCTGCTGCCCGGGGGCGATGGAAGCAGCAGGTGCTGCTTCTCCTGGATTGTACAAGCACCCCCATCCCCTTTCTTCCCATCCCCAGGGTGGTTTTACACCCACACATTGTGCTCTGTCCCTCCCAGCTCTCCCTGCTCCCACATCCAGCCACTGGCACCTCCGTTGTGCCCGTGGAGGGGACAGTATTTTCTGTCCCAGTGCTCTGTGCTGGAGCTGAGGTTCAACGTGTTCCTGTTCAGCCCCAGGACAAGTGACACGAGCGACACGTGCAGGAATGGCCTTAATGGAATGTTGGAGTCGAATCCAAACGGTGGCCTGTTTGTGGGGAGCAGGGCGTGGTGGTGACAGTCCCTGCAGGTGTTGGGGCACCAGGGACCAACACAGATGCCACCAGTGCTGTGCCAGAGCCTGGGGGGGCTTCATGACCAGCATAAACTGGGGTATCACCAGGGTACAGCGGGAGGAGATGAAGCCAGGACGGGTTTCCTGCTGGTTGAAAGCCCAGAGCCCTCTGAGCGATGTGGGCACTGCTGGGATGGGCTCAGCCCCCGTGCCCAGCGCAGGGACCCCTGACCGTGTCCCCCCAGGACTGCGGTGGCCCGGCCCCCCACCCGCCGGGGGTGGGATGTTGGAGCGGCTGGAGCCCCTTGTCAGCCGCGCTGGCAGCTCCGCATGATGGACTGCGCTCTGCTTGTTTAGGTTTTGTTTCCAGCCACGACATTCGACCAAATTATTCTCCACGAAGGGCTTTAAAGTTTCCCAAGTGCCTGTGAAAGCCTGGAAACGCTGATAGTGATCCTATTTCTCAGCTCAGTGAGTGCATTCAGCCCCAGCCATATTGATATGCAAAACGTTAAGGGTCCCGGCTCGAAAGATGGTTTCTGTCTGCCCTGTGAAAGGGAGCCATACTTTTTTAAAGCCCAGCCCTTTCTAAAGCCGCACAATACCATATAGACTATGCCATTTAAAGCATCTGAAGCGACCCAAAATGTATTGAACGCTTGCTTTGCAGACTCATTAAGACTACTCAATAGGTTCTGGCAAATACCGTGCCAGGGCTGACCGCACGGATTAAGACTTTTGAAGTGTTACACAAACCCCCTGCTTAAACTAATTGCTGCCCCGCAGCTCATGAGGTCAAGTATTTGTATTCATTGCCTCCGAGAGGAGCCACTTATGGGTCTGTCCAGGTGAAGTCTGCACTTCATTAGATCAAGACAATAAAAGCAGCTTTGGCAGGAAGGGGATGAAATCTCCCGGCTCAGAAGGGCCAAGCACAGGCTGATGTCCATCTCAGGCTGATGTCCACCTCAGGATGATGTCCATCTCAGGCTGATGTTCACCTCAGGCTGATGTCCACCTCAGTTTTGGGGCGTTTCTGCTGCTTTCAAGAGCCCCAGCAGAGCGATGTGTGTCCAGCCAAAGCGGTTCAGGGCAGGGTGGTGACAGCACCCCCATCCCACTCGTGCTGTCCTTGGTGTGGGTCCTCCCACTGCCACGGGGGTTCCAAGGAGTCAGTGTTCTCCACCGGGATGTTTCATTCCCCAGGGTCACAGAATCCTGGAATGGTTTGGGTTGGAAGGGACCTTAAAGATCATCCCATTCGACCCCTGGATCTTCCTGCTCTAAACCTCTGGAAATAAAGTTGTAACAAGGTGATGCTGAGCTGTGCTGATGTTTCCTGGGGCAGAGGAGAGTCTGGGCAGTGGTGTCCCTACATCTGCTTGCTCAGGGGATGATGGCAAGACCCCCTGTGCACAGGGAGCTGGAAAATCGCCTCTGGAGCACCAGGTTAAATGGGGAAAGTGTCAGAGCAAGAGGGTGATGGAGATCCAGCTTTGCAGCCAAGTATGAAATGGAGCTTTGATCGCCGTCTCAGTTAACCAAAGTTTCCATTTCTAACCCCATTTTTGTTTTGAAAATCCAGCTATCCAAAGCATTGTGGTTCCTGTGCTCTGGGCCTCCCCCTCCATTCCAACTGATCCATAAGCCAGGAAGAGCAGGGCTGAAAGAGCTCTCCAAAATCTTTATTTACTCCTTTTTCTTTTATACTGAATTTAGGAGGGCAGAAGGGAAAGAACAAAAATAGGCAGGAAAAAAAAATAAAAAAAGCTCCACAAGGAAGAAGTTAAAACTTCCCTGCTTTTGCGTGGGTCTGGAGACGAGGAGCAGCAGGGCTGATTTGTAATTACACATTTCATCTTGATGTGTTCTGGGAATGTTTATAACCTGTAACAGGGGAAGCCATGCCCTTCCCTGGAAGTGCCCATGTGTCCCCATTCCCATTCCCTGCTCCCTGTGTGGCTGCACCCACCCCACCCTGCAGTGCCCAGGTGAGGCTCGTGCTGCTGGGGCTGTGGGGCACCTGGGGGCTATAAAAGCTGGGAGGGAGGGAAATCTTAGGGGGATTCTGAAGCTCTGGGGGGTGTAGAGGGAGGTTGTCCTGGCTCAGGGAGCAGAAGCTGGCACTGGCTGGTAAGGAAGGGGGCTACTGCCAGGGGTGTGGTGCATCCTTCCTGCTGCTTTTGGGGGCTGCAGGGCCAGGGTGGTGTTTGGGATGGAGTAGTGTGGTTGTGCTTGGCTTGGTTGTGAGGGAATGCCAGATTTTTGCTTTGATTAGAAACAGTAACATGTTGCCTTGTTTAATTAATTTCTATCATTAGGAGGAATAAGTTGATGCCTTTCTGGCCAGATTCCCCTGGCCCTGCTCTTGTAGCCCCCATTGGTGGGGGGTAGAGGGAGATATGTGGGATGGGGTAGTGGCACTGCTGCTCCTTTCCCAGGGGACATGGACACGTGGAGTGGGCAGGAGGAGGGGGTGGCTGGAGCCAGGGCTGGTGAGTGGTGGGGCACTGAGTGACACTACAGCTCATTACGTGAGGGACAGTGTTAGAGGGGAGAAATGGTGCTGGAGGGGCTGACCCAGCCCCGTTTCTCCAAGTTTTCTGTGGCTGCTGAGTGGTGGTGCAGATGATTAAACTGCTGCTCCCACTGCCAGTGCCAGCTCTGCCCCACCACTGCCATCCACGCCGGCAGCTGCTGCTCCAGCCGTGCCTGAAGGGGGACAGGGAGGGAGTTTTCCTCTTCTTTTCCCTTTTACTGTGAGTTCAAACTCCCATGTGGCAGCGGGGGTTGATTGCTGGATGACACCCCCCAGCACGCTGCCAGCAGGAAAGAAAGTGCGAGGGATGGAGGGCAGCAGGAAACTGGGAAAGGCTTCTGGTGGGGGTGGGAAAGGGGCTTGTGCAACAGCCAGCCTTTAATTAAGGGTCTTTAAAGAGCTTTCCCAGCTGGTTAGCATTGCCTTGCCATATTGGAGTGGTTTAGAAGCAATGCTCCTCGGGAATGACTCCCTTCCTGCCAGCCCTGCACACTGCTGATGGGTCCCCCACCCCTCCTGGAAAATGGGGCAGAGAAAAACAGGGTGGAGGGCGCAGGGAGCCCTCTGTCCTTACAGGGAAAAGGCTCTTTTCTCTGACACCCAAATGTCTTTAACGAGGCACCCAGAGTAGCTGGCGGGGGAAATGCACGGGTGGCATCACTGGGTGCTGGAGGGCACAGTGTGGTCTCACAGCCAAATGCTGGATGGGGAGTGCCTGCTCCAGTCCTGGGGACAATACTGGTGCCCAGAACCAGCCCTGGGGCTGTGGCTGGGTCGTGGGGAGGTCGGGACACAAGTAGGGGAGGTCAAAGCTCCTGAAGTGCAGGAGCTCCTGTCTGGCAGCTGTGGGACCCTGGGGCAGAGGTGATAGAGGTGCCGTGGGGCACCCAGGTATCCACTGGAGCTGATGGACCTGCCCCGTTTCTCCTACTGCAATAAACCTGTAGGAATGAGCTCCACACTGACAGCACTTCCCCCTGCCAGCTGGGGACAGACTTTGCTGTGCACAGAGACCTGCACAGAGCTGTTTATGTTGAAACTACTTGTCCCATCTTTTTAAGCTTTATCTGCTCTCCCCAAATCCTCCTGAAACCTTTCCTTCCTCCATCCCATGCAACACTGTCAGAATTCGTACTCCCTGTACAAAATGCTCTTGGAGGTAAGGGCAGAGCTGCCCATGGCTGTGGGAGTGGGATGGGGGCCCCGGGGTCCTGTCCCTGTTTCTCTGGGAAGTGCCTGAAACTTCCTGACAAGCCTCATTTGCAGAAGAGAAGGTGATGCAAACCTGGCTGAGTGTGTTTTACTCCAAGGGGAAAAATCCTCCTTTCCCACAAAAGCATTCCCGACCACCAGAGCAGATTCCATCAGTGCAGTCTGCTCTCCTGGGCCCTTCAGAGTTGGGGCTGAGTGATGCAGGACTGAGCACCATCCTCCTCCTCCTCTTCCTCTCTGTGCCCCGGCCTCGCCCCAGTGCTCCCAGCATGAGGCTCCTCACTGTCAGCTCCAGTGACATGGTTGGTGCTGGGGCTCCTTCTGCTCCTACAGTGCTTTTTTTATCTCTGGAAATAATCATAATAAAAGCCAAAAGGCAACTTCAGTAGTAGAATATTAGAGAGGGCTGGGAGAGAAAGGCTCCTGCCTGTGGCTGTGGCACAGCTGGGGGCCCAAGCATGGATCCACAGCTGCCACTCAGGGGTAAATGGAGGGAAAAAAAACCCTAAAATGGACATTGTCTGTGCTTGGCTGAAGTGTGCTGATGTGCTCAGGCAGGGGAGGACAGGCTCACCCCAAGGCTGGCAGGGCAGAGATTCCTGTTCCCTTTAGGACAGGTAATTAGGCCTGTCTGAGTAATAACCTGGGGTTATTAGAGCAGTCTGAGTAAAGCCCAGAGGTGACCCTGCCTGTGCAGGATGGGGTCCTGGTGCAGCCTGCCCAGGGACCAGCACCCTTTGGCACATGGGATGGGGCACAAGCAGGCACAAAATGCAGGCACAGGATGAGGCGCTGCCTGTAACCCGCAGAAAACGTTCCAAGCCCGGAGAGGCTTCGCAATAATTTCCACATTCCGTAATTTTTCTCAAGAGGGGAAGAGAGGCAAGCCTGGAATAATTACCCATACAAGCAGTCATTGAAATGTTCTTTGCTGCGAGTACTGATCACTTACTGTATTTAACAAGACAATTTTGGCTCTCGGCGCATAAAAGCAAGCAATGATTAAAGCTCTTGTTTTCAGGGTCCCTGAGCCAAAGCACAAAAGTCTGTTGCTGGATCCAAGTCTGGACTTGGCAACCAGCTCCTACAGGGGGAGTTAGCCAAGGCGAAGTGGCTCTACTCGGTGTCTGTGGGGTTTGGGATGCTGTGGAGCAGGGGGGGTGCTGGTGCCCCCACTCTCTGATTCCAGGGGGGCATCTCCAGCAGTGGAACTTGTGCCTTCAGCCCTGGAAGTAAGTTGGGGTGTTTTGCAGGAGGTGGAAAGTGTGGCAGCTCCTTGGGGCAGGGAGAGGTTCCTTGGTGGTGGGAAGGAGCAGGTGCTGAGCTGCAGGACGGTGTGGGAGATGGGGTGTCTGCTGCCTTCTGCCTCTGTGCCTGTGGAGCAAGAGGATATTTGGGGAGACCCTGGGAAGGCAAAAGGCCTCAGTGTGTGCTGGCAGTGGTGCAAAGCTGGGGCTCAGCTGGAGGCAGAGCTATCTGACACCTTGTGCTGCCTGGATTTGGAGAACCCAGGTTGGGAATTCTGAGTTTCCAGGTTGCCTGACTCTAAACTGAAGGAGCTGTTCCCTGGTGAGAGGCCATTGGGATATCATGATTGCCCAAGGGTAAAACTGAGCAGGGCTGCTGAAAGCACCCTTTGTGCTTGGCTGGCACCACCCTGCTTGGAACCCCTGCCCCGAGCTGAGCCGGGCTCAGCAGGGCCAGGGCTGGGCTGGGCTCGCTGAGGGTGTTGCTGCAGCACTCCCATCACCGCTGCTGTGCCTCAGTGGGGGTCCCTGACTGCAGACCTTCTCCCAGACTGGTTTCAGGGCAGAGATGTTTGATGGAAGGTTGGTGTGAGTGTCCCATGGTGGAGCCTGACTGTTGATGTCACACCAGAGCTGTGGTAGTGGGCTGAGCTCCGCCTGGCGTGGACGGGCAGCTCCCACAATGCTGGTGGCAGAGGGCACAAATTTGAGCACAGATTGGCTTCTTCCTGACATAATTCACCTTGTTTAGTTCAGCACAGCTGCATGATTGAGATCAGGTCAAGATCTGCTTCAGATCTTCCTACTCTGCTTGTTAAGCTCCCGTCCTTGAGGACGGTGTGGGTTCACCCCTGAGTGAAGATAAATGAGTCCCAGTGTAGCAACACTAAATCTGTCCAGCCTTGTGCTTGGCTTTCCCAGGTCTCTATTTGCTGCAGGACAAGGAGGGCTTCCAGGGAAATACCAGTTCTGTATGGACAACATCATGTAGAGTCCCCTGTGTCCTTTTCCCTGGAAAAAATGCAAGAATTCAGGCATTCCACAGACATTACTGATGCTAACTGAGCAACTGCTTATATAGGGCTGTTAGTATTGCTGCCACCTTCTCCTCAGCCATGGTCAAATCAAACCAAAAAGGGTCCCTGCAGAGAGCTTTTATTTCAAGCAGTGCCCCCCTGGCTGTCCTGGAGTGTGGTGCTGTGGGGATCTGGTTCCCAGTGTGGCTCTTGGGTGCCTCTGCTCCAGCGTGGATACAGTCGAGCAGTTGCTTTTTGGTGGTCACTGCCCTTCAGGCACGAGCTGGGAGCATCCCATGGTGGGCACAGGGCTGCATCCCAGGGACATCCCTGTGGTGTTGCCATCCTGCCTGGGAACCTTGTGCCAGCTCAGGGCACAGCTGCCACCAGGACCCACCTGGGACCTGCACTGGCTCTCTTGGCTTCATTTCAGATGGAAAAGAGTGTTTCAGGAGTGACTCTGTCAGCGCTGTGCTGTCCTGGCAGCCCTGGGAGGGCCCTGGCAGATGGGCAGCCTTGGTCCATGTCCCCTGCTCTCTTGGGTGAGTTGTGCTTGTTGGAATTATTTACTGCACTGATCGATAAGCACGATAAGTGGGCAGGGGGCTGTATTTCATGAGCACACCACACACGTGCCTACTGCTATATTTCAAAAGCATAAATAACCCTGGGACACGAGCAGAAATCAAAACCAAACAGATGTAACTTGGAACAATTTACACCCAGGATTTTTCAGCACAGGGAGGAAGGAAACAACACTCCTGGGCTGTTCCCCTCACTGAGTGGAGCCTTGCTCCTGCCTTTCCCAGGGTGCCAGTTTGACTGCCTGTGGCTCTGGCTCTGTTCCTGCCTCCAGCTGAGGGGGTGTGGGCTGTGTCCCACCAGCACAGGCAAGCCACCTGCTTTCCCCCTGTCCCCTCACATGTGGGGACACAGTCCCAGGCTGGCACAAGCAGTTCACGAGCCCCCCTTGGCACGCCCTGCCTGCCACAGGCCGGTCCTGGTGGTGCCGCTCTGGGGTTTATTTTCCTGGCGAGTGAACGGTCCAGCAGCGTGTGCTGCAGTCTCCGGGTTGTTTGTTTTCCTTCAAAATGCAATATAGACCTAATTCTATGAAAACAAACTCTCCTAAGAGCAGGGCTGCTCAGCACAGGCTCTGGCCCTCCCCTCTGGTAGCGTTTAAGCGTTTCCCCCATCGGTGACGCAGCCGTTCCTCATAAATCAGCGGAGGTAGGAGCACATTTGCTCCCCCGGCTTTGAAGAGGCGTCAGATCTCCGAACAGAGGCTTCTTGCTGGGTGATCCTCCAGGGCTGGTTCTCATTTCCTTGTAGGAGGTGGGTCTGGAGCCCATTTTGTGCATTTGGGAAGGCTTGCAGGGGGAAGGGGGAGGAAAATGAATGACTTTGCTTCGTTTGGGGGGAAAAAAAAAAGGAAAAAAAAAAAGGCTTGACACCACGAGCACTGTGCACCATTAACATCCCACTGACACAATTACTTACCAGGAAGACACAGATATTGATTTGGCAGGAAGTGCACGTGCCATGGCAGGGCTGAGGCTGCAGGAGGCTAAAGGGCCCCATAAGCCTAAACTGGGCTCCCTGTGAACCTGGGGTTGAGTCTGGTCCTGCCTGGGTTAGGCCCACAACACTTCAGGTGCTGCTGTGGCTGTCACCCCTCCGGTGTCACTGCTGGCATTGCCACATACCCAGGCCCTGGGAGGAGGGTGATGGCACCGAGGGCTGTGCTGGAGATGGTGGGAACAGCTGGTGGTGGTGAGGGATGGGATAGCCACACTCCCCATCAACTCCTGCCTGTCCTTGGGCAGATACATCTTCTAAGTGCTCTGCTTGGCCTTTGGAGACTTTTGCAAAGTGTCGGCTCTGTCAGTAATTGTATGTGGGGCTCCTTGGAAGACGGGATGGTGAAAGGTGGAGAGAATGGGGGATGTCTGTGGGTCCCTGGATGGGCAGTTGCTGCCTCTGTTGTGGGATCCTTGTGGTGCTGAAGGGCTCAAGCAGGGTCTCTGGAGGGTCCTTGTGGTTGGCACAGCTGGCAGTGGGGCTGTCAGGAGTCCTGCACAACGTTTTGGCTGTAGCAAGGGTTTGATTGCTGTGGTTGCTGCTGTCAGCCCTTGGGAAGAGCTTCTGGGTGCACCCACCCTTTGGTGGCACCACTTCTGGGAGGGTGGATGAATGGTGGCACTGGGAAGGACAGCCCCTGTGACTGAGGGATTGCGTCTTCCCTTGTCCATTCTAATGGAAGAAAAACCACCGAGGTGAGGCATCAAGAGCCCCGAGAAGGGAGGTTTCCTGGTCAGCTCTGCCCAGTTTTGACTGTCTTGAAGAAACGCTGTTAATGCCCAACAGCTGCACAGTGGCACAAGGTACCCATTGCTGTCCCAACCATACTTACACCCTTCCTAAAGCTGTCCCGTGTCTGTGTTACCTGGGAAGGGTTCAGGGATGTGTCCCTGCACAAACTCAAGCTCTGTGTTAGGGCCAGGTTGCCTGAAGAGGAGCATAAGAGGCTTTTCCTGCTACTCCATCACCTCTGTGGCAGCTTCGGGGTGTGCCGGTGATCTGAGGAGCTGGACAGCCTTTGGGAGACAGCTCCAGCTGGGAATGGCTCGGGTGCTGCCCTGGGGGAGCACTCCTGCCGCAGCCAGGACCGCCCCGCTCAGACAGGCGGCAAGAAACTCCCGGGAAGAATTTTCAGGAATTCATCCGGCAGTTTTTTCAAGGTAATTGTAGCACGAAGGCTGAGCTGGAACGTGTCTGCTGCGCTGGGCCGTTTCCACCGCGGAGCTGGCAGCGGCAGAGCTGCTGAGTGAGGAGCGGGCGCTGCCATATGGAGCTGTGCTCTGGCTGCTCCATCACGAAAAATCCTGCGGGGCCAGGGCTTGGCAGCCCCAGCGCAGAGCCCGCGGCTGTGAATAAATGTTACTCAGCGGCGGGGCTCGGTGCTGCAGTATCCGGCCCGCGCTCCCAGAGCGCTGCTCTTGGCCCAGCTTCAGCACAGCACTGCACATGTGCTCGGGGAGAAGCACACGAGCCGTCCCGGTGACTCCCGGGGAGAAAGGCTGGGCTTAGGCACCCTCTCTGCCCGAGCTGTGCCTTCACCTGACTTGACATTTGTGCCTTGAGTTTCCCTTGGCTTCCCCAGTGGAGGCAGCCTCCGTGCTCCTTCCATGTCTCCACTGAGGCTGGGTGAGATGGGAGCCTTCCTGGGGATTCGCTGAAGAGGGTGGAAACGGGGAGACTGAAACAGGCTGGCAGGGCTGTATCTTCATTCTACTGTTAAGAGCAGGGGAGGAAAAACTCACTGAAATTGGAAGACTTTGTCATTTTGAGAGTGATAAAGATAAAAATCTCAATCAAAGACTGTTTTGTGTTATCCATAGTCTGTGGGAATTTGTAGTGAGGTTCTCCAGAGTCTGAGTGTGGAAGATGTGATGAGGAAAGTGGGAGGTGCAGGTAATGAAGTCACCTTGTTGCTATTAGCTGGGAGACACTTTGGAAGGGAATCAGTCTTGAAGGCTGGAAGTCACAAACCCATCGCTTGCATCCCAGCCCGGTTCCCTGCTGCCTCTTTGAAACCCTGGATTTGTGGCTGCCCCATCCCTGGAAGTGTCCAAGGCCAGGTTTGATGGGGAGAACGTTGGTCTAGGGTAGGTGTAGTAGAAGGTTTCCCTGTCCATGGCAGGAGGTTTGTAACTGGATGATCTTTAAGATCCCTTCCAACCCAAACCATTCCGTGATTTATCCATGAGATATGGGATCCTGAGCTGGAGGGGTTTCTATCTGCTCCTCTGCTCCTGCCCTCAGTCCTTAATGGAGCTCGCCTGGCTGCAGCAGAGCTCCAGCAGGGGCACGTTTGGCCTCCAGCACTCGCACATGCAAATGCCCATTTCCCCTCTCATTCCATGACCGGGTAGTTCAGTGCGTGAGTGAGCCCCGTGGATCAGGACAGGGATCATATGGACAAGCTCCAGAAAGGAAATACTAATGTGGAGCAAGACAAGAACAAATTCCAAAGAATAGAAGAAACCCTTGTTAGATACGAAGCACGTTGCCAAGCCCGTGGGTCTGGATGTAGTTAGAGGTGTACAGTGCGCCGAAGTCTGTAATATTTTATTCCAGGGATATGTATTTCCGGGACAAGTTGTTAGATTGACCTCTAGTGTTCATTTTCTTAAGGGAAAATGTGATCGAGTGCTGTGTTGCTTGGGTCTCGTACCTTTGCACTTTGAACGGGCTTTGGGGGGAGGTTTTGTTTTTCCAAGGGATAAGAGCTCCAGGTGTCAGCGTGGCTCTGCAGCGTTCCCTGATGAGCTGCCTGACAGGCGGGCTCTGCAGATGTTGCCACACGATTGCCTCGGCAGGGCTGGATGTGGGGCTGGCGCTCGGAGCAGTGGGAGCCACTCCGAGGCCAAACGCTCAGAGCTGTGAGATCAGCGCGGTGGTTGTGCTGGAAGTTTAGCTTGGACAGGCTGTTTGGACTCCACCGGTGCTCAGTTCACTGGATTCTGCGGTGGGGGCATGACTGTATTCACTCTGAGATCCCAGTTTTCTTCTACAGCCATCCCCATATGTCTTTAGGAATTATATCCCAAGTTTTCCTCCTTGTGAACTGCTCATGCAGGAGTCAAGTTTTAGACGTGGTTGGAAACTGGAGCAACTGAAGGCTGGAAGGGTTTTTCCCAGCTTTGTCGCTGAAAGACACTTCTCCTGTGTGTCCTAATTGGTACTGCTCAGTATCATGTGTCTCAAACTGAAATCCAGATACAATTTGGGTTTGGTTTCATTGATTTGAATAGCTGGAAATGTCTGAATGGCAGCCAACAATGCTAAATATCTTCTTTTTTTCCCCCCTCAAAGCATTATTCCTCAGTGTCAGGGAGCTGTCACTAAAACTATTTTTAATTGTTGTATGGTTTAATTCATGATGTTTTGTTGGAAAATATTCATCACTTGTTTGCTCAGAGAGGGAGGAGGAAATTCTGGTCTTGGGGAAAGTGATGAAAATCCAAGTCATTTCACTGATCTCACTTAAATTATTTTGGAATTATGTGCAGGAAAAGTTATTCTCTGTAGCCTGAAGGCTCCAAAAAGAAGCACTTTCTATCTCTAGTTTCAGATGAGTTAAAGAGCAGATTGAGGGCTTTAAAATCTTGGGCAATCAAAGCCTGAGCTGTAAAGAAGCAAGAGAACTAAAGAAAAAAGCCTTGTGCTAGTGTTTTCAAGCAGTGAATTCTCCTATGTGGGCACCTTAATCTGACTTTTTGCTATGAAAATTACACAGAAAAGTTAGTTCTGGGATATGTTTATTTATTAATTATTCACTGCTAATTATTATCCACTTAGTGATGATCCAAAAAGTCTTAGGTTTCAGTTTTGGTGGTTGTTTTTTGAAGTAATTCTGCAGTTACCTGAGGGGACCTGATTTTAGTGCAGGGGCTCCTGTTCCTCTCTGGGCTGTGGGGATGGCCAGGTCTGCTTTTAAGCAGCTTCCCCTGAATTCTCCAGAGAGAACAGGGAGACTTTGTTGTCTTGAGAGCAGCTGTTGTTTCCAAATGCTGTCCTTCCTGGGCAGCTGGAAAGGGCAGGGCTGACTTGGCCCACACAGATTTACACCTTTAAAATGCCTTTTTTTGTTGTTGTTTTTTAAGGTCCTTGCCAGCAATGGGGCTTTCCTTGTGCAGAGAGAGCCCTTGGCTCGTGGTCCTGTTGGCTCACACGTGCATTCCGGGACTGAGCTCTCTGCAGGCTCGTGTGGATACACCAGCCTTAGGTGCTGGCATCTCCCCTGGCCCGGAGAAGTCAGAATTAGCCCAGGTGAGGTGGGAACCGGCCACAGTTGCCGTTAATTTTAAACTAAGGCTCTGGGGTGTTGTGTTTTTCCATGTGGCAGGGGGTCGTGGAGCTGCTCGGAGTGAGGCAATCCCACTGCAACAGCACTGGGATGAATCCAGTGCTGGCACCAGGATGGGAGGAAGTGAGAGCTGAACAAAGACTCACTGAGGTGACAGGGAGAAATTTAGATTCAATATCCCTGAACACCCTGAGCACCTGTTGGCTGCATCAGCACCTGTACTGCTGCTCCTAAGGATGTCCATCATTACTCCATCAGCGCTCCCGAGGCTCAGCCAGTTCAGGTATCAGCCAAACCCACTGAACACTGAATACCTTTAATAATTTGCTGCTTTTAATGCATTCAGTCAAGCCAATTACATAAAATTACGGGTCTGCCCTTTCCATTTTACCAGTTCTCTGGGTCCTAAGAATGTGTAAATATTCAGTGAGCCCTCTCAGTAAACGCTGTGGGCAGCAGAAAACTTGCAGAGCAAATATTTTTATATTGCTCTGGTTTTGAAGATCCTTTAGAAAATGATTTCTGAAATGTCTCTGCTAGTGCTGAACTCTCTTCCCCCAAATGCAAACCCTGATGGTCATGTAACAAATCACTAAAGTGAATTACAAAATGGCATTTGACCATGCCAGTGAGCGTAATTTAAATAAATCTATTCATGAAGGCCTAATTAGCAGGGACTGGGCAATTTGCAGCAGTGGATGGGAAGTCTCTGCCAATCACAGATTGAATCCGACAGAGTGCTAAGTGCTGCTGAAGTGCTGGAGAGTTAAAATCGCTTGGAGCTTTCAGGGATCAAGCACTAGATCAGAAAAATACTGAATTTATACTGTTGCTCTCCCATGGGGGATGGTGCTTGAGAGGGGAGCAGGTCCTGTGTGGTACAGGGACCTCAGGAAACTGCTTGTGGCCTTTCTCTTGCCTCTGTTTTTCCAGTTGGCAAAGGGAGATAACAATGCTGATTTCTTTTAGAGATCACTTTGAGGTCAATTGAGGAGGAAAACTTGAGTAAAGCTGAGTACAGGTTGAGTAACATCTGTTTTTGTAGGCACTCTTCAGTGTTTGTACTATAAGTTCCTAGTGGGGAGAATCAGTTGACGCTGTAAATCAGCGGGATAAAGTCAGGTTACACATTTGTTTGTGGTGAGCACCAAAAATGATGTTATTTTTTTACAGTAACCCGCAGGAGTCCAAACCCCCGACCATCCCCCGAAGTGCCATGTGTGAATGGCAGAATTCACAGCGACACCTGAGACAGGTACGTCCATCAAACCAGTTCTTGGCACAGTGTCTGCAAGTTAGAAATGGAGCATCTGATCACATCTCGGAGGGAAAGAGCTCCGGTCTCACATCCACTGCCTTTGTGCACCCTGTCACGATGGCCCCGATAACGTCTCCCCAGCAGGAGCCACCATGGGAAAGGGAAAAGCAGCTTTTTCTTCAAAATGTACACTGAAAATAGGAGGGGAGCTAACCCACAAAGCATGCCCCCTGGATCATTAGCTGTCTAGTGAGGCCGTGGGGACGCACAACAGGATTCTTGTTCTGGTGGCTTTGAAATGGAACAAAGCCGGGCCCTGGACGGGACACGGCGGCGTCGGGTTTCACCTGCCCTTTGTGCCTGTGGGAGAAAAGCAGCTCAGCCTGGACAAAACCTGATGGAAGTGCTGACCACGGTGGCAGTACAAGATCCTGGCTCGGTTCTGCAAGGTCCCACTGGAGCAGGTGCTTATGTCCCACCAAAACCTTGCTGAGATGCTGGACAAGCTCAAAACCTGCAAGTCCGTGGGCTGTGATCCTGATTTATCGCCTTCTGCAGCAGTGGACACCCCACAGGTCTCGTTTCAGGTTTGTTTTGCTGGTTTACTGTGCAGTGGTGGCTGGAAGAACGAGCCGTAGCTTTGCCAGCATTTTCCAGCCAGTGTGCACGTTCTGCTTCCCTCCGGATTAGGAGCCCATCACCATGGTCATTATATTCTGCTTTTCCATTGGATTGAGATAAGTAAAACAACATAACTAACAAAACATATTCTGTTTACTGCAGACTTCAGACTTACGGAACAAAGTTAGATCCATGGATCATAATGTATAAATGGTGACCTAACCCCCCCCAGGCTGTCAGTTCCCTGGCATGATGTTTGTCATCAGCACGGGATAATTATCACGGACTTTAGAGGCACAATAAATACGAGAGCACAGGTGGTGTCCATTTTCAGCTGTTTAATTGGAGAAATGAAAGGTCCTGTAATACAGAGTCAACACAGAGAATTTGTCAGGCTACACTAAAAACTTCAATAGCCACGACCTTGAGGTTATAAAATTACTCGTCAGAGGTAAAGTTTTTCATGATGCAGAAGTGAAGGGTATTGATTTTATAAAAAAAGGATTTTATATGCAATATAAATTGACAAAATGGCTCAATCCAGCTCCTTGCAGGGCCTGAAAACTCAGGGATTGCTGGGTGCAAATCAATACAAATAATATCTTAAAAGATGAATTCTAATTCATTTATAAAATACAGGCTGCAATTTTTTTCTTTTAGAGCTAGTGAAAAAAAAAAAGAGAGAAGGAGAAAGAAAGTAGGAGCCTTTTCCCGCCACTGCGCCGGCGCCATTTTGTCTCCTTCATGCGCCTGAGGGGTCCGTGAGGGGCTTGAGGGGGTGTGTGATGGACTGAGGGGTCTGTGAGCGACTGTGGGGTCTGTTAGGAGGTTGAGGGGTAACTGAGGAGGTACATGATGCGCTGAGGGGTCCATGAGGAGGTTGAGGGGTCTGTGAGGGGCACTGAGGGTCCCTGAGGCGGTTGAGGGGATGTGTGATGGACTGAGGGGTCTGTGAGGAGGCTGAGGGGTAACTGAGGGGGGATGTGATGGGGTGAGTGGTCCATGAGATAGCTGAGGGATCTGTGAGGGGGTACACGATGTGCTGAGGGGTTTGTGAGTGGGGTCGGCTCCTGCTGCATTTTAAATCCTGAATGACCGTTTTTAATTTCCCTCCCATCTGTGTGTTCCCAGTGCCGGTTCCCCTGACCCGACTGAGCTGGTGTGAGGTACAGGCACTGAACAATATTTAACTTCTTTGGAGGTAAGAATATTGCCATGCCTTGGAGGGATGCTGAGGTGACTTTCCTGCATAAGGAAATGTAAATCCTTCCATCTAATGGCGTGGGAACAGATTTGAGGGACCCACTGTTCAATGGTTTCTCTAAGGCAAATTTGGGCTGTTTCTCTGTGAGAGTGTAGTTTGAAATGCTCTCTTGGAGAAATCACTTTTTTCTCAGATCACTGCTTACTTTTTTAAAATGTAGACTATTCCTTCTCTAGTTCAGCAGACCTTTACCCTGTTGCCTGATGAAATGGTTAACAATTCTCACACAAGGTCCAGGTATACAGACTGCAAAAGCCGCTCAGGACTTTGTTATAAACATTGAACAGGCATCCAGCAGTTCTGCCCTATTAAAGGTTATTAAGATTTGGACAACGTGATGGTTCCTTTAAGAAAGAAAAGTAGAATCTGACAACTATTTGTAAAATATCTAAATGTCTCTGAGGTACCCATGAAATAATAAGAGGCATTCAGAGGGGCTAACAAAGCCCCACTTTGGCATCACTAGAAAGGATCTGAGTGCTCACAGGACTAGGCAGCCTGGAAAGAACTAATTTTCACAAATTTTATTTTAATAAATTTAGAACTTTTCTACTTTAAGGAAGGAATAAACCCACATTTTAAAGTAGTTTAATATTAAGTCCAAAACCTCAATTAAGGTGCTTTGCAACCCAATGCTTTTCTTTCCTCACATATAAATTGCTTTTTTTATATGAGCTGCCTCATTAAATTCAGTTGGACTTCCCAGAGAGAAGGAGGGTAAATATTTTTCAGAGGCTGGTGCTAATGGAGTCATTTAATGATGAATAATAAATAAAAATCACAGACTTTTATTTGAGAAGCATAGGTAGAGTAGTCACAGTAAAATTCATAACTTCCATCGCCAAATCCAAACAGTAAAGAATTGTCTACTTCAGATGGCTTGAAATGGCTTTTATTGAAAACAGATGCTATTAGGTCAAAACATTTGTGTTAAAAAATAACTTGTTATTCTCACTGTGAATAGTCTGAAGTGATTTGTTTAGATTTTTAAAAAATCTAAATTAGTTTTCTCCAGTTTCAGATAAAGAATGGCTTATTCTAGTTCAGCACGGGACTTTGTTGCACTTTCAGATCTGCATCCAAACCTCGCTCGTCCTGTAAGTCTCACAGACATGGTCCTTTTGTTCTGAGGTGAAACACTATCTGACTGTATTATATTACTGCAAAATTATGTAATTGCCACGGATTTAGGTACTAAGAGCATTAGTGCAATCATCAGACAGAAAGGACCTTCCCTTCTTTGTGTGCAAACCAGCAAAATGAAAATTGATGCCGCTGTTGTCCACAGTCTGCGGGTACCACAACTACAGATATTGACCGGACAGCTCAATGTCTGAGCCTCAGAGGCTTCTTTGTAGCATTTTAAGTGGCTGCTGAGTTAGTAAAGGCATGACAGAGTCAGCTTTATGCAGCCACAATGTATCTGGGACCATCAGCGCTCTTGCACAACACCTGTAAAGGTAGGGCTCAGTCCTCATGTGCTCAGTCCCTCAACTCACAGCACTGTCCTGAGTTATTCACAGAAAACCCTCCGTGAGAGGTGTTTTACCTCGATAAAAGTCTCCCAGTTGCATGTCAGATAGGGTTGTTTCTGTTTCTTTGCAATAAAAAGCAGGTTTGGCTTGGAAGGGACATAAAATCACAGACTGCTTTGGCTTGGAAGAGACCTTAAAGCTCATCTCATTCCACCCCCCTGCCATAGGCAGGAACACCTTCCACTAGACCAGGTTGCTCCTGAAGAGAGTGAAAACAAGTTTTCCTGTTTTCACAACTTTTTATTTGAGAGGGGCAAAATTTAACCTATTATTGTTATTTTATTTTAAACAACTGAAAGAGAAATCCCAGAAAAGGGATGATCTAAGAGAAGCCGTTTTATATCCCAGTCACATTTTATGTTTTTCCATCTTTTCATAAACTCCTGTTTTCCAGAAAAGCTAATTTATTGTCATTGACAGTTACTCTCAAATAACGATCCACTAACTCAGTTAAAAGCTTTGATTTACAAATAAAACTCATCTTGAGTATTCCAGTTAGTAACATGTAGTAACGAAAATATTTTTCTATAACAGCAATTCATGATAGAACAATCAGTGTGTGCTTAGGATGTTACAACACCCCAACAGATATCATTTAAAGCATCAAAATATGTATTAGTTTGCTGTTTATTTTTAAAAGGGAGGTAGATTGAAGTGCAAACACTTGCAGTGTGGCCATGGTGTAGCTCAGGACTGGGTTGAGCAGCCTCAAGCAATGCTCTGCCAAAAGAGGCAGCACGACTCTCTTCCAAAGGTCTGTGTTCTGCTCCTCCTCCTTGGTGAAATTAGTGCTTGAGTAGTTGCACAATAAGCTGATCAAGGAAATGATCTCTGGAAGTTTTCCTTCCCCCTCCCTCCAAAATAGTTTCCAGCCAGATCACTTCCCTCTGCCAGCTCGCAGTGCAGGCCTGGTGTTAGAGACAGAGAGGGGAATGAATTTCCAGCAGGGACACGCAGATTTCCTTTGGAAGCTGCAGATTTCCATCAGCCTAATTCCTGTGGGGAGCCATCTGAAATGTCAGTTCTTTTGACTGGTTGTGAGATGCAGGCAATGCACTCTGATTTAACTGATAAACATTTTTTAGAGAAACAAAATCAAAAATAGAAAAATAAAATCGTAACTTAAATCACTCCAGGCTGCGGACAGAAAGTCTTCCACCAGAAGATGCACTAACTGGGATACTGCCCTGCTGCACACAATGTCCTCTTACTGGGTGCCTGTCACTGCAGGATAAGGCAGTTCCCTTGCTCCCTCTAGTGATTCCAAGGGAACCGGGAACTGCTGAGTTTTGAGCACGAGTCAGTACTGTTACAGTGAAGTCAGGCAGGTCACGTTGCTTCGTGAACAGGTACAAAATTAATCCGGGGGGATTATTAGATGGTTTTCCTGCCCTTGCTGGCTGACTCTGGGATTCTGCTGGAATGACACAGGCAGTGCTGAGAGAAGGGCTCTAGTGGAGAAGCTGTGGCTGCCCCATCCCTGGAAGTGTCCAAGGCCAGCCTGGACAGGGCTTGGAGCAACCTGGGAATAGTGAAGGTGTCCCTGCCCATGGCAGGGGGGATGGAACAAAATGGTCTTGAGGGTACCTCCATCCCAAACCATTCCAGCTTCCCATGACTGTGTGAAGTGGAAGTGAGATGGGTGCTTCGTGTTTTGAAGGATCCTGGCAGTGCTGCACTGTCAGTCTCTCCTTCCCATCCTTATTCCATTCCAATTTTCATTGCTGACCCCTTAAATCCCAAACTAGACTGCAACACTTCTCTCTCACTGAGGACTGTCTACTTTAAAAAAACCTAAAATCCACCACACAGCTATATATTATTAATATATATCTCCATGTATCTTCACAGCTGTGTTTGCTCCCAGTGGTTTTGTTTGATAATTAAGACCAGGGTGCTTTTACATAATAAACAGAGGTTTAGCAAAGCAGAATAAGATTGATTTTGGTTTCAGTCACCAAGAAAGTTCCTTGCCTCAGCTGCCAGTTGAAAGACAGCCGGAAAGAGGCACCTGTAGAAACGCAGGTTGCTTACAGGAGGCCAGGGTGACTGCCCTCCCCGTGGGGGCACACGTGTGTCTCGTGGTGCTGACAGCCAGGGAAACCCGGCATGCTGAACTGCAAAATAAATCCTGTCCAGACTTTTCATGGTGCATTTAAGGAGATCTGAGACCTGTGCAGAGAGCATGAAACAACAACACTGCTGCCTACCTGAGGAGAGATTGCTGTAGAACAGCCAAAATTGTGACTGTTTGAGGTGAACTTTTGTCCTCCCATTGTCTTCGCAAACAGAAACAGATGCATTGCTTTTAATATTTTTATTAGTGGCTATTTTTTCTTAAAGTAAACTCGTGTGTTTATGTTTTAGTTTTCATATGGTACCGTGGAATAAATAGATTAAAATGATTACCAGTCAGAAATATGTTTATTATCATCAGTAGAGTATAATTCCATGAAATCTAATTCATCATATACATCTGTGTTTAATCCTTGTGTTCTATAATCTCTTTATTTTTCAGAATGTAATCGGTGTGGTTATTGGGAAAACAGATGTCAGAAGCTTTCCAGACCGAAAAAGTACAGTCCCTTTTAACTCTTTTTACTTCATTTGCTTAAATGGTATAATTTGGCATAGATGGCTGAAATCAATATTGAAATTATAAACAGACTTCTCAGTGTAAAATGTACAGAATAAAAATGCACACACACACATACACAAATTGTGTGTGTTTGAGAACCACGACGAAAGAGCAGCATTTGTTTGGCTAAACCTTATCAATTAGAAACTGGAAAAGCTCCCTCGTGGAAGTGTAGCCCCTTCCCGAACACCAGTGTGCTCCTGCACAGCGTGCTGACCTGTAGTGGGAGGAAACTCACGGCAAAACCTTGGAGAGCATCGAAACAGTAGTTCTTATTCCAGTTAGAAATGAAGCTGTACTAAGAATTGTAACAGTGCTGTTTGTTTTTGCAGACATTGGGTCTGAACGATACACCTTCAATTTTACTATCCGCGATTCACCGACTTACTTCATAAACGTGCAGTCCTGGGGCAGGGAGGAGTACATCAGATCCCTCTCAGAAAGCTTCAGGGTTGGGGACTGTGGTAAGGCAGAGCTCATTCTTGCCACGTCTCTGTTTGCGTGTAAACCAGGGTTTTGTGTTGGTGGCTTTGCTGTGTTTTTCTCTGAGGACCCAGAAAACAGTCTAATTGGAAACAAATTGTTCAGTTATGTTAAGTATAAAGAGGAAAGAAACAAGATTCCAAGGATTTAAACTCAAAACCAGTAAATATGTCAACAAAAAGACCAGGCACAAACCCACTGAGTGCAGCCACTCAGAACTGGCCTGTAGTGAACCAATCCAAAGTCTCACATTATACTGACTTCCTATAAATGATTAAAAATAAACTCTGTAAAGTAGTTTGATGTTTGTCCTCCCTTAGTTACAGATATGACTATGATTGTTCATAAAACCACAAAAAAAATCTCGTCTTTGTTTACAGTATGTGCTTTTATCTTGTTAAATTAATAGAAAGCCTTTGCTGCCCACGGTTGTTTGGGTAAAAACTTGTGACCATGCAGAGCACACACACGAAAACTCAGGGCTGTTGTGTTTCCACTACTTGTCTTCAGGACTCGTGGGCACTTGGGCCATAACATGAGCTATCTGGACAGATGTGGCTTTCAGCATGAAAGCATTTGGCAGTAGTTCTTTCACACACCTTCTCCTTTCCAAAGCAATCTTGAAAACAATAATTTTTAGAGTAATCTCTCTTTCTCTGTATCTAGAAGCAATTTTCTAACATTACTAACATTGCGTATCAATGTTCTGTTTTAGTTACAATCGAAAATCCTTTAATTCAGTCAAAGGAAGCAGAAAGGGAAGAAAAATTCAACCCTGTAACGCCCAGGTAAAATTTAGAGTGGTTGTTTTTTCCAGAAGGATCAAAGTTGATACTTGCTTTAGTTGTCAGCCAATTGTAGCAGTTGGTAGAAATATTTGGGGTTATTCTTCTTGTGTAGCTGTGCCTTCCTCCCTGTGTTCATGTCTGGTGAAATAATCTCAGAGGGGAACATATTTCTCAGTATGTGGTGATAAAGTAATTATGTTCTTTGTAACTAAGCAAATTTCATTCTTTGAGTAAAGTCTACTCAAACTTTCTTGAGGGGAAACAATAAAAGAATGAAGTTGTTTTCTCACAAGAATTAGCATTTTACCCTGTTAATACGTGGGTGAGTGCAATGCTGATGCTGTGATTTGTTCTGTGCACTCTCTCTAGTTGCTACAAGTTACTGCTCAGTGAAAATCACTCAGTGGTCAAAACCTCTTCGTGTTACGAAGCAGACACCAGGCTCCTTTCTCTGCTGCACCTGCCTGTCAAGGACCCTCAGGATTATTATTCCCTGGGGGATATCGTTGCCAACGGACAGAGCCTCAATGGAAGAATCCTCAACGTGCTCGCAGCTGTGATGTCAGTAAGTCAAGGAGCCCCAGCAGAGTAACTTCATTGATAATACAGATTTGGGGCCTCAGAGCGCACAGGACTCAGTGGGGTGGCTTGTTCAGGTTGGAGCCACTTCAGCTGAGTGACAACCACCACACACACTCTTTGAGATTTTTAACAGCATGAAGGGAGGAAATGTAGTGGTCTCATTTTTTAGTAGCTTACAGAGGGTTTTTTTCCCCCTTTTTCAAACTCTTCTATTTTCTAGGTTGTTGCTTTTATTCTCCTAAACACTTAGTAGAAGAGAAGTGCCTGCTTCTTTTTTCTTTTTAAAGGTTGGGGAGCCAAAGTACTTTATGACTTCAGACAAAAGGAAAGGCCAGAGGTGTGAAGTGAAGCTGTTCGATGAAACAGAGAGGTCTTTTCCAATAGTATGGTAAAATGTCTTTTTATTCACTGAATGACACAAATTAATGCAAGAGTAGGTACACGAATTAACTGTAACACACACCTGTTATAACACTGGTTTTTAATCTAGATGCACTGCTATTTGGGGGGCAACCGTGATGAGGCAGCAATGTAGACTGAAAAGAGACTTTAAAAAGAGATGCATTAGAGTGGCCTCACATATATTGTGCAGTTTTATGGCTTGCTGACAGCCTGCTGGCTCTCGAATGGCAAAATGAAGCTTAGCTCCAAATAGTTCCTTTTTTTAATGTGGACATTTGCACTAATTCAGGAAATGGCATTTAAAACCAGCTGCAAAGGCTGTATGTTCCTTCCACAAACTGGGGAGAGGAAAGAGGGACGTGCTTTGTGTTTAAAGGCAAGCAGAATTAACAAGTGGAATGGAAATAGGTTGGAACAGTTTTTAAACTTTTAAAATCACGCAGAAACATTTTGATACAACTTTGGCCATATTTTCAAACTCTATCCAGTTTACAAACACCACTGTATCCATACCACTGATGCACGTAAACTGTGACTTATTTAAGAGGAACATTTGCATTTTGCCCACAGTCTGTCCAATAAACTCGTGCCTTATCTACGTGCAAGGACGTGTGGGGGTGTGGGGATTCACTGGCCCTGGGTTTGCTGTTTGTTGGTTGAAAAATTACTTAAATGACCTTTGTTCCCTCGAGAGAAGGAGCAAGACACTGCACTGTGTGAGCTGTGAGCTGTATTACCATCAGTGGGATGTTTCACACAGTTTATACTCACAAACACAAAATAAACATCTACAGTGTGAAGTCTTCCAGCCCCTGGGCTGCCACCAGTGTTAATTTGGAGCAGCACCTCCAACAGCCTTGTTTCAGAGCTGGTACTTGAGCAACAGAGTGTAGAGGAGGGATTTCAGAGCCCATCAGTGAAGAGGTGGCTGAGCAATGTTAGATGGAAATAAAATCTTTTTCCAGGGATTAAGCAAAAAACCCCACCAGATCAAATCTGTGCTTTGGCAGTGTCCTTGCCAGCCACATTTAGGAGGAACTAAATGAGATTTTATCAAGGGACCTGAGCATGAAATTGCCATTTTGAGGGATACCACTGACTTCACTCCAGTCTCATCATGCACAGCTACAAAGATTCCAGTGTTGGAAAGTGGCTGAACATCTGGCCAAGGGATCTGAGCAATCAGCCTGGCCCCCAGCACAGGCTCAGCTGACAAACACGTCAGCTGGGATTTGCTTTAGTTAGAAATTACTTTTATCACAGCTCTGAAACGCACACAGCATTTTACCAGGTATATTGTGCATTTCATCATTTATTTTATCCTGCTTGGCATGGGATAAAATACGGCCTGGCTTAGACTGTACAGAAAAGTTACTTGCCCAGAAAGCATCCTGCGTGGCTGTGGATACACATGGAATCTCACTGGCATGTGTGTGTAACAAAGCAGTCACCTCTCCTTTGACTAATTTTATTTTCACTACATTATTTAGTAGTTAAGTACTAAACAGTTTGAGTGCTCCTTCAAAAATGTTTTGATACATTCACTTTTGTTTAATTTAGTTGGGATAACGAATCCATCCAGCTGGCACAGAGTTGGATCCCTCAAGAAACAGGTATAACAGTCTGGTTTTTGTTTTTACTGTAGTTCTTAATGTCATACTTATTCTACACTAACAGGGTTGGGTTTTTTTGTGCACAGTAATATTTGCATCAGATGTGAGAATAAATTTTGACAAATTCAGGAACTGTATGACTGCAACTGTGATATCCAAAACCATCATTACAACTAACCCAGGTAAGAGCTGCTGAAGTACTGCTTTGGTATTAATAATAATTATAGGCTATAATGCATTAATTAATCTATTGGAAGTCTAATTTCTTCTGTTTGTTTGTCTCACAAAGCTCCCTGCTTTTTGTCTGATATGTAATGGCCAGGGCCTTTGGCTTCCACCATAATTTGATTTATTTTATTTATCTAAACAGTCTTCACATATTCAAAGCAGAACTAACAGTTAAACTAAAAAAGAGAAAAGTGACTCTTGGCTGATTCCAAGAGACAACGTGTTGGTGCTACCAGAACACAAAGTTGTAAAATATAATGCTGCTATTACTTTTTCATGCACAATATCCTAATAACCTTTAAAAAATACATCTTCAGAGACAGCAGAAGCAAATGTTCTCTTCAGCTTCATCAAGGACAGTGCCCACTCAGGAGCTTTGCATGATGGAATGAAGGAGCAGGCAAATGAATCCATGAACTGTAAGTATGGATGCAGACACTGGTTTTATTTAACTATATCCTGTGCTTTCACAGTGCAGCTGAAAGAATTCTTGCTGTGTGTGTTCAGAGAAACAAAGCTCAGGTACAGCCTGGCTCAGTATTTAAATCTGGAATGTTGTGACTGGGGCTGTCCCTTATTTTATTAATGAGGTATCTTCAGTTGACTGTGCCAACTGCAGCCTGTCTGGTGTGTTCCTTCTGTCCTGAATAAATATGAAAAATTGAGAGGGAAAGTTTTGTGTCAAAAGCTCATTTTGAGGGATACAAAGACTAAATAGTAGATATTTTCCTGACTTTAGTTCCCTTTTGCTTGACTTTCTCAACAGGAAGGTGTGGGAGGCTTTTCTGATGCTTTAGATCAAATCCTCTCCTTTTTATTACCTTCAGATCCTTTGTTGCTGTTGCTCTTCTGAATTATTTCTTTCTCAGATGCACTTAACGTGTCTTTTATTTTAGTGGAGACTATAGTTGATGTTTATACAGTGGAACAGCTGAAGGAAAAAGCTCTCCAGGGTGATGGGAAAGCTGACCCTGTCTATGGCATTATTTATGGCTACATTTCCACCCTGGACATTGATGATAATGTGTCCAAAGTTATGCGCAACAGATGGTGAGCAACTGCTTCAAGTTGTATTAAAAACTGCTTGTCCTCCTTCCCTGACCCAAATGAGATGGAACACTATTTTAGTCCATTTCTGGAAAAGAAATAAAGCTCCTCTGGAGGATGCCATGTGGATTTCTGCTGGGTAAACTCCCACAAGTAGCAAGGAGGAGGAGTTGGCTCCATGAAGAACTTGCTCTTTCTGGTCCTCGAGCCAAGAAAAAAGACACCATTTTGTCCCAGACAGACTTGAAAGTTTAGAAGACGACCAATTTTTTTTTCAAGGACAAAGTCTCTTGGGAAATTTCAGTCTAGAAAACTGTTTCAAGCAAGGAGGAATTGCATATGTGCATTAATTATCTTCTTATGTTTCAGCTCGATCTGCCGGTTCGTCGTGAACGAAATGTCAAACACTTGCACTTTCTGCAGCGCCGTCTCTCCAGAGTCAAAGTCAACCTTTGCAAGCTTTGACATCCTCGTGGATGTGACAGATCACACAGGAACTCTCCACTCCTGCTACCTGTCTGACTGTGTGGCTGAGGAGACCTTAGGCTGCACAGTAAGTAGGGAGGAATTAGGTTGTTATTTGAGCTGCCCTGTGAAGCCTGATAACAATTACAAATGTATGTCAATGTTCTCTCTGTGTGTGTACAACGGTTTAAAAAATTGCACCTATGTATAGACATACACAGAGCTTTTCAACAAGTCCAAAGTTAGAAGTCAGCAGCTGCTAATAAGAATTGTGTTAAATGTAAGAGGGAACACCCAATTCAAAATATTGCTTTATTTTAATTCACACTTTTCTGAGAATGTGGTTGGAAATCCCTAACTTTGTTTCTCAATTTATTCTGGTTAATTTGACTGCCTGGGTACATTATCACACCATGTTAAAATAGAAAAATACAGCTTAGAAATGTATAAAAATGGTGTAAGATGCTCTTTTCAACATCGTTTTGTTGTGGAGATGTTGTAATCACATGCTGAAGTTTCTGGGGTGTCCTGTTAACAGGTCCATGAATTCCTCATGCTGGAAGACGACCAGAAGACTGCACTGAAATGGCAACTTCTTTTGGAACGAAGCAAGTTTTATTTCAAAGTTAGTATTTAATCTTAATTTAAAACAGGGTCTCTTTTTCACTTTTAAAGTTGCCCTTCTTAGCAAAACTGTTCCTACTCTCCCATCTCCCCCTCCTCTGTCCCTATTTCAAGGACAAAGCAAATGTTTTTCTTCAGCAGTGACAGGTATATAGCATAAATGTGCACTCATACAGGAAATAGTGTAAAATATGGATCCATCTGTCAATCATGCTGCGTGACATCTGAAAATAATCTAGGCCAAGGTGCTGAACAGCAGTGAAAACAAAGACCCCCAATTATTTTTCCAGGTTACTTTGTCACCCAACTGGAGAACCGGAATGAAAGTCAATCTTCTTTCCTGCAAACTGGCAGATCCTGTGGAGGCGAGTCAGAGCTTGTGGGGAAGGGACTGGAAATAAGAGGTTATGCTATCAACAATGGCTAGGAAAAACACTTCCTTCCCTGTGCTATTAGAGCTGGAATTCTTTTGTTGCCAGGTTTTGCCAAGTCTGTTCTGATGGTAGAGAAGGAATATGCATTACTAATACCTGTAAATGGGCTTCTGGGTTGATCTTCTTCAGGTGACTGTACTTCAGAAAGTAACCTGGGCCTCAGCTTAAAAGTTAGTTCTACCAAAGTCAACCCCTTCCAAGAGGTTTCTTCACTCAGTTGAGACCTCTGGAAACATCAGAAATAACAAATAGATCAAGATAGATCTGTTGACTTCTGTGTTTTAATTGCCTTGCTACTTTTGTGCTAGTTTAAATAAATAAAGACCCACTTTGAAACACTGCCTGGGTTTGTGGTGCACCTTGGTGAGTCCAAACATGGAACCTGCGGCAACAGAAGAGGTGACTCTCTTTGGGGCAGACTAAGGCTTATAAATCAGTCATCAATTAGCAGTGCCCCCTGACAAGCAAACCATCAGCTGCGACTGTGAGCAGCACAGAGGAAAGGACTCTTCTTCACCAAAGTAGCTGTGCTTCACTGGACATAAAGAACCCAGGTGTGTATATTTTGCCTTTCTCTGTGTATTTTTTCCCTATTTTTAATCTATTTCTGTCCTTAGCTTCCCCTGCCATTGGTGTATTTCCTCACCTTCTGAGCATGCTGGGACAGCCTGTTTCAGACAGTGGGAGATGCCACAGCCCTCCTCTTGCAAGGGATTTGTTATGCTGGGACACCCTGAGGAACTCGGGTCACCCTCGTGCCCTACCTACCCTTAAAGCAACCTAGCAAACAGCCAAAGAAACCATGAATTCTGACAAGAATCCACCAGGATTGCATTCCCTTCTCCCACAGGTGGGAACAAGGGACTAAACACCCCAAAAAACACTGCCAGTGCTGGGTCACTGCACCCCTGCTGTTGCAATAAACGGTTCAACATTTTCCAGCCATAACAGTTCAGATTCTGAAGTGAATGTTTCCAATAATTTGATCCCAGCTTGGCTCTGCTGTCAATGCAGGGCTGGAGACCGAACTGAGCATTGCTGCTGTCACCGTAAACAGGAATGTTTGACAGGCACGAGGAAATGGAAACAGGACAGAAAGTTAATTCCATCCTTCCTCTTCCAGGATTGTTCACCCCGATGTCTGTTTTAATTCTGCAACATTCTGCTTGCTTTTCACAGCGTGATGTGCAGCACCCTGGACCAGGCAGCTCTCACAGAGGTGCTTGACTTTGGGAGACAGGAATTTTCTCTGTAAAACTCCCCACTTTTAAGAACAAATTTTTTCCTAGCAATTATTGAGATGTGACTCCTGTAAATGGAAGCATTTAACTTGGTGCTTGCACGTATGTAAAAAACCTATTCCATCTGTTTCTGTTAGAAACGAGTCAGTTCTGTGCAACCTTTGAAAATGCTAAGTTTTGATGTTCGTGTGGGGAGGATTTTTTTAATTATATTTTACAGCTCACTCTGTCACTCCACAGAATTGAAAGGGAACTCGCTGTCATGCAAACTGGTGGGGAGTGCTGGATCAGCTGGAGTTTGGGGCTGGGGAAAGTTCCACAGCGTGGCTTTGAGCAGCTGGAAATACTTAAAACCTCCAACTGCTGCGCTGCATTGTCTAAGTAACAGCAATTGCTGCAGTTACATTTTTATTAAAATTGGATTTAAATCAGTAAAAGTACAGACAAGTTTACTGGTGATCTTTACCCAGGAGCCTCTTTATTCTCGATCTTTTGTATTATTTCACTTTTAGAACATATTTAAAGATCAGCTTAGGACAAAACCAATCTGCCAAGCATCTGGCACACTTCCTGCTGCATTCACCCCTTGGAGTGGGAGGAAAAGCCATCCTCATTTAATTTGTACATTTGGAAAATGCAGGAGGAATTGTAAAACTAATCAAAAAATCAAACATTTTTCTTCTGTAGAACATCCCAAGAAACTTTCTGTGAAGCTGCAGTTCTTGATTTACTGTTACACAGATACCTCCTCCATCACCCCTTTGTTTGATCAAAAATTTTTCTTTTTAGGCAGTACATTGGCAAAGCTCAAATCATCACAGGCGAGAAGCACATACAGCACTTGGGCCACGGAAATGTTTGTTCACCAGCTGTTCCCGAAGGAGCCTCGTCCCAGGCAGGCTCCTGGTTTAGGATCGCCGTGTTTGCTGGGCCACCTTAAACCGCATGGAGAGCACATCCCTGATCCCCGCCTCTATCTCATCGTTGGCCTCCACGGACCCAGTTCCTTTGGGGGACCCCGTCAGAATCAAGTCCCCTTCTTCTAGGGTGAATACTTGACTGATGTAGCTGATGAGATAAGGGATGGAGAAGATCATGGAGGAGGTGTCCCCCTCCTGCCTCAGCTTTCCGTTCACCCTGAGCCAGATCCGCAGCTTGTGAGGGTCTGGGATCTTCTCCTTGGGCACGAAGTCGCTGACCGGGCAGGACGAGCCGAAGCCCTTGGCCAAGGTCCAGGGCAGCCCCTTCTTTTTGCACTCCGCCTGCGTGTCCCTGGCCGTCATGTCCAGGCACAGGGCATATCCCGCCACGTGCTCCATGGCAGCCTCCTGGGACACGGCCTGGGCCCTCTTGCCGATGACCACCCCCAGCTCCACCTCGTGCTGCAGGTTGCGGCAGTAGTAGGGCCGGAGGATGGGCGACCCTTCGCGCACGTAGGCCGAGGAGGGCTTGAGGAAGAAGAGGGGCTCGGCGGGCAGGGCGCTGCCCATCTCCTTGGCGTGCTCCGCGTAGTTGCGCCCCACGCACACGATGTTCCTGCCCCACTCCCAGAAGCGGGCCAGGGGTTTGGAGGAGGCCATGGCCGCGGCGCGTCTCCTCCCCCGGCGCAGCGCGGCCGCCCTTGGGCTGTCCTTGCCGGGCCGCTCCTCCGCCTCCTGGGCCGGGTCAGCGAACGAGCCGGGGGGGGCCGGGCGGGCGCAGCGCCGCCCCCGCCGCTCTGCGGGCCGGGCCGGGCCGGCTCTGCCGCCGCCTCCCGGCGCCGGGCGGGCAGCGAAGGTAACCGGGCCGGGCGGGGCGCGGCGCACGATGCTCGGCGGGGGCTGGCGGGGGCTCGGCGCCGCCCTGGCAGCCGGGGCCGGCCTGGGGGCCGCCCTGCGAGCCGGTACGTGCGGCGGGGGCAGCCCCGGCCGGGCCGCGGGCGCTGTGCGCTGCCCCCGGGCCGCTCCGGGGGTTTCGCTCGCGGCTCCCGGCGCGGGCGGTGCTCGGGCGGTGCTCGGGCGGTGCTCGGGGGGTGCCGGGTTTGCGCTGACTCACAGCCCCAGGCAGGGCAGGTCCTGCCCGGCCGCAGCGGGCGCTGCCGCGGCTGTCCGTGCGCGGGTCCCACCCGTGCCCATCGCGGAGGCCCCGCCGAGGTCCCGGTCAGTGCTCGGGCAGGAGGGCGGGGGGCCGGGGCTGGCGTTCGCACTGCGCTCGGGGGGTGACAGGTCGTGTTGGCGATGTAAACAACCCCCAGAACTGCCCCAGCCTTCCGTTTCCATTTCGGGCCTAAATACTGAGAGTGTTTCCCTGCCCTGACGTAGAGCCTGGGCTTAGGCTTCAGAGCCTCTCGGGGAAGATTTGCCAGAGGCCTTTTGCATCACTCCGGGTTTAAGAACTGGAGAAATGAGAGAGAATCCGTCGGGGTTTATTGCAGACACGGAAACCCTGGTGCTGTCCTGGGAGCTGTCACACGAGTGAGTGCCTGGCGGCTCCCTGGGCCGCAGGGTGGGCAGGTCGAGTGGGACCGGGAGCTGCCCTGGCTCTGGGGACCAGCTCACCTGGTACTGTGAGGAGCCTCAACCCACCGGCTATGCAAAAAATACCGGCGTGCAGAGTATTGTGAGCGTGGTGTCTCTTGTGAGGCAGTGCAGGGGTGTGCAGCTGGGTTTGGGCGTGCAGTCATGTCTGAGTGACAGCCTTGTCTGACACAGGAATTTTCCACTCTTTTATGTAATAAAACGAGTAACCCGAAGTGCTCTGGAGGAAATGCACGAAGCAGCCCTGTTCTGAGGGAACCTGCTCTGTCAGTCTGCAGCATGTCTGCGTTTTGTGATGACATTAACACTTCCAGCTGCAAACCTTTTCCTCTTGGCCACTCCAGCTGTGCTGAGGAGCCGTTCCAGGAAGGCCAAGTGTGTGATTCAGAGGCTGCTGGCTCTGCCCTCCCCGCTGCTCTGCTCCAGGCCTGAAGTTGGGAGAGACGTGGTACAAAAGTGAACGAAAATGAAGTCACTGGGCGTTAATTTTGGAGCAGAGCTGTGTGTGTGGCAGGGAGTCAGTGCTGGGCCAGAGGCTGGGCATCACCTGGGGAACAGCTCTGAGCTGAACCAGCTCTCAGAACATGTCCTTCTCAGAGCAGGGCCCTCCTGCTCTGCTCCGACTGGGCAGGCTGGAAAGGTGCAGCTGAGCTGCAGATGGGAATTCACAAGGAGTGAGTTTCCTTCTTGGTGGATGCTTTCTCATTCCTTTGTTGAAATTACATGTTAGAAAACGTTTCCTTATGTGGCGTAGCTTGTTTGTTTGTTTTGTGAGAATTGTGAATTAAACATGCAAAGAGGCTTTGGGATCCTGGCCAAGGTTAGAGATGGTTCATAGGAAAGAAGCATTTAGGTATTTGAATAATTCCTTTGAGTTGAAGTTAAGGTTGTGTTTTCTTTTGTTTGGTTGTGTTTTCTTCCCCAGTTAGTGTCTGGCATGCAAACAAACACCCAGCTCTGGTGACTGACAGCAGCCAGAAGTGCTCTGTGTTAGGGAGTGGGAATTTTTTTTCCTACCAAGGAATAGTAAGGGCTTTTTTGTGTTGTTCTTTTTTTGAAAGGAGTCTTCTGCTCCAAAGGAACACTTAGCAGGTACGGATGCTTTCCTGAATACTTCACCATCAGTACCCAGTGCGTGCCGGTTCCATCCTGCCTTGGGGTTTTCTCGAGCACAGTGTTTAATTTTACTGCCATCTCCCCCCCTGATTTCCCTTCCCTCCTAAGCAGGTGGGATGGTGGAGGTGGAAGGGGGAGAAGCTCTGGGCAGTTGCACCAGAGGGCCCTGCCAGCTGCGGGCTGGGTTTGCAGCAGGAGCAGCTCTCTGGCTCCTGTCAGGGCTGCATCTCGCTTTTCCAGCCCCATCAGCCCATGGAGCTGCAGCTCTGTGGGGCTCTTCTCCCTGGAGCAGCTCTTATCAGGGCTGGGCAGGCCTGAGCCGCTCTGGGAGAGTGGGGCAGGGAGATACCTGGAGGTGGCCACGCAGGGAGTGTTGGGAGCCTCAGGGAGAGTCGGTGGTGCAGAATGGAACGAGGCTGAGCCAGCACAGCCTCCTCTGGGGGTGAGCAAACACCCAGGTGTCCAGGCAATGATTCCTGACCTGCAGGGTCTGACTCCTCTTTCCCTGCACGTGTGTGGACCCAGGTCTGAACTGCAGAGCCCAGCAATGGAAGACCTTGTTTTCTTCCTTTCCCTTCCTTTATTTTTTATGGCAGAGCCTCATAGGTTTCTTTAAGAGCTGCTAATCTGTGCCTTGAACAGTGGAGCCCAGGTTATTTGCTTCTGGAGCTTGCTGCTTGGATCTGATTAAACATTTAACCAAAAGCAAACATTTCCATGTTCCACTGCTGTTGCCTCGGGGTAGCCCGTGAGCAAGAACCCTGTGTGTGCCTGTTCCCTGGCCAGGCAGGGAGCTCTCCTTCCGTGGGGAGCTTGACTTGTGTCCATGGCTTGTGCAGGATGTCACTTCCCCAAGTAACAAACCCGATATTTCTGTTGTAGCAGTGCCTATATTTCTGTATTTCTTCTTCCCCTCTCCCCCCCTTTTTGTCCTTTGGCTGTAACGTGGCCTTTTGTGATTGTTGGTTTTTTTTGCGAAGTCACTGTCCCAGGCTGACCTTTGTCCAACTGTTCCCTCTCCATTCTGCTTTCCTGCCCCTTGAAACCTCCTCTCTGATCCGAGCACAGTGTTTTCCTTGCATGAGCAAAGTGTCCCATCCCCCTTGGGGCAGCTGAGGGGCACAAGGTGACACTGCCAGACTCCCAGGCTTTGTCCTCTGGTGGCCTCGCTCCTCTTCCTCTGGAGGAGGCAGGTTGGGCTGTCCGTACCCTCCCTCCTCTGGGATCGTGGATTGGGGGTCTTGCTGTGCTCTGTCCCACTTTTTGCCCCTCCTGGGCTGAGGTGTGGCTGTTTTTGGGGTGCCCAGGTCCAGCCCAGCTGCGAGCTTTCTTCCTGCACACGGAGCACGAGCGGAGGGAGCCGAAGACGGTCCCACAAGCCGACATGAAGGTGGAAATCCTGCCAGCCCTCACGGACAACTACATGTACCTCCTCATCGATGAGGAAAGCAAGGAGGCTGCCATCGTTGACCCTGTGAACCCCCAGAAGGTAACACTGCCCTGTGAGCAGAGTGCTCGCTGTGGCTCTGGGACATCCTCCCAGGTTGCTGCAGCCGTGAGGGAGTTGCTGACGCGCTGACTCAGGCGTGGGGAAAGGCAGGAAATACTGGCTGTGCAGAGGTGCAGGCAGGGCTCACAGCCACGCTGCCTCCCCAGCCAGCCTGGCCCTGGCTGCAGGGCTCACCGACCTCAGTTGGGGTTTGGCCCTAGTTTGATGTAGAGCAGAAAGGAGGAGATGGGACCGAGGGCTCAGTCGCTGGCTGGGTCAGAGCCCTCGTACCCTTGGGGAGGGATGAGCTCCCTGCAGAGCTGCTGCTGTGGCCCTCACAGCTCTGCTGTGTCCGGGTTACACCAGGTGTGCTGGCAGCTCACTCCAGGGGAGGTGTAACTGCCCTTGTGTGCCCTGTGCCCGCAGGTTTTGGATGCAGTGAAGAAGCACGGCGTGAAGCTGACCACTGTCCTGACCACCCACCACCACTGGTAACCACCCCTGCCCTGGGATCCCTCGGCACAAACACAGGCAGCCAGGAGCTGCTGCTTTTCTGGATCAAATGGATCTCTAAGCAGCAGCTGAGGTGTGAGGAGAAGGGTCAGAGCTCGTTCCCTTGGGCTTGCTTGAGCAGATGCATTGCCCAGACCGTGAGCTCTGTGTGTCAGCGCCTTCAACCTTTAAAATGCTGACGCCTCCCGGGTGGCCAGTGCAGTACCTGGGTGTGGAGGTGGCTGTGGGTGTGGGAGGGAGCACACTGCTCTGAGGTGCCAGGGCATGCCTGTGAGGTGTCCTGCTCACAGCCAGCAGCTGTGGGAGGATCCAGGTGCAGATTAACTCTGCCAGGGGTGCAAAGAGGAATGTTTTGTGGTAGCAGTGCTGAACCTGAGCAGCTTCTCCCGTGGGTCAGAGTGGAGCCACCTCTGTGGCTGGAGAGCCAAAGAGCCAGCCCTGATCTGGACCAACCAGCAGCACAGGTGAATGCTGAGCTGTTGGATACCTGTGTGCCTGCTCCATGGTGTCCTGTGGGACTCTGGATTACATATCCCACTTATCCCGTGCTCTCCCTGCCCTGGTTACTGGAGAGTACTGTCTGTGAGCCCCTAAGGCTGGTGTTTGCCAGCTAGGTAGGAACTTGTTCAGGGATTGTTCCTCTCTCTCACACTGCCCTAATTACTGGAGAAATTATCTCCTTTCATGTTGACATGGCTTATTCTTTAATGTGAGGAGTGGTAGATGCTGGGGGAGTGACTGATCAGAGGTGATCACCTGGAGATTACCCTTGCAATATAAGTTACCATCAATTTCTCCTCATTCCCTCCCAAATCCATTTTTCTGATGTTCCAGGGACCATGCTGGAGGAAATGAGAAGCTTGTGAAGATGGAGACGGGGCTGCACGTGTACGGGGGAGACAACAGAGTGGGAGCTCTGACACAGAAAGTGTCCCACCTGACAGCACTCAAGGTAAAGGGAGGGAGCTGCAGGACCTGGTGGGGCAGCTCCTGTTGTGTCACAGCTGGACAGGTGTGGTCTGCCCCGAGGCAATATGTGGTCACAGCTCTCTTACCTTTCAACATCTCTTGGCTGGAGGAGTTGAAGTGCAGCTTTCACCCTTTCCCAGCCCTGTGCACTGTGACCCCCCTGTCCTGTTTTGGCTGCTGAGAGCATTGGCATGGCCCAGGCACCTGGGACATGCTGGGTGTGCTGTGCTCCTGGGGGGGCAGAACAGCCGGGTGACAGGACAGGGCTCGTGCTCTGCACTGAACAAAGCCAGTGTTCCCGTGGGAATGACGGCTGGAATACGGGCTGAGGGACAGTGGGCCAGCAGTGGCAGCTGCCTGCGTGGCTTCTCCAGAGCTAAAGCAGCAGGCCTGGCTGGAACCAGGCTGTTTGTTTACAGGAGAGCTGGCAGATGACACAAACCGGCATGAATGTCACTGCTGGCCTTGGGTGCACCTTTGGGGGGCAGCAGCACAGGAGGGAGCACAGGAATACAGGGGAAGGTGTGGGGACGAGGCTGTGTTTAATCCTTCCCTTTTCCTGAGTGTCATCCACTTCTTCCCTTCAGCTTTATTGTTGTTTGGAGCTTTTTTACGCCTGATCAGCTTTGTTTAGGGTTTTGTGTTGCTCTGGATCTCTTGGCTCTTGCTGCCACCCGGGCATTGAGTCTCTCTGCATGGAAATGAAAGGATCTGGCAGTTCTTTGTCCCAGCACCTGCTCACAGGAAACAGCTCCCTCCCGAGTCCCTGCCACAGACCTCCCTCACTGGTCTCCCCAGGAGCAGAGCTGATGCTTCCTGGCCAGATTTGTGCCAGCTTGGGCCTGTAGGAGCACTAGACCACTGTAATAGTTGCAATTCTTTTCTAACCATACGATTGGTAGCAAACAGAAGCTTAAGCTCCAGTCTTCTGCCTTCTTCTCAGGTGGGATCTCTTAATGTGAAATGCCTCAGTACGCCGTGTCACACTTCTGGACACATCTGTTATTATGTGACTAAGCCAAATAGCTCCGAGCCACCTGCAGTTTTTACAGGTGAGGAGTTGGGAGGTTCCCTTGCAAAGACAGAAGCCCCCCCTCTGCCTGGGTGCCTCTGACTCTGGCTGTGCATCCGGCCCTTCCTGCCAGTGCAGCTGCTTTAACATCCACGTCTTGCCCCCCTTGCCAAGTAGGAGTTGTAGGTGGAACTGGTGAAACCCCTCTGGGTTTGGAAACCAGTGCTGAACACCCAGAAAACGACATCAAGAGCGAGCCCTGGATGAGTCCCACATCCAGCATTTTCTTCCTTGAAACAAAGAGCTGTTGGTTTCCTGTCCCAGGCCAAACTGGCTGATCCCATATATCCCATGTGCTTTTCCATATGTCTGTGCTCGTGTCTGTAACAAAACTGAGAGAGGAGCAAATAGAGGAGTAAGGAGGGCTGGTGCTCCACTGCTGGTAGCCAGGGTCCGGATCCTGCTGTGGGGAGCAGGGTGCCCCCTTCCCTGAGGCTGCGCCCAGTCTCCCCAGACTCCAGGTCATCCCTGTCGTGCTGGGTGTTCTCCAGAGCTTGCACCAGCTGCTGCATGGAAGAGGTAATGGCTTAAGCAAGATTTTAGGGAGCACTGGGGAGAAATGCAGAGGTGACTCATCTTTGTTCAGCTTCATAGCAAAGAGCAAGTTCCTTGTCCGCTCCAGAAGGGACAGGAGGGGACAGCAGGCTGCCCACAGGTCGGGAGGTGCTGGCAGGGTGTGCCTGGCCAGGCTGTGGGGTTTTGTGCCTTAGAAACCACGTTTGCCATGTGGGTTTTTGTGGCACCGAGCCCGTGTGGGGCAGCCTGGCTGTGCCTGTGCCTTCTGCTGCTGTGGTGGGTGCAGCAATGGCAGGACTGAGCCCAGGCTGTGCTGTGAGGAGCCTGGTGTGGGTCTGATGCCACGTCCCCCTCCCTGGCAGGTGACACCCTGTTCGTGGCTGGCTGTGGGAAGTTCTTCGAGGGAACCCCGGAGGAGATGTACAAGGCACTGATCGAGATTCTGGGCAGCTTGGACCCCAGAACGGTAGGAACTCTCCTGTTGTGGGAGTTAACCAGCCAGAAACCACCACAGGCATCAAAGAAACTGCCTTCCCAACAGTACTGCTGTTCAAAGGGAGATTTTCCCATGTGTGGAAGAAATGACACGGGGAGTTGTCTTTGATGGAGTCCTCTGGGAAGGAAGTGCCTGCCCCAAATGTGGGGAAAGAGCAGGGGCTGCTTATTGAAGGCTCTTGAGCTGGGACATGGGGCTCTTTCCTCTGTTGAATTGGCAGGTAGTCCTGGCTGGTAGCTCCTGGCACTTGTCCCATGCATGTCTCCAGTGGAAAGTGTCACGTGCCCTCAGGTTGACTTGGTTGTTCCTGCTGCCCCATTACACTGGTGGTGGCACCTGGCACTGCACCTTTGTACCTTCAGAGTTACCCAGTGTCACCCTTCCTTCCCTTCCCAGAGGGTTTACTGTGGTCACGAATACACCATCAACAACCTCAAGTTTGCTCGGCACGTTGAACCCAACAATGCCAATATCCACGAGAAGCTGGCGTGGGCCAAGGTAAGCTGGGTCATCCTTTCCCTACACCTGATGGTTTCGTGGAGGAGGAGCCTAGCTGAGGAGGTGGGGGAGATGAGACAATGCTGGGCAGAAAGAGGGGTGGGAGTTGAGAGGCAGGAGCTGCGGGATGTTGTGTTCCGGGGAGCGGGGCCTGGCTGTGTCCAGAGAAGGTACTTTGCTGCCTGGTGGAGACGTGACCCTCCTTGAAAACTTCCTGCTGTGGACAGGACATTCCTTGCTCACCAAACATTCCCTGTTCCAGGCACAGTATGACAGTGGAGAGCCCACCATCCCCTCCACCATCGCAGAGGAGTTCACCTACAACCCCTTCATGAGAGTGAGGTGTGGAGGGAGTGTGGGGGTGGGAGTGTCCTTGTGTTGGGAGCGGGGATGTGGGAAGGTCTCCAGAGAAAGAGCCATAAGTGGGAATTGCTCTCCTGCCTCTCATATTCCTGTTTGGATGCCTCCAAGACCCTCCTTAAAACACACTGGCTGTGCTGGCAGAAGCTCGCTGGGCTTGAGGGCTGTGCTGAGCATCCATCCCTGACTCAGGGGACACAGCAGGCTCTGTTGTGCTCTCATGTTCCTTCAGCAAGCCCAGTTTGGCAGAGGGACACAGCAGAAGATGCTGCTGGAGGCAGGAGAGTGTTTGCAATTCCCTTCAGACCAGGGGAGCTGATCAGCCGGTGCCACAGCCCCGGCTCTTCCATCTCCACGTGCAGCTTTTCCCCCCCGATGCAGCGACGCGTGGCGGTTGTGACTTCCCAGCTGAGATTTTCCCCCTGTCCTGCTCTTCCCTCGTGGCAGGGAGAAGACAGTCCAGCAGCACGCGGGGGAGACCGACCCCATCCGCACCATGGGGGCCATCAGGAAGGAGAAGGACAACTTCCGAGTGCCGCGGGACTGAGCGCTGCCCGCGCCGCCCGCCGCTCCCGCCGCCGCTTCGACCGTTCACCTCTTCTAGGAGTCAGACCTTCTGTTGTGGTTGAGACAGTCCTGTCTAGGTTTTTATTTTGTTTTAATTGAGGAGAGGAAAAGCACTTTGCCCTTGTTGAGATGTTCTACAGCATATTTATATTACGATGAAGAATATTTATCGCTCTCTTGCTGTCTCTCGAGCTGTCACGTGCCACGTGCAGATCGTTGTACCAGTGTCGGTGTGAGGCTCTGAGGTTGGGCTGGCAAGGATCAAACCTGGAGGTTTAGGAAGAAGCTCCTGTTAGTTTTGTAGGAGCCCGATGTGGATGCAGACAGTGGGACTGGGGCTGAGGTGCCTTTGTGTAAAGCAGAGACCAAACACAGTAGTTGAAGAGTTGAGTGTTCCTTTCGTGCTGCTGCTGCTGCAACATTCTGAGTGTCGCTTCTGGCCCCACTAAAACCAGTTCCCAGTGACAGACCTGCTGTGCCAGAGCCAGTTCAGGGTGTAATTTGGGAGCCACGTGGGGCAGCCTGGCTCTGGGAATGGCACGAGGGGACATCCAGCTTCTCCCTTCTCCCTGACCTTCCCTGCCATGGATGGCAGTGACTTTCCCAGGCACTGCACTGCTTTACACCCTTTCAGTCTTGAGCCTGTTTGCATGGACCTGCTCACTGCTCTTACTTGTGACCTGTGAGTTCCCCGTGTCAGTACCACACAAACGGAGCAGGGGTTTGGCTGATGGCTCCAGATCCCAGGAAGCAGCCACTCCTGGTGAGTGGGTGTGTCCCAGCCGGCAGTGGTGGGGCCCCTGAGCAGATCTTGGTGCCGCAGCAGCTCCGTGGTACCTCTCTGTGAGGAGCGGGGCAGGTGAGCGTTGTCACCTGTGCCCAGCCAGGAGCAGCTGCCCTGGGGACCAGTTCTGGGGGCAGTAGCAGTTCTGGGCCCTGTGCTGCTGGGGTCCATCCCCCACCCTCAGCCCTGCCTGGCCCAGCCTCTGGAAAGGCCGTGGAGGTGAGGTTGGAGCTGGTAAAGGTGCCAACGTGTTGCTGGTTGAACAGGGCTCAGAAGCCACATTAGGGTGGCACATTTCTGTTTCGTGGTGTCCACGGGGCTAAAAGCCATCCCTGCCCACAGGCAGGGTGTTGGAACTGGGTCACCTTTATGATCCTTTCCACCCTAAACCATTCCAGGGTCGTATGACTAGAGCTGTGTGACCCCAGCCTGCAGCCAGCTTGGAAACTGCAGGGAGGGAGCTCCCCTTGGGCTGCTTTTCCAGCAGGGAATAGTGTGTCCAAGGGGATGAATGGGGTGAATTTTGGAGGGAAATAAATGCAGATTTGTGGTGATTGGGTCACCCCCTCCTGCGTTCCCGTCCTCCAGCTCGGGGTCTTTAAACGAGACAGAGTGACAGGGTGGGACCAGCCCCACATGGCATTGGCATCTTTCATCCATCTTCCTCCTCATTTTCTTCCTGGTTCCTTGGTCTCCTCTGTACCACAGACTTGCTTCAGGACCAGAGATTGTTTCAAACAAATATTTTGCAGATGAAACTTTGAAAAGATTCAGATGATTTTGGTGTCTGTTTCTCCCCTTCTCCCTGGCACATGTTGGTAGGTGATGCCACGCTGGAGCCTGGAACCACCTGGGTGTCACCTGTGTCCCTGAGTCTGCTGTTCCAACACCACCTGCATGGCATTGTACGAGCACCAGGTCTTTATTTGCTTTAAAATGCTACATTTTATGTAATTCAGAATGAAAAGTGGTACCTAAAGCTTTGCTGCCTCCTGAACTGGAATGTTGTGCTGCTACACTGGAGTGGCTGTGACAGAGGAGAAATAAATTATAACGGCTGGAAATGGAGCTGTTTGGGGGTTCTTTAGCCCCCAAGTTTATGAACTGATTTATTTTGTACAAGTGACTGAAGCCAAACAACTGGAAGCGTCTTTCTGCCTAATTCTGGGGTGAGCAGATGGCATTTTGGGATCCTCTGGGGCTTTATTCAAGGTCTTCTAACAAGTGTATTTTCTTGTGAAAGAAGGGAGCAGGTTCAGCACTGCTTTGCTGCCTGTGAGTGAGTTCCCTCCTGCACATGTGGCAGTTGGGACAGGAAGGACATTTGAGGGGCTGGAAGGGCAATGGAGCTGGGAAAGGGAGAGAAGGAGACTCAGGGGGGACCTTCTGGCTCTGCAATCCCTGACAGGAGGGGGGAGCCGGGAGGGTTGGGCTCTGCTCCCAGGGAACAGGGACAGGAGGAGAGGGAACAGCCTCCAGCTGTGCCAGGGGAGGGGCAGG
>JAYRBT010000033.1:14820708-14837632 GCA_036023395.1 Myiotriccus ornatus | reverse complement strand
GGGGAGGGGCAGGTTGGATAGTGGGAAAATTCCTTCACACAAAGGACTGTCCAGCCCTGGCACAGCTGCCCAGGGCAGGGGTGGAGTCCCCAACCCTGGAGGGGTTTAAAAGCCCTGTGGTTGTGGCACTTGGGGCCATGGGTCAGTGGTGGCCTTGGCAGTGCTGGGGGATGGTTGGACTCCATCTCGGTGGGCCTTTCCAACCTAAATGATTCTACTCGGGGGACCACGGTCACCCCTGAGGCAGGATTTGTGTCCAGCTGGAAAAGGCACCAGAGCGGGGCTGTGGGTCCGTGGGACCCCAGGGTGATGCACGGGGCGGGGGGGCGGGGGTGTCACCGTGGGAGGTTCCCTCTTCCCCTTCCTATCCCGGCGCGGCGCTGCGGGATCCGCACCGCCCGCGCGCGTGTGCGCGGCGTGTGCGTGGAAGGGCCGTGCGGGCTCTCCCCGCCCCACGCCGCGTGATCCGCCCCGCACCGCACCGGCGGGGGCGGGACGCGCCGCCCGCCCCGCCCGCAGGTACCGCCGCGTCCCGCGGGGGCTCCGGGGGTCGGCGGGGGCCGGGCGGGGGTCCCGCACCCCCCTTTTTCTGCGAGCATCCCACCCCCCGCTCTGCTGCCGCGCCCCCCCCGCGGCCCGCGCCGGTGCGGGACGATGAAGGTGAAGGTGATCTCGGTGCTGGAGGACAACTACATGTACCTGGTGATCGAGGAGGGCACCCGCGACGCCGTCGCCGTGGACGCCGCGGTCCCCAAAAGGGTGAGAGTCGCTTGGACACCCCCACACCCCCCCCTCCCCGGGTGGGCTGCGGGTGCCACGCGGGGGATGTGCCCGTGGGACGGCGGGGCGTATCCACGGGCATCCCACCGGCAGGACCGGCCCCCTTCATCCCCGGTGGGACGTGGGGGGTGCTGGACCCCTGTCCCACCCACCCCTGGGCTCGTGTTGCCGTGACCGTGCCGGAGCGTGAGCGAATAACCCGGGATAAACCTTCGGAGCGCCTCTCCCGTGCCCCGCGCCGTGTTCCAGGAGCTGCGGGGAAGGCAGTGCCGGGGTCGCCGTGCCCCCCGTGCCCCCGCCCGGGCTGTTGCGCATCGTGCAAACGCTGTCGCGGTTTTTAAGCGTTCGGTGCTGACCCGGACGTTTCCTTCCTCTCCGAGGAGCGTAATCGGGAGCTGCCGGAGGGCTTGTTCCTGGCCCTGAATGTTAAGTTGGCATTAGGAGCAGCCCGCTGGCAGCGGGGCCGGGCTTGGCAGCCCCGCGTGGCCCCTCGCCCGGCCAGGGTGGGTTGCGAGGCCAGCATTTCCCTGCACGGCTCCTCCGTGGTATCACTGGCCGTAAAATGCCACCGCTCCCCACGGGAGCAGCGTGTTCCCACCCACCTGCTCCGCTCTGGGTCGAGCCTTCGTTCCCACTCAGCCCGTGGCTGCTCAGCAGGTGATTTTGGGTGATTCCCACGCCCTGCTCAGCTGGGTCAGACAGGTCCTACAGCGGCTGTCCCAGCCACGGGTGGGTCACCTCCCCTGCCCGCTCACATCCCACTGTGCCGGGTCCCTTTCAGTTGCTGGAGATCATCAGGAAGGAGGACGTGGCGCTCAGGGCCATCCTCACCACCCACCACCACTGGTAAGTGTGGCCAGGTCGGGGTGGCCGTGGCCTTTCCCATTCCCTTTCCTGAGCTCCCGTTCCCTCCTCTGCTGGCACAGGGACCACGCGAGGGGCAACGAGGAGCTGGCGCGGCTGTGCCCGGGGCTGAGGGTGTTCGGGGCCGACCAGCGCATCGGGGCCCTCACGGACACGGTGACACACGGCCAGGAGCTCACGGTGCGCGGCCACGGGCCCGAGGGAGCGCCCGGGGCTTGGACCCCTACACGGGTCCTGCCTGGTGGGGCGGCTGGGGCTGGCACGGTGTGGTGGGGGGTGCGGAGGGGCGATGGCACGAACCCCTGTGGGGTGCCTGGGTGGGTGCTGCTGGGCTGTGCTCAGCGCCCTGTGCCCCCGGGGCGGTTGCAGATTTGAGGCTGGGATGGAAGAGAAATCTCCTGCCGATTGAGCAGCCCTGCTCAGTGCCACGGTGCAGGCATGTGCCACCCAGGCCTTATCCAGACCGCCACTGTCACCTCTGACCCGCTGAGCCCGGGCAGGTGATGCCCAGGGGTGTGTGGGGGATTGTTTGTTCCCTCAGTGGGATCCTGAGCGTCTCTCCCCACAGTTCGGGGCCATCCGGGTGAGGTGCCTCTTCACCCCCTGCCACACCTCAGGCCACATGTGCTACTTCATGTGGGAGGACGATTCCCCCGATGCTCCCGCCCTCTTCTCAGGTATCCCACCCTGCCCACGTGCCCCCCGTGGGTCCTGGGGACACGGGACACGCTCCCCGTGTGCTCCTGTCCCCCCACACCCGGCACTCACGGGGTGAACCCAGAGTGTGGGGGCACCCCTGGGACCCCTCCCTGGGCACGGGGCCGGGGTCCCTTCCGTGCCCAGAGCCCTTTCCTGCAGGTGACACCCTGTTCGTGGGAGGCTGTGGGCAGTTCTTCGAGGGGACAGCGGAGCAGATGTACACGAACCTCACCCAGATCCTGGGGGCTCTGCCCAAGGACACGGTGGGTGCCACAGCCCGGCCCCGCGGGGAGGGACCCCTCTGTCAGGAGGGGCTGGGGGCTGGCACAGCTCAGGGGGCAGCGCCTGTCTCGTGGCGGGGATGGGTTGGATCCAGCCCCTGGAGCAGGTCTGATGCCAAGTCCTTCCCGCTGGATCCACAGAAGGTGTTCTGTGGCCACGAATGCACCGTCCGCAACCTCAAATTCGCGCTGAAAGTGGAGCCAGAGAATGAAACGGTGAAGGAGAAACTCGCCTGGGCCAAGGTAAGTGGCTGTGCCCCCCGGGCTGGGGCCCAGGGCTGTCGGATGCCAGCGGGATTCTGGATGTCTCTGGTCCCTCGGCAGCAGCGGGATGACGAGGACCTGCCCACGGTGCCCTCGACGCTGCAGGAGGAGTTTCTCTACAACCCCTTCCTGAGGCTCATGTAAGCAGTGCCAGTGCCTGGGGGGGGTGAAAGGCCCCCCAAATCCACTCCCCTGTTCCCTCCAGCAACATCCCCTCTCCCAGTAGCTTCACTAACCGGTGGGAATCCCAAGCCCTGAGGGAGGGGAGGGAGCCTGGACATGTCATGGGGTCCTACACGTTGCCCAGCACAAGGCCCGTGTGCCCCAGCAGTGCCCGGCACCGGGATGGGGCTCTGCAGCACCGGGGTGTGACTCTCCCGGTGTGGGTGGGGCAGGGGTCCCGTCCTGCCCCCCAGTGCCCAGCAGAGCTGCTCTCCCTGCAGGGAGGAGCCCGTGCAGAGGTTCACGGGCCAGACGGACCCTGTGGAGGTGCTGAGGACGCTCCGCACCGAGAGGGACAACTTCAAGAAGCCCAAGGAGAGGCCCAACCCCCCGGCCATGCTGGCCTTCGACTGGGGGCTCTTCAGCCCCTTCCTCGAGAAGAAGTGACGTCCCCGCCGTGCTGGGGGTCCCTCCTGGCTGTGCCCAGCCCGGACTCGCTCCCAGCTGGGAGCTGGTTTGTCTTTAACCCGCTTGTTTGAGGCCGCTCTGCTCCGCTCTGCTCTCCCTCTGCTCCGTGTCCCGCTCCCGGGGCACTCCCTGGGGAGCAGGAGCACGTGGGTGCCTTGGGAGAGCCCAGGCTGTGGTGACCCCCCTGCTGCTGCTGGCAGAGGGTCAGGAGGTGTTTTGGACACAGGAGATCCCACTCTCCCAGTGCTGGGATCAGTGTGGGAGCTGCCGCCCGTCCCACAGCCCCGTTCCCGCGGAAGGGAGCTAAGGAAAAGCATGGAAAAGGGGGGGTGCTCAGGGACTGCGGTGCTGGAACCCACCAGGCTCTCCTGCCAGGCCTGGGGGCTGCATCCCACTCCCAGGGGATTGTCTGAAGCAGCCACGTGGCTCCGGAGCCCCTGGGTCCCTGCCAGGCCCGGGATGGGCAGGGATGAGGCACAGAGAGCCAAGGGAAGCTGGGATGTGACTGGTGTCACTGGTGTCCGTGGTACCTCCCCAACTGCAGCCCTGCACTGACAGACACCCTCAGCACAGCGGGGTTTTGGTGGGGTTTTCCCTCTTTTTCCCCCGTTTTTCTAGTAGGTAACACTGCGTAGGGATTTGTAACAGTCGCTGCCTTTGGAGCCATTGGAAGCCCTCAGCCCACGGGGGGGTGCTCAGTGGAGTCCAGGAATGCCCCAACCCCCTGGCTTTGCGAGAGGCTTTCCAAGGGGTGACAGACTTTAGGCTGCCACACGTCCATTGCTTTTTTTCTTCCAAGATAAAAAACTGGAAACCACTTGGCTGCAACTACACGGGCATTGCCTTGTCTTCACTCCACCAGCCAGGGGGCAGCTCTCAGGCCTCCTCAGCTTCCAGTTGGTGCAACATCAGGGCTGTATTTGAGGGGTTTTTTTAGGTCTGAGAAGTGTGCAGAGTTTTATTTGCGGCTGGGGGGAGGCACACTGGCCCAGTAAAGCAATTTTTGTGGAGAAAATTGGTGTTTGATGGCAGCTCCCAGCACTGGAATAGAGTTGATTTCAGGGTCTTTCATGTGTGGACTGTGAACTGGAGTTTGGTTTGTGGCTGCAAACTGGGCTGAGGTTTTCTTTTTTGCCTTTTATTAATAGTTTAGATTTACTCTCCCTGGTGGGAGGGATTCATCTGCTGCTCGAGCTGCCTTGGTCCTGCTGCCTCAGAGTTCCTTAGTTCACGTGAAATGGTGGAGCTGTAGATGCAGCCGGGTGTTCCTTGGGAATTTTGTTTGCCCTGGGAGCAGGGATGCACCACTCTGAACTGCCCCTGAGCTCCCGGGGCCACAGATCCAGGCCTGGGAGAAACTCCAGCTGCTCGTGGTGCCGTGGCAGGAACAGCCACCTGGAACACCCAGGAACAGGAATCTGGGGGGTGTTCTGGGTGACTTTTGTGATCTGTGTGTTGGCAGCCTGGGAACTGGAGAGGGGACAAAGTGTGGAGCCCTGATTACTTAATTTACAGCTGATTGAGCTTAATTTACTGTGCATTTCTGGCCTGACGTGCATGTGCTCAGCAGACGCAGTTTCCTCTGCGCTCCCAGCACCCCAGGCCGGCTCTGTGGGAGCACTGGCACCTCTCCCTGGCCATGGAATTTTATGGTTTAGCCAAAGCCTGGGTGCTAAGAATCCCTGAAACCACCAACTTGCCAATCAGGAGGGTGGGGAGGGAGAGGCAGTGGGAGATTCTTGCCTTAGAACACTGTGAATTCACTGACTGATCAACACCTGAAAAATGCAAAGCTTTTAATTAAAACCATTACAAATGTCATTTGCACTGTTGGTTTGCTTTGCACAAGGAGCAGAGGGGGCTCTGAGGACACACAGACAGGTGAGGGTGTGGCAGCTTCGGCTCCTGCCAGCCCCGGGGTCAAGGTCTGTAACGGGGAGGGTCAGTGCTGATTTCGGGAGGGATTTCCTCATGGAAAGGGTTTGGAAGGGACTGCCCAGGGAGGTTTGGAGTCCCCAGCCCTGGAGGTGTCCAAGGAAGGCCTGGCTGTGGCACTCAGTGCTCTGGGCTGGGGGACAAGGGGGGGACTTCATGGGCTGGGAGGGCTTTTCCAACCTCAGGGATTCTGGAATTCTGTGCCCAGGGTATGGACACAGGTCAGCCTGGGCTGGATACAGAGAGAGATGCAATTGTCCACAGTACAGATTATTATTATTATTATAACAAAAGGAAACAAAATCCCAAGGTTTTCCTTCAACATTCACTGCAGTCCCATCTCAGCAGGAAGCAAAGCAGCCCCAGAGCTGCTCCCAGGCTGTTGGAACCCTCCTGAGGGCACAGAACCTGCAGCGGCCCCAGGGGCAGAGAAATGCAGAACCCCAAGGCCTAATTAGGCCATTGCTAATTAAATGAGGATGTTCCAGCAGAGGCAGCCATACCAGTGGGTGCTGTGCCAATCCTGCAAGGCCTGGATGAGGAATATTGTGCTGTAGGATAAACCCGAATCCTGCCCTGAGCCACATCCCTTGGCACCTTAAATTCATCACTTCTGGTAGGACTAGGGTGGCAAAGGGAGGGCAGATTCAGCCCACAGAGACTGTGCAGAGGCTGGGATGCATTTCTGCTTCTTTAAACATGTGTTTTAAGTCAGTGTTTGGGTTTTATTTACATGACTTCAGTAGTCATTAAGCTGAAGGAATTATTAGTGGCGGGCTCCACGACCATTCCCATCTTCTCCTTTCCAGAGGCAGGAATTTCATAGAAGTTCAACTGTCCTTTGAGAATCATAAATAGAGCTGGGTCAAAAAGGCACTGAGGGTGTGTCTCTGGGCCTGCCAGTGCTCACCACTTGATGTTGAAGCCCGTGTTTGCTTTCTCCACGGGGTGATACTCCGTGTGCAGCGTTCCCACAGCCTTCTCCGAGTCCCTGCCTCCCAGCCAGTGCTCGTAGAGCTCAGCCACAGCCTGGTTCTCCTCTGGAATCTCGGCCTTTGGGGACTCATACAACCTCTCCACGTGCTGCAGCCTGTCCTTGGGCTCCCCCTCCAGCTTGATCTGCCCTCCTCCGTTCAAACAACCTGCGGCAACAACGGAGGAAACCCAGGGGAGAAGGAACTTGAGCTTCAGCAGGAAAAACCCAGTGAAAAACTACAGTTAATTTACTCTGCACCTGCAGACACAGAACTGAAAACACCAGCAGAAGGGAGGTTTACTCCCAGTTATCTCCCAGCAGCAGGGAACAGGGCAGGGAGATCTTGGCTGTGCCTGTGGCCAGCTGGGAACGCGCCAAGAGCTCCAGCCCTTATCTCCCACCTCCAGAAAAGGGAAAGAGCACGCTCCAGGTGAATCCAGGCTTGGAGGCACAGCTTTGGAGCAAGGGAAAGGTGCCTGGGATGTGTTCTGAGGTGCTGGGGGCCGAGCTGTGCAGTGAGAGGCTGCCCAGAGCAGTGTCAGGCGCTGGGGCTGGGCAGACCCTCGGGAGGGAGCCGTGGCTTCCGAGTGCCAAAAGTGGCCCCTCAGCATCACCCCAGGCTGGGATCAAGCTGCCCCTGCTCCCTGCTGGCTGATTCCAAGAGAGCCAGGAGGGAGGGAAAGGAAACTAAGTGGAAAATGGGATAAAACAGGTAGGCAGACACTTTCTCCACCAGTCACAGCAATGTTTTCTGGAAGCGTAACAGTCAGTTTTGTGCAATTTTAGGGGAAAATCCCCTCAGGTACCAAAGAGCTCAGAAAACTCAGGAAACCCTCCTTAAAAGCAGTGCAGCCCTGAGCAGCCCCACCTGAGGGACAGGCCATGACCTCCACGTAGTGATAGGGTGACTTCCCCCGTTTCAGCTTCTGCACCAGGTTCTGGATGTTCCGAAATCCGTAAGCCAGAGCAAACTGGAGCAGCACTTCTCCATCCCTCTGCAGAGTCACCTCCTGGAAGTCCTTGTTTCTGAGGAACCAGAGCAGAGGAAATGTCTTACCCGAATGAACTTCTATTTTAAACTTCAAAGGGCCCTGAGCTAAACCCAAGTTCTCTGTGAATCTTATTTGAGAGCTGTCCTAGTTCTTTGCCATCCAAACAAAATATGAAGGAACTCCTTCCAGATCCTTCTCCAGGCTTGTCTGAGGAGCTGCCACCTGAGCAGAGTTTGCTGAAGGACACCTGTGCTGAATAAATCCTGAAAAGCTCAGCAAATGGAGCCTTTCACTGGGATGGACCTGAAGCCACTGAGGGAATTTTTAACTTGCAATGGGCCATAAAACCAAGGAGCAAACCAAGATTGAAGGATTCCAGACTCCAAAGGTTAGTGGGAATACCTGTTCCTGATAAAAAAAGTAAGTAATTTGTTTTTTATCATGTATTTCATATCAGGACTGTTTCTTCTGCTTCCTGGACCAGGGAATCCTAAACATAAATGTTGCTCATCAGGGATATAATTAATTACAAATGATACATTAAGTTAGAACTGGGAAGGTAGAAGGAATTTCAGGTGAATGAGCCTCAATGCCCAAACTCATGGGACTTGTTTTCTGTCTCACTGTAGTGTAAACAGAGCCCCAAAGCCCTCACACAAGGTTTTTTTCTGTGATCAATGATTAGTGGACAAAATTCCAGTGGTTTCTGTAGGTTCTTACTTCAGAGGTTTGTACTCAATGGTATCCACGTGAATCCCAAAGAGCTCCTTGGCTGCGTGTCTGTAAATGTGCTCCAGGTATCCCCCCGAGCCCCCTCCAGGGTGGGTGCTGAGCTCCTCTGCTGCACTGCTGAGCCTGGGGGAGGGAGAGAGCAGCACCCTCAGGGGCATCTCTGGGAAAACAAACAGCCAACACAAACACAAAGGGCCAGGGAACTGAGGAACAGCAGAAGATGCCACGAACTGGCTCCCTTTGAGCTCCAGCTTTTCCCTTTCTCTGGGAACCAATTCACAGCCCCAGAGTCCACCAGGTTTAACCCTGTGCTGCTCACTGGAAACGGTGGCACGTGCCACAGGCTGTGGCTGCCCCACCCCTGAAGTGTCCAAGGCCAGGCTAGACAGGGCTTGGAGCAACCTGGGACAGTGGAAGGTGGGACTGGATGGGCTTTAAGGTCCTTCCAACCCAAACCAGCCCAGGGTTCTAGCAGTGCCAGGACTTCTGCTCCCTCCATGGCTGTTTCAGCAGAATCCTGGTTCATGTTCACCACGTTTTTGAACAACTGTTACCATCAGTTCTGGAACTGCAGCTCTGCACAGCCAGTCCCATCTCCCTGCCACGCCAGGACTCCACCAGCTCTGCAGAGAGCATGGCAGTGCTCCTCAGGAACAGCTCCACACGTGGAAGCCACAACAATAGCTTTTGTTAGCAGAGGATAAGGAGCTGAGGGATCTCTCTGCAGCCCTGCTCAGGCAGTGACACTTGGATTCTCCCACTGACAGCTGCAGAGGGGAAAACACTTGAACTGGGGCCAAAGCTTCAAGTCCAATGGAAGCTGTTGCCTCTGGCAGATAAAATCTCTGCTGTGGAAGAGCTGCTGAAGCCCCAGTTGAGGCTGCAGGAAGTATTTTTAATTTGCTGTTGTTTACAGGAACTGAGCCCCATCCCACCCCCTGTGTGTCTGCCCTCACGTACAGCTCCTCTCCCCCAGGGACGCTGCCAGGAAGCTCCGGCGCTGGCCCGGAGCGAACGGTTATCCCAGTGAAACTCCTGGGATTTCTGGCACTTCAGCCCATCCTTGCTGCCAAATGTAATAACCTTAATGGGCTTTTCCACGTGCTGGGGGATAAAGCAGAACAACAGGCCTTGGGCTGCTTGTGGGCAGGCTCCAGTTCCCAAGGAATACGTGCTGTTTGGAGCCAGACAATCCCCGAGGAAGTGGGAGCCCCGGGAGGCTGGGGAGGCACTTGCTCACCCCCAGCACGAGGCCCCCAGTGTTCTCCTGAGCAGCTGCCCAGAGATCTTTATCAGGTAATTAGATGTTCAGTTCCCTGTTATAACTGACACTTCCAGACTGTCATTCCCTAAGGGAAGGCAAACACTTGAGGATCGTCTTTTCCCCTCGGTTTTCTGTCCGTGGTGTAACAAAAAGCAGGTGGGAGAAGACAAGGCTGTGTTGACACTGTGTGAAGTGGTGCTTTTGGGACTCCAGTGTCTGAAGGGGCTACAGGGAAGGTAGAGAGGGACCCTCATCAGGAACTGGAGTGCCAGGACAAGGGGGGATGGCAGGGTTAGATGGGGGAGTTCAGTGAAGAACTCTGTAAACACTGGATGAAAGAGAACAGGACTGGGATGAGGTTCTGTTCTTACATGGTATCCAAGGGAGCAGGATCTACATCTGAGAGAGACACTCCTTCTTGTTCCAACAGCTTCAGCACTTCTCCTAAAACAGAACCAGCCAGAAATAGTTCTTATTCTGGGGATAAAGGAAAACAAACAGACCAGTACCTAAGGCTGCACATGCATTTTTAGCAGGGTGTGATTTGCACTATTAGAGTGTAAATATACATCAGTATTCATCCCCTACAGCCTCTCTCAGAGACAGGGGCAATAAAACTAGGAAACCCTTGGCTCTGAGGCTGCCAGAATGAGTTGACTCCCTGTGGCTCTTACCTGTGGTGATCACACAGTCCACATCCCTGGTTTGGTACTGCTGGTTGAAAAAGTCTGGCCTGGAGGCCTCGAGCTTTTTGTCGTAACAGGGCATCACTGTGACGTGGTAGATCTGGTCAGGGGTCAAGTGCTGCAAGAAAGACAAAGCTGGGCAGTTGGATCAGCCAAAATCCCACCTGTCCTGAGGGAGGTGTTTTCCAGCTATAAATGAGAATGGTGAAATTAATGCCACCATGCCCCTGGAAATAATCCCCGTTCTTAGTGAATAATTATATATATATATTTATATACACATTAAATTATTTCTCTCCTAGAAGCCAATTTCAGTTTGTAGCAAGTGTCAGCAGTTTGGGCCTTTACAGGTTTAATGGAGTCCTGGAATGGTTTGGGTTGGAAGGGACCTCAAACACCACCCAGTGCCACCTCCTGCCATGGGCAGGGACACTTTCCACTAGCCCAGGTTGCTCCAACCTGGCCTTGGACACTTCCAGGGATGGGGCAGCCACAGCTTCTCTGGGCAACCTGTGCCAGGGCCTCCCCACCCTCCCAGGGAAGGATTTCTCTCCAGTTTCCCATCTAACCCTGCCCTCTGGGATTGGGAAGCCATTCCCTGTGTCCTGTCCCTCCAGGCCCTTGTAAACAGTCTGTGTCCATCTTTCCTGGCAGCTCCCTTCATGCACTGGAAGCTTCCCCCCATCCTAGTGCAGATGATCCAAAGTCAGGCAGAGAGGTGAATCCCTAATGAAGCACTCAGGGAATATGTTTCCTCCATGCTCCTAAAAGTCAGCCCCTGATCAGCAGCTGGAACACGATCTGGAGTCAGACAAAAACCTCAGGATGATCCAAGAAATAAACACAGGCCAGGGAAACAAGTCATTGACTCCAGGCCATTGTTTGAGTCCCTTGTGCCAAATATTCTCAGTAGCTGCCAATTTTTGTAACAAATATGCAATGTCAGCACCTCCTTAATGCAAGTGTTAAAGCACTGCTCGTTAGAGGACAATTAATCACAGAGCCAGAAGTGGTGCTTAAGTTCCTTACAGGATAAATCTGGGCTATTTGCATAACTCCAGGCTGTGAATATCAAACTCACTCTTGGAAAGGCTCCAGAGGTTACAGACTGAGGACAGAACTACATCCAACTGCAACAGAACATCAAGTTGGGAACGAGGGAGTTGTTTTTAGGCAAGACATGATCTGCACGTAAGCACTGGCTGAGGCCTTGGCTGAGGGGGGCTGATGTGAATTTACTCCCCAGCAGGAAAAACCAGACCCAGACAAGATGGGAGCACAAAGACACTGATAAAGAAGTTTCTCCAGCCTTCCCAAATAACACACAGAGGTTTTAATTAGCCCCTGCAGCACATGCTTAGTGTGTTGTGCCCTAGTTATGAGCTTCTCCTTAGATAAAACAGAAGTGAGGAAGATTCTGGCTTCCTAACCTTCTGCAAGGTAATTTTTACCTTTAAACGTGGATAACATGTAGCAAAAGAGGAAAAAAAACAGCCTAAAGTGTTCATTTTGAGTGGTTTTCCATCAGGAATAGCATTTTTTAGACCTTTACCTGCTGCTCTGCAAAATAGCCCTTGACCAAGGAGCCCATGACCTGCTGGGGAGACTTGGTGGTGCTGATGTAGGGGATGATGAAGCTGCCATGGGTTTTCTCTGCGTAGCAGATCCAACCTGGAGAGAATGGAATTAGCAAATTAAACTGAAAAACTACAAGCAGGCCTTTACCTTGCCCATCCTACCCCCCAGCCTCAGGCTTAGCACTCATTAATAACCATTCTGAGCCTCACCCCAGCACAGAAAGCAAAGGATTCACCGAGATCCTCAGGCAGCTGCATCAGCCCTGCTGTTAACACCAAGCTCTTTGTGCTGAAGGGAGCAATCCTCCAGGCAAATGCAGCCATCTGAACCTTTCTGCCCAGCTCTGTGACTCTCAGTGCCAGTTCTAACTCCCTGCATACCTGGGCAGGCAGAGGCCAGCATTGGCAGGGCCCTTCTGTCCTCGGTTTGCCTGCGGAAGCGCCTCACAAACTCCCGCTGGCTCTCCAACAGGCTGAAGTTTCTGGAGAAAGTTGTGTCGAAAACATAGTGCACACCTAGGCAGGACAGCATCTGGGTCAGAGCCACAGGAGACACGCAGCAAAAAGCCTCCAGTTCAGCCAGATTCCAACTTATTTCCAGGCACCCCCTCCCTGCAGCTGAGAGGGAGCCTTTTTTCCCCAACACACCAGCACAGACCAGGAGCAAAACTGACAGGAGAGCTGTAAATCTAAAATGGAAAGTTCCTGTAAATGGTCCTTAACAGGTTTCATAGAATCATGGAATGGTTTGGGTTGGAAAGGACCTTAAAGGTCAGTTAATCCACCCTCTGCCATGGGCAGGGACACCTCCCACTAGCCCAGGGTGCTCCAACCTGGGCTTGGACACTCCCAGGGATGGGGCAGCCAGAGCTTCTCTGGGCAACCTGTGCCAGGGGCTCCACACCCTCCCAGGGAAGGATTTCTCTCCAGTCTCCCATCTAACCCTGCCCTCTGGCAGTTTAAATCCATTCCCCCTTGTCCTGGCACTATCTGCCCCTACAAGAAGTCCCTCCAAGTTTATTCTGTGGCTGAAGTTGAGGATAGTTTGGGGGTTAAATCCCCTCAACCCTGTGCTCTCAAAGCCTCTTTGACAGCCCTGCCCCAGCCCCTCGGGGGTAACACAACAATCCCACACTTGCCTAAACTCTTCAGGAACGTTGTCAGCTTCTTGGCTGTTTCCAGAACACCCATTTTACACTTTGCAGCCAGGGAAGCTCTGGATTGAGGGGAAACAGAGACCACCACCAACTTCTGTTCGTTGGGAGCAGCAGCCTTGGATAAAACCAAACAGAACTGCTGTCAGACAACACGGCCCAGGCACAATTCCAGCACTGGAGCACCAGAAAGGACCTCACACATTAACTCTTCAGTCAGTAACTCACTCACAAAGCCCTTGAGCTTTCAAAAAGGAGAACAACCCACGAGGGTGCACCAAAAACGCCCTCATGGCTCTGGAGCTCCCTTTGGCTGTGTGGTTTCCCCCCATTTGGTGCAGATGCCCCAGCCTGTGGCCCACCTTGTTGCCAGCCAGCACTCTGCAGAGCTCCTCGTGGCTCTGCTGGCTGATGAGGACACTCTCTGCTGAAGTGATGCAGCCACTGCAGGCCAGGCAGTCGTTCAGGGTGATTTTGGCCTTTTCCAGCTTCTGTGCTCCCCCATCCTACAAAGAAACAGGGCACACTCAGCTCTGGGCTCACCCAGGAGCTGCTTTCCCACCTTCCCCACAAACAGGAGCAAAGATGATGCTCTTGGTTCACCATCACAGAAAGGAGATTTGGTTTTAGTCAGATGGGGTGGAAGACACCTGAACTTGCTGGTTTTAATAGGATTGTTTGGCACAGAGATGGAAAAGAGTCATCCCAGACAGGCTTGTCACTGGAAGGAAAGTGTTTTCATGATATCTGACCTGAATAAGTTGGTTTTCCCCTGAGATTCTCCTCTAATTATCACTCCTGGATAAAGTCAGGAACAGGCAGAGCAATTAGGTGCTATTAATACTATAAAATAAGAAACCAGACCCCTCTGGAAGTGCTGTATCCTCCTTTCTTTAGGTCAAAAGGTCACTCTCTGCCTAAAGTATCATTCCCAGATGAATTCCCAGCTTGGTTAACTGTGCAATGCCAAAATTTTCTGTGAAAACAGGGAAACTGTTCTGCAAAACTCAGCAGGAATTTTGGAAGGAGACTTATGGATTGAGCAGGATATTTGAGAAATAATTTGAAACATTAAAAAAAAAATCAGAGTAAGATTTACTAAAAATATCCAATTGAATCTCATTAAGAGTGAGCATAAAAGGCATTGTCCCAAATAACCTGGAATTGCTGATCCTTAAGGATTGAAGGCAAAATAAACTTCTCAGCTTTACTGCTCTAACATAGAAAATCACTGATTAATGTCAGTGTTCAGAGCATAAAACTGTCACAAAACTGGAAATACTACTTATAAAATCACTGCTTTTGAATTAATTTCTAAATTAAAATGCTCACAAATCAAAATGTAATAAATTGATAACTGATAAAATGAAAATCATCACCGATTAATGTCAGTGTTTCAGAGCGTAAAACTGACACGAAATTGGAATTGCTGCTTAGAAATCAAAAAGTCATATTTTGGGAAAAAAACCCACAAGAATGCTGCCAGCAGCAAGGACACTTTTCTATCATCTTGGTTCTGTTTGAGGCATTAAGTGTTCTAACAGTTAAAATACACTCATTTTTCTGGGTGTTTTACACAACAATGATGGAATTCCCACCTACCTGATCGATCTGGAAGTAGCTCCCGTCTGCCTCGATCCTGATCTTTGCTGCTGCTTTTCCAGCCTGTTTTTCCACCTTGACTGGTTTGATACATTCCTGAAAGAGCAAAAAAGCCCCCAGGTGAGGAGCTGAGCAGCCAGGAGGTTGGTTTCACAGCAACGGAACGATCAGGCACCAGCTCGGGATGGATCCAACTCCTCTCCCTCCAAACTGTACCCAAGTGTGCAAGGAAAGGCTCCTTACCCCTCTGGTACAGAAAGAACACCTTTCCAGCATCAGCCCCAAAGCTGGGGATGCCTTTGCTGCTGTTCCTGGAGGATCTCAGCTCGGATTTAGGGCTCTGACGGAGCAGCCCGCGGCCAGACCCTCCTCCCGAGCCTCAGCCCACCCTCCTGCTCCGGGAGGAGCGGTCGGTGCACACGCGTCCCGTGCCACGGAGCTTTAATTCCTGCCAAAGAGCCCCCGAGGAGCATCCCGGGCCACTTCCCGTTCCCCGTGCTGCTCCAGGGTGGAGTCCTGGGTGGGATTTTTTGATTTTGTGCCGTTTTTATTGCTCAGGCGCCGCCCGATTCCCCGTCCTGCTGCTCCAGCCCCGGCTCCTTTGCCTTGCACACCCTGCTCTGCCAGCGCCTCCGGGGGCCCCAAACTCACCCACCGCTCCCGCATCCCCCGCCCTTCGCAGGATTCAGAGAACCCCTCGGTTCTCCAGCGATCCCTCCCCGAAACGCAAACCGGGAAGAATTCCCCTGGAAACCCAAGAACTCCGGGGAGAACGAGCGGGGCTCGTTACTCCCCATCCCACTGATCTCATTTTCCCGCGGTGCTTGTCAGCAAATACATCCAGGGTCAATATTCTGCATGCTCCAAGGACGAGCATTTTGCTCTCCAGGGTCAATATTTTGGACTTTTCCAGCCCCCGGAGCCTCTGGAAGCAGCCGGGCTGCCCCTCCTCGCTGCTCCTCCCGCCGGCACAGCATCTGTGCGGGTGACCCGTGTGACAGGGACCTCGTTCGGGGTCAAGATTCAACTGGGAAGGGCCCAAAGGAACGCCCCGCAGAGCGGGGCTGGGATCTGATCCCATCCCACATTCCCGCCTGTCCCCGGCGGCTCGCCCTGCCCTCGCTGCTCCCCGCGCCGGGGCTGCGAGGCACATGCGGAATGTCCATTTTCCCCCCCTTTTCGCATCTCCCCCAGCAGCGGGCGGTGCCTGAGGGGGGAGGGCAGGAGGTGACTGTCACCCCCCCCGCCCGCCCCCATCCCAACCCCCCGAGGGCCGTGTTCGCGCCCTCCCCGCGGGTGCCGGGGCAGTGCCCGGCCCCGGCAGCGCCCCCCGGCCGCTCGGCCCGGGCCCACCTGCGAGGGGCCGATGAAATCGTCGAGCTCGGTGAGCTGCAGCGCCCCGCTGAACCGCGCCGCCATGCCCGCCGCCAAGCGCGCCGGCCCACCGTCGCGAGAGCCCGCCGCGCTGCCGCAAAACGGCGCCACACTGCCGTAAAGCACGGCGGGGAGCAAATTAATTAATTAATTTAAAATAAACCATTTGATTTATAGGATTCCCAGCGGGGGGAAAGCGGCGTAACGATGGTTCAGGGCGCTCCCGTGGTGCCGGCCGGTGTTTTGCGGCTCGCAGAGCGTTCCCGTCGGCGGTTCGGGGGCTCGATGTGCGTCAGCGGGGGGTTCGGGGGATCCCGCAGGATTCAGGGGATCCCGCAGGGTTCGGGGGATCCCGCAGGGTTCAGGGGATCCCGCAGGGTTCAGGGGATCCCGCAGGGTTCAGGGAATCCCGCAGGGTTCAGGGGATCCCGCGGGGTTCAGGGGATCCCGCAGGGTTCGGGGGATCCCGCGGGGTTCAGGGGATCCCGCGGGGTTCGGGGGATCCCGCAGGGTTCGGGGAATCCCGCAGGGTTCGGGGGATCCCGCAGGATTCAGGGGATCCCGCAGGGTTCAGGGGATCCCGCAGGGTTCGGGGGATCCCGCAGGGTTCGGGGGATCCCGCGGGGTTCAGGGCTGGCACCCTCGGGACTCTGGGGAGGGACAGACAGCGTTCAGTCGGGCTGGAAGGCAAGTCTGGCTCTCCAGTTCGCGAGCTGGGTCTCTGAGTTCCGTAACTGAGCTCTGTCCTCTCCCCTCCTTCTTTCCTAGGGCTGGGCGTGTCCCGTCACCATTTACAGGTGCCTCTGCACACACATATCTAAATATTTATATATCTATATATATGTATATCTAAGTATTTTCATATCTAAATATTTATATATCCAAATATTTATATCTCTAAATATTTATATATCTATATATTTATATACCTATATATCTATGTATTTATATATCTATATATTTATATATCTATGTATTTTTATATCTCTATATTTATATACGTATTTATATATGTATTTTTATACCTATATATTTATATATCTATGTATTTATATATCTATCTATTTATTTATCTATCTATTTATATATCTATGTATTTATATATTAATAAATA
>JAYRBT010000033.1:14781461-14802824 GCA_036023395.1 Myiotriccus ornatus | reverse complement strand
GCCCCCGCCGGCCCGGGCCGAGCGCCGCGTCCAATCAGCGGCGCGACCGCCCCCCGCCCGGCGCGGCCGTGGCCAATGAGCGGCGGCGCGGGGCGGGGCGCGGCGCGGGGTCCATGGCGGGCGCTGAGGGCGCGGACGGCGATGGGTTCTACGAGCGCTTCGCCGCCGAGCTGGAGGTGCTGGCCGAGCTCGGAGGTGGGCGCTGCTGCCGGGCCGGGACCGCCGCAGAGGGGAGGGCGAGGGTGGGGTTGTGGCGGCGGCGGGGCCGTGCGTGGCCGCTCACCGGAGCTCTCGCCCCCGTTGCAGACGAGCCGTCCCCGCCCGCCCGCCCCAGAGTCTCGCAGTTGCGGGGCAGGAAGGAGCGGCCGGAGGAGCCCGACCCCCCCGGGGACTCCCACTGCGGGAAGAGGGAGCGGGGCCGTGCCGGGTCCCCAGCGCCGGCCGGACCCCACAGTAGGTTCGAGCCGGTCCCCGGCGCTGCTGGGCCCGGTCCCCCCTCCCCGAGCGGTGCCGGGCGCTCGGCACCCCCGGTGCCGCCCCCCCTCAGCCGCGGTGCTCCTCTGCCCCCCGCCCCGGCGTCTCTCCCAGCCCCGAAGCCGAAGCGGCAGCGCCTGGAGGCTGTGAAGAAGCTCGATTTTGGTGCAGACGATGAGTTGGCTCCTGGTGTCTCCTGGGATGGCGGCCCAGAGGCACTTCTCGCTCCCCACAGTACCAGGTTGGCCACCTTGAACCCCATTTTTAGCAGGGGCGAGGGAAAGGGCCCTTGGCCCCCACCTTCAAGGGGTTCAAGGGCTGTTTTCCTCACCCCTGCTAAAGGAATTTGGTGTTTTCCAGCTCGAACCACCTGGAGATGAGCGGCATGATCCCCCTGCAGACCACACCACCCTCTGAAAAGAAGTGGGTTCTCAAGAGACCACCCATCCTGGAGGATTACATCAATGTGACCTCCAGCCAGGGCACCAGGGTCTTCCTGGTGCTGAGGGATGACCCCTCCCGGACAGGGGTGGAGGTGAGGGGGGCTCTCCAGATTGAGTTTGCTTCCCCGTGTTCTCCAGCTGGTTCAGGAGAAGCACAGCCTGTTTGTGCTGTGTCCCCACAGCTCCCGGATTCCCTGGGCTGGAATGCACGGAGGCCACTCCACCTGCTGGGGGTCCCTTTCTCCTATCTGAAGGAACAGGTGAACCAAGAGGTATCACATCTCACACCGACCTTCCTGTCTTTCCCTGCCCTTCCTGATACCACAGGACTGGCTCCCAAATCGCTGTTCCCCCCAGCCATGGGTCACGGGGGTACTTCTGACCCCGCTCTCCCTCTCTCTGTGCTCCAGCGTCTCAGGCACGTTCAGAAGGTGTCACAGCAGCTGACAGACATCATAAACAGGTGAGATGTTGGGATGAGCTCCCATCCTATCCCTGCCATGCTGCCTCATGTGCCTCCCGAGACGCTCCATGGGGTCCAGATTTTTGGGACCTGCGAGCGGAGGAGCCTCTTTGCCTGGGAAATCTGGGTGTAATTCCCAGCCCTTCCCTGACTCCCTGGGTGGTTTGGGGCAAGTTAATTCTTTCTTGCAGTTGCCTTGAGAGTGAGCCCAGCACTGAGAGCCTGGATCCTGGTGGGGACACGGATCCCGAGGAGGAATCTGCCCCCCATTGCCTCTGGGTGGACAAGTTCACCCCCCGGCGCTACATAGAGCTGCTGAGTGATGATGTGAGGGGCTGGGAGAAGGGGGGCCTGGGCTGGGAGGGGGTTTAGCACCTCTGTAACTCTCTGCTGTGGCATCGGGGTGTTGCCTTTGGAAGTGCTGGTCCTTCCTGGGAGCAGTCCTGAGTCCTGGAGAGTTTGGGATGGCAGTGTTTCGGCTGGAGGCTGTGGAGTTTCTAACAAAAGAGATTGGGAAACGTGACCAGAACAAGATAAAAAAGACTGGGAGGACTTTAGCCAGGAATTGTAGGCTAGTCTGGGGGGTTTTTTTGAATATCAGAAATTTTGTAGGGAGTTGGAAATGATGGAAGAGGCTGATAAGTGCTGAGTTGAGCCAGGACAGAGGAGGGACAGCAAGGATGGGGCTGATGTGACTTGTCCTGGATTCCCCTGTGGGGTGGTGGCTGAGCTGGGAAGGGGAGCACAGTTCCCATGCTGTCCCAGCAGATGCCAGGTGCAGCCCTGAGCAGCCTGTCCCGTGGAGGAGAGCCTTCCTCTGTCCTCAGCCAGATCCTTCCAAGGTTCCATGGATTTTTCCCGCTTCCCCCCACCTGCAGTACACAAACCGCTGCCTTCTGAAGTGGCTCAAGCTCTGGGACACGGTGGTGTTCGGGAAGGAGAAGGCAGTGAAGAAGGGCAATCCCAGCACTGCAGCTCATCCCCCGTTCAGCCATTCCAAGGAGCACCCAAATAAGTGGAAAACAAAGGTCCAGCTCACAGAGGAGATTCTGGAGGCTGAGCTGGACCAGCACAAGAGACCCAAATACAAGGTGAGCGGCACAGGACGGTGCTGGGGTGTCTCCTCATCCTGCCAGTGGGGTGAGGAGCAGGTCATTCCCTCCTTGGTGGGAGCTGGAGGAAGCCCTGCCAGGCTGACCTGCCCTCTGTGCCACAGGTAGCCCTGCTCTGTGGCCCCCCTGGCTTGGGAAAGACCACGCTGGCCCACGTCATCGCCCGGCACGCGGGGTACAACGCCGTGGAGATGAACGCCAGGTGAGGCCCTGCCCTGCCAGAGGAGACACCGGGGGCAACACTGTCCCAGGGGTGACAGTGTCCCGGGGCTGACAGTGTCCTGGGGGTGATGCTGGAGGTGATGGTGTCCCAGGGGTGATGCTGGCGATGATCCCGTGCTGGAGATGATCCCATGCCAGAGCCGACCCTGTGCCACAGTAACCTGGCACACCTTCCCTGCAGTGATGACCGCAGCCCCGAGGTGTTCAAGACCCGCATCGAAGCTGCCACGCAGATGAAGTCGGTGCTGGGGGCCAGCGAGAAGCCCAACTGCCTCATCATCGACGAGATCGACGGCGCACCCGCGGTGAGCCCCGGCCACCTTCGGCACTAACCCCTTAACTGTTCCCCCACTAGCAGCTCACCCCCTGTTCCACGAGCTGGTTCATGCCTCTCAGCAGCAAGAATTCATCCCTTCTGCCCTTGATCTGTTTTCCCAAGGCATCTATCAACGTGCTGCTGAACATCATCCAGCGTAAGGACGTGGAAGGAGAGGGAGCGGCCGGCGCGGGCCGGAGGCGGCAGCGTGAGGGTGGGTTGTTGCTCAGGCCCATCATCTGCATCTGCAACGACCAGTGAGTGTCACCTGTGTGTCTGGGGGGGATGGAGAGCTGGGACCCTGCCCTGAGTGAGGAGGTGGTGGCTGCTGGTGTCTCCCTTTGAGTGGAGCACCTCAAATCCTGAGGGCAGTTTTGGGCTCCTCAGGATAAGAAAGACTTTGAGGGGCTGGAGCGTGTCCAGGGAAGGGAACAGGTTAGATATTTGGAAAATTCCTTCACAGAAAAGACTGCCCAGCCCTGCCACAGCTGCCCAGGGCAGGGGTGGAGTCCCCATCCCTGGAGGGCTTTAAAAGCCCTGTGGATGTGGCTCTTGGGGACATGGGTTAGTGGTGGCCTTGGCAGTGCTGGGGGAATGATTGGACTGGATGGTCTTAGAGGGCTTTTCCAGCGTGAAGGGTTCCATGACTAGTAGGTGTGTTCCTTGCCCTGCTGTGGCCGCTCAGAGCCCTGTGCTCCCTTCCCAGGTACGTGCCGGCGCTGCGCCCGCTCCGCCAGCAATCCTTCCTGCTGCACTTCCCCCGCACGGCCCCGGCCCGGCTCGCCCAGCGGCTCAGCGAGGTGCGGCACAGCTGAGGGACCCCTGACCCCCCTGGCTGGCCAGCCCTCCCTGCTGACCCCCTGTCCTGCTCCCACAGATCGCCCTCCAGCAGGGAATGCGGGCGGACACGGGGGCACTGCTGGCCCTGTGCGAGAAGACGGAGAACGACATCCGCTCCTGCATCAACACCCTGCAGGTACCGGGGTCACCGGGGGCTGGGGGACACGGGGAGCTCTGGCCTCAGATGGGGATGGAGGGGCAAGAACTCTGTCCTAGGCAGATCCCTAAAATACCCACCCTGTCCCCTGTGCTGTTTCAACCCTGCACATGGAGGAAGGGGGAGATGCCGCTGTGTCTGGGACCCCCAGAGTTGTGGGGATCCCCCCCTTCCTCTGTGCCCACCTCTCCAGCCCCTCACTCACACTGCAGTTCCTGCACGGCCGAGGGCAGAAGGAGCTGAACATGCAGATGGTGCAGACAATGAAGATTGGCTTGAAGGACCAAAACAAGGGTCTCTTCTCCATCTGGCAGGAGATCTTCCAGCTCCCGAGGGTGCAGAGGTAAAAGGAGGGATTTGTTGGGTCTGTCTGGGTGCTTGGGCTGTGCTGCTTCCTGGTATTTTGATTGCCCAGACAAACTGTGGCTGCTCCAGCCCTGGAAGTGTTCAAGGCCAGGTTGGACGGGGTTTGGAGCAACGTTCTGTGATTTTTGTGATTCCATGATCTCCTTGCAAGACCCGGGGTGGAGAAACCTGAAAGGTCCTGGAGCTGCTTCTTCAGCAGATTTGTTTCAGTCATAGAATCCTGGAATGGTTTGAGTTGGAAGGGACCTTAAAGCCCATCTCATTCCAACCCCCCTGCCATGGGCAGGGACTCCTCCCACTAGCCCAGGTTGCTCCAAGCCCCATCCAACCTGGCCTTGGACACTTCCAGGGATCCAGGGGCAGCCACAGCTTCTCTGGGCAACCTGTGCCAGGGCCTCCCCACTCTCCCAAGGAAGGATTCCTTCCCAATACCCAAACTTAAACCCATGTTCTGTCAGTTTAAAGCCATTCTGGATGCTTTTTGTCCACTCCATTTAGCTCCCAATAATTTGGCATTGGCATTGCCTTCAGTTTGCAAGGCTCCAAATATTGCTTGCTGATCCCTTCAGCACTAAGGCACCCTCAGCTCTTCCCTTTGGGCTCCCTCCAGGCACAGGATAGGGATGGACCCCTCTTTGCCAGCCCAGCTCCTGGTGGGTGATGAGGACCTGTCACACTTCGGGGGTTCCTGTAGCTTCAGCTCCTCCTCCCAGCGCTTCCACCACATCCTGCACCTCGCCATCTCCTCGGGGGAGCAGGAGAAGCTCGCCCAGGTAAGAGCAGCCAGGGGCAGAGCCAAGTCCCTTCCTGGGTTGTGCTGGAGCTCAGCGGGAAGCTCAGAATGCCAGTCACTTGCTCTGGCAGGACCATCCACCCGCCCTCCAGCAGTGTAATCCCACGTCCCCTTCCAGGGCCTGCACGAGAATTTCCTGTCCGTGAGGGTGCGGGACTCCAGCCTGGGCTCGGTGTGCCTGGCCCTGGAGTGGCTCTGCTTCTCCGACCTGCTGGGCCGGGCTGTCCTGCACGGGCAGAGCTTCCAACTGCTGCGCTACCTGCCCTTCCTGCCCGTGGCCTTCCACCTGCTCTTCGCGGGCTCCGCCATCCCCCGGCTGGCCTATCCCAGCAGCCAGCACGAGGCAAGGCCGGGGGCCACGGGGGCGGCTCTGTGCCCCGGGGGGCGTGGTGGCTGAGCTGTCCCCGCCCTGTCCCCAGGCCCTGGCCAAGCTGACCCACACGCAGAACCTGGTGGTGTCCATGGTGTCGGGGATCACGCCCAGCGCCCGGAGCCGCGCGGGGCAGCAGGTGCTGGTGTTGGAGGTGCTGTGCCTGCTGCTGGACATCATCGCCCCCAAACTGCGGCCTGTGAGTGCCCCTGACCCCCCTCCCTGCCTGGGTGACGTGTCCCCTCTGCAAACCTCACCCTGAGCGCTGGGGACAGGCATCTCCTGGGCTGCATCGCCCAGGCTGAGCCATCCCAGATTTCCGTCCCAGATTCAGGGCTGATTTGATGTTGCAGCAGATGCAGAAGTTGGAGGGAAGCTGAGGGCATGATTCTGAGATACCTGACTGTGTGGAGGGGTCTCGGACCCCACCTGGGGTGGGCTTGGCTGAGCAGGGCTTTGGGGAGCTGTCACAGTCCCCTTTCAGCACCTGGGTCAGTGCACCCTGCTCTGGGAAGGGTGTGTGTCCCTAGTAGGGAACTAAACCTGGTCTGAACTGCTTGGGTGTTAACTGTCCCTCCTCACACAGACAAACCCTGTGCTTCGGGCTGTTTGTGTGTTCAGAAGTTACTGTGGGTCGGTGATGCTCTGCCTTCCCTCCCAGGTGAACACTCAGCTCTACAGCCAGAAGGAGAAGCAGCAGCTGGCAGAGCTGATCAGCACCATGCTGGCCTACAACCTCACCTACCACCAGGAGCGCCTGCCCGAGGGCCAGTACGTCTACAAGCTGGATCCGTAAGTGCCCAGGGGAGGGGACGGTGTGGGACTCAAAACCCTTCCCTGGAACGGTGGGGAGGCCCTGGCACAGGTTCCCCAGAGAAGCTGTGGCTGCCCCTGGATCCCTGGGAGTGTCCAAGGCCAGGTTGGAGCAACCTGGGCTAGTGGAAGGTGTCCCTGCCCATGGCAGGGGGTGGCACAGGGGCTTTAAGGTTCCTTCCAAAGAAACCATTCCAGGATTCCATGATGATTCTGGAATAATAAAAGCAGAGAGCTCAGGAAGGAGGTGGAACTGGTGGCTTTGCTCCATCCACAGTGTGGTCCAGCTGCCCCACCATCCCTCAGGCTGAGGCTGGAGCAGAGCTGGTTTAGCTTTAATGGGATTAAAGGAAAGGAAGCAGCTGCCTTTGGCTCTCACTGGAGCTGGCAGAGGGACTGAAGCCACCAGAGGACAGAGCTGGTCCACCTGAGCTCATCACACAGAGGAGGTCACTGTCACAATGGTTAATTTCTAAATTACCAGCTTGGCCACTGCTTGACCTGACTGTGGCTCTGCTCTGAGCACAGCCAGAGCCATCAGCTCTGGGGAGCCTTTGGAGAGGCAGCACAGACCATCGTTAATGCCTTCCTGGGCAAAGTTAATTACAGGAATGAGCCTCTGTTAAATCAAGCAGCTCTATCTAATTACACTGAACTGCTTTAGTATGGTTCCTTCCTCATGGAAAGGCTTGTGGTGACTGTAGGGATCCATCCTCTGCTGGCCCCCCATGCCACCCCCACATGGTCATGGGGAGATTTTGGGACATTGGGAACCACTTTTTGGCATTGCTTTGCCTGGTTTGTGAGTTCTGAGCCTGTTTCCTGGCTGTGCACAGAATCACAGAATCAAAGTTGGTAAAGATCTTCAAGATCATCAAGTCCAACCGTAAAATGAGGGGGACCATGGGGGTGTCACATCCCAGTGGCACCTGGAAATTGTATCCCAGCATCTCTCTGGCAAACAAAGCTGTTGTCAACAGCTTTGCCTGTGTTTTCTCTTTATAACATTTTTAAACATTGATTTGACAGCTAATTTCTAAATGACTGCAGAGCCATCTGACAGGGGACTTGGCTCCCTTTATTTTAAGGGCAAGAATATTGAAAAAATATGAAATATTTAGAGCTGGCAGAGGGACTGGCCCAGCTGGGGATGATGCTATACTGAAACAGGCCTAACTCCAGAGCTGGTGCCCCAGTCCTGTTAATGCCCCAAGTGCTCTGATGGTGCACAATTACTGTCCTGGCTGTGTTTCCATTACCCGCCTCCCCAGGGGCCCCTCGGGGCGATGTGAAGGTCACGGTGCCACTCGTGCCCAGGCCGTGCTGTGCCCGTGGGGTTTGCAGGGCGATCTGCTCAGCACAGCCCCGCTGCCACTTCCTCTTGTTGCCTTAAAACCCAGATTAAAACCCCCTAATCCCTCCTGCATTCCCGTTCAGCCCCCCAGGCTCCACCCAGGAGAGGGCAGCGCTGGGGACACCGAGGCAGGATCACACTCGGGGGTGGAAGGGACAGGGCTGGGGGGTGACTGGGCTCCCTGTGCCCTGCCAGCTTGCACTGTGCTGGGTTATCTTCAGTATTGATCTGTGCTCCGTGCTGCAGGAACGTGGAGGACGTGTGCCGCTTCCCGGAGCTGCCGGCCCGCAGGCAGCTCAGCTACCAGGCCAAGCAGCTCATTGCCAGGGAGATCGAGCTGGAGAAGATGAGGAGGACGGAGGCGGTGCTGCAGGCACGGAACCCGGTAGGGAGGGGGACTTCTGGGGGGTGGCAGGGCTGTGGATGTGGATGAAATCCTTAGGGATGGCGTGGGGATGTGGGTTTTCCAAAGCAGCCGATGGCTTTCGCTCTGCCAGTGGAAATCCAGGATTAACCCCCCCTCGCAGCCCTTTGCCTGCACATCTGCCTCTGGGCAGCACATCCGTGCTGGGGGGCTGAGCCCCCGTCTTTGCAGGAGTTCTGGAAGGAGATGCTCACTGGGAGGTGAAGCTTTGGACCCTCCAGCCCTCCCAGGAGGGCTGTGAGGAGCTGGGAGCTTTAGGTGGGAATTCGGGTCCGTTTGCTGCGGTTTGTGTGTGTCTCCTCCTCCCTGCCTGCACCTTTCCTTCCTGCTTCACTTCCAAAGGTCCCAAAAAGCCCCCAGGTGGAGCAGAGTTAACTCTGCCCACTGCCAAACCCCCTCTGGAGGCAGGAGAAGGTGGAAAAGGCTGAGAAACATCTCAGATGTGGCTGGTACCTGCCCTGGTGCTATGGGGATAATTAATCCCTGAGAGCCCCTCGTTGCAGGAGCAGAGCTCCCAGGGTATGTGTGGGGCAAAGAGATGCTGCAAAAACATCTCTGAAGGCTCCTTGTTTACTGTGAAGTCCCAGGGAAGGGGACTTCAGCTGGGGCTGATCCCACGTTCTGCTGCGAGGCAGAAAATGGTGGAAAAATCCTTTCCAAGCCCTCAGGATGTTACAAACCTGGCAGCAAATAGAGGGTGGGATGGGGGACAACTGGGTGGCAGGGCCGAGCTCAGACACCCCAAGGGGACCCTTGTTCAGGTCTCTCCTCCCCACAGGATCCCGGGAATGGCCTCGGTGAGGAGCGAGGGGACACGAGGCCGTTGGGGACCCCCAACCACCAGCAGCGCCTGGAGCACATCGTGCGGAGGGCGGCGGTGGAGGACAAGGTGAGGGGCTGCAGTCCCTGCCCCAGTTCCCACCGGCGCCTCCCTGGGCTGCCAAACACTCACTGGCTCCACTGGAATCTCATTTTTTCAGCCCAGTTTCTTTTAATAGCCCCGTTGAGCACCGTGTGTCCCGTAAAGGCATCGCTGGGATTGCAGCTTTGGGATGGAGTGGATCTGGGTGACGTTACGGACGTGCCCTGTGAAGCTTTCAGGGCCAGGGGAGGAAAGAGATCTGGGTATTTGGGTTGAAATAGGTGACTTTGGGCTCTGGGGAAGCTGTAGGTTGGGAGGGCTGCTCAGGAGCTGTGGAGAGGTGCATCCATCCACTGATCCCACCCTGGGCATCCCAACGGCGGCCAAGGGGAGCAGAGGTGGTTCCCTGGCACTGCCCCTCTCCAGGGCTCAGCTTCCAGCCCTTGGCTGGCTGTAAAACCCGACTTAGGCACAATCACCCCGAAATTTTGCCTTCCCCCCTCCGGATTTGAATCTGTTTGCATCCCACAGAGCCCGCTGGCCCTTCCTGCGGGATTTGCATGTGGCTCCTGCTCTCCCTGGAACTGCCCTGGGGTGACTGAGCCTTGCCCAGACAGGAACTTCCCTTCTTTTTGGCCATCTCCAAAGGGGAGATGGAGGTGCAGGTGCTGCAGAGCCAACTCATCTCCTGCTCTTTGCCTTTCACAGCCCGAGACGGATTTTTTCGGGCGGCCACTTCAGCACAAACAGGCGGCCCCGGTGCCGGGTGGGTGACAGGGACGGGGGGGCCATGGGTGGCCCCAGCCCTGGGTGGGCGGCAGAGGGATGGGGTGGCTGTAGGTGCTGCTGGGGGCTCCCCTCATTCCCCATGCCCAAAAAGGGGCTCTGACGCTCAGCACCATCCCCGGGGACCAGAGGGACCACCATCACCAGTAGTGGGGAGGGAGAGTTGGGTGAACAGACCCCACAACAACGGGCAGGGGGGTTCCTGTGGGTGAGTCCATGGGTTCTGGCACCATCCCATGGGAATTATGGATGCTGAAGGGTTTGCAGGATCCAGGACATGGGAGCATCAGCTCTGCCCTTCCCAACCCTCCTGTTCCTGGCAGCAGCTCCCTGATTCCCCCTCTCCCCCAAGCCTGGGCACAGGTTGTGACTTTAAGGTTTTCTGCAAGTTTTTGAGGTGGATTTTCCCCCCTGCAGCTCCTCAGGCTTCCAAGGGAGAGTCCCTGGAGAACCAGATGGGAAAGGCCGTGGGGAAGAGCGACGTGTGGTTCCGGTTCAACGAGGGGGTTTCCAATGCTGTCAGGAGGAACATCTACATCAGGGACCTGCTCTAGCAGGGCTGGAGCCAGGAAATCAGGCTTGGAACTCCAGGGATCAGCTGGATTTTTTGGCTCTCTAACCCATGGATGGGCTGTGTGTCCATCATCTTTGTTTAGGTTTTTTTTATTACCGACTTACTTTGTTTAGAAAAAAATGAAATAAAATATATCTAAAAAAATTAATAATGAAGTATTGTTCTGTTTATTAATAAACCGTTAGTTGTCATATTATGCCTGTTTTGCTGCAAAATGAGATACCCTACAGTATACAAAAGTATTTAAAATCACTGAAAATAAGGGGTTTTTTTTATAAAAATTTTCTTTACAAGTTGCAAAATGTTCCTGTTTGCTGGCAGAGGGGGGTGAGGTCTGAGATGAAGCTGCAGCAAAACCCTGGAGAAACCTTTGCTGCTCCTGCCCCCCAGGGGGGCTTCCCCGAGTCCCCCCCAAATATAAAACCACTTCTAGTACTACAAAGAAGGAGACAGGTGAGGGCAGGGTTTTGTTCAGGTTCTCATATTGGAACTAACTAATAAAAAAGTACATTCAGCAGGGGGAGCACAGGGTGGGCCCCTCACAGGATGGTGCATTTGCCTTTCTCCACCCAGGGGTTGTTTTTCATGAGCTCCGGGTTCAAGAAGGGATCCTCGGGAATGCCGTCCTCGATCCACTTCACAAACCTGTGGAGAGGGACAGGAGGGGTGGGCACAGCCCCTGCTCAAAGGTTTAAGGGGTGTAGGGCAGGGGCTGTGGCGCAGCAAAATGGGAATTGGGGGGGCTCAGTGTCCCAGGTAAATCCTGCACCCTGATCCGTCAGGAACGATGCTGGGGGAGCAGAGAGGTGCAAACCGGGAGGGAAAATCCCCACCCATGGCTTGACTTCACAGGTTTCAGCCTTTTGGAAAGAGGGGACCTGCACACTGAGGGGCTCCCAGGGTGCCGGGGGGGCCCGTGGCTGCTGCCACATCCCAACCGGAGCTCGGGTGGCTGGAAAGGGGTTGGCCCAGGAGGGCTTTGTGGAGAGGAACAGGGGGGCTCTGGGGACACTGGTGGGCTTGTGCTGCTGGGGCTTGGAGGGTTTGAAGAGCCATAAAGGAGAAAATCTCCTTTGGGGACCCCCAGGGGACTTGAGGGGGGGGGAGTTTGGGGTGGAGAAGAGCCAGACTCTGCTCACAGGGATGGGAAGGAGGATGGGAGGGAGGGAGGGAGGTGGGCACCCACTCACTCAGGTATTGTCTTGGAGGACATCTCCCTCTTGTAGGCCAGCTGGTACTTGAGGCTTTCCACCTCCTTCTTCCACTGCGGGAGGTCCCACTCGTCCATGGCGGGGTCCAGGGGCTCTGTGGGGCTGGGAACGGGCACGGTGGGGTCCTGTCCTGCCCCGACCCCCCCAGCTCTGCACCCCCAAAGAGGGGTCCCCCCGGATGGGGACAGATGTCACCACGTTCTGGGGGAGGTTTCCAACCCCACCGGTGGCTCCAGAGATTTGGGCTTGTTCTGGCTGCTCTTCCTTGTGGGTGTGAGGCTGGCACGGGGCAGGTGCCCAGTGCCCCCCTCTCTTGCAGCCCAGGGGCACATGCAAAACCCGGGGCACCAGCCAGATTTGACTGAAATTTGGATGGTGGCGTCGCTCGGGGAGTGTCAAACAGCTCCTGGAGGCTGTTTGGGGAGGGGAGGGGGGTGTTTGTCCTTTTCCTGCCTGGTCACAGATCCCAGTGGGCCAGGAGGGATTTTGGGTGTAAACAGCCCTGGAAATGGCTCACGAGGATGGTGAGCCCTGATTTGGGGAGCAAGGCAACCCCCCCGACCCTCATTTCCCCCCAGCAGCAGCCCTGGGTGGGGACGTGAGTGATGGGGAAACTGAGGCACAGCAGCTGATGGGGCACAATCGGCAACTCAGCCACGTGAGACCCTCTGCAAGCACCTGCGTCCCTGTGCCACCCCAAAAAGCGGTGGCACAAGGGGACCCCAGACCCTGCGGGCACTTCCCGGGTGATGATCCCCAAGGATGCCCACACGCCCCAGGCTGTAGCCCGCAGGAGGTCAGGGAAGGGCTGGGGGTGTTGGAGGGAGATGAAATCCATCCCCCCACGGCACAGCTCAATGCCAGCCCCGCTTGGCAGCTGCTCGGGCTGCCCCAGCTCCGCTTCTCTGCAGAGCATCCCCCGAAAACCAGCCCGGAGAGGGACGAGCCCCCACGCTCCGGCCTTCCCGGGCTCTGATCCCCGGAGGCAGATGGGGACCAGCATCCCCATCCCTGCTCCAGCCATCCCAGCGCCAGGAGCGAGCCCAGCACCTACCTGTGCGGGGGAAGGAGTCAGCGGGATGGCAGCGGGGCCGCGTCCGTCGCCGCGGGCTGGGGAAGCCGCCCTGGCCTTGCCTGTGTCCCTCCCGCGAGCGCTTCCCTGGATGCTGGCGAGTCCAAATCCTCTGTGTAATCTATTAATGCACGGCTGGTCCAGCTGCCTCCGCCACGGCAGGAGCCGGATAATGGGAGCGTCCTCCCCCCGCTGCTCCCGGGGGATTTGGCTCCGCGGAACGTGAGCGCCCGGGATGGAAGCACAGCCCCGGTACCCGGCGGCCGAGCTGCCAAATCGGGGTTATCCCGGCCCTCCCCCATCCCCGAGGGACAGAAGGGCCCCCAGGAGGGAGGGGGTGTGTGGTGGGACACAGCGGAACCCCAGGGAGGCCCTGAATCCCTCCCCGTGTCCCTGCTCACATTCCCGGCAGCATCCCTGCCAAAGCCAGCCCTCCGCGCCTTTCCCGCTCTGCTGCCTCGGGATGTTGTGGCTCTTCCCGCTTTCCTGGTGCTGCAGGGGCAGGAGAGGCTGGGGGGCACCTGGGGAGGGGGGGGTAAGAAAAGGGGGGATACGAAACAGGGCTAAATGCCCCAAGTGAGCAGCTGGGACTGAACATATGGCAGGTGAAAGGGCAGGGTCAGCACAAGGGGAAAAGGGCAACGTTCAAAAAACATCGATGTGGGATTTATAGGGAGCCACAAAACGCTGGAACAGTTGGGAACCGATTAAACCCAAGATAATTGATGAGAAACCACAAAGAGGTGACACCCATATCAAACCCCCCTTCATTAAACAACACATTAAAACTGAACTTCAGGCAAACTTTGCTGCTTAAAAAAACCCAAACCAAACAAACCAAGGTTCGCACAAAGTAAAAATTGCCCAAATCCAGCCCCTAAAGCTCCTTTTTCCTGGACCTGTGGCCTTATGGGAGTTTGTCCCCTCTGCAAAATACACACACCACACACACACATACATGTAAATACATGAAATGATATAATAGAATCACAGAATTATGGAATGGGTTGGGTTGGAAGGGACCTTAAACACCATCTCATTCCATGATATGATATATTGTGTTATATTGTATTGTGTTATATTATTATGTTATATGTGCATATACACATATAAAGTCAAGAGTGCCTTTATATTCACACATACACATTTCTATGCATACATACACACACAACTATATATATCAAAAATATGCATGGCAGTGAAAAATATATATTCATATTCTATGCATGTGTGGAAATATAATCCGATTTATACCATGTATCAGATTTGTTATGTCTTACATGCTTTACAGACAATACACAATGCACAGAAATACATGTAGACACACATATACATGCTTACATTTATGTATGTTTGCATATATATATGAACACATATATAAAATGATTATATGTTATATCATAGAATCATGGAATGGGTTGGCAGAGACCTTAAAGATGATCTCATTCCATGATAATATATAGTATTATATAATTTATTATATTTGCATTATATATAAAAATGATATTTATATATATTTCTGTAAGTATATATGTGTGTATATGTATATATAAAAAGGCTTACTGAAAGAGGCATCTTCTCTATATAGGTCAGATATGGGAAATATTAAAAATATTAAATAAATATAAAAAAATATATATTAAAATATACATTTGATTTCTCAGCCCAGCATGCAGGTGCCAGGAGGAGGCTGGTGCTGATCCAGGCTCCCTTCCACCCCCATCCCTCATGGATAATCGATGGAAGAGCCTCCCTGCAGCCTCCTGGAGCCGCCAGTGCTCCGGGAGAGGAGGCAGGAGCTGGGGCTGGGCCAGGATCGATGGAGCTGCTCGGGGCCAAACGTGGAGCTCTGCTCTGCTGGGACCACCCCCCGACCCCGTGGGGCTCCTGCGGGGGTCCCCTGGCCCCTGTGACCACGAAGGAGGTCGGTGATGGCGGCAGGAGTCGGGATTATCCGCCTGTTGACATCAGCCCTAATCTCCCCACAGCCTGGCAAAGGCTCGGCTTTAGGGCAAAACATCACCGGGGGTGGGGGACTGGATTTCCGTGGATTTGCCCCGATCTGATGGCACCGAGGGGAATCCAGGAGCCCCCAGCGACCCCAACCACGAGCCCAGGGGGTTCGGGTCCGTCCCTCCTGCCGGAGCTCGGCCCGGGAGCAGCTCCACGGCCGGGGCTTGTCCGGGCAGGTGGGACCAGCAGTAAATGTACCCAAATTTGGGGGGCCGGGGTGGCCCCAACCCTGGTGGATGGTGGGGGGCAGCCCCTGGCACAGCAGATTGCAGGGCCTGCACTCCCCACCCCCCCCGGCTGGGTAGATTAAAGAATTATGAACTCCTGAAGTTTTGCAATATTAATGATCGGGGCCATCTGTTAATCTGGCAGCAGCAACGAGCCGGGCTTTGATTTTGCGTAGTGCTGTTATTAAAACTGAGTATTTTTGGCCGGGTGGGCAGCTGGGAGACTCCTGTGCATGGCAGGGACTCGCAGCCCGCTCCCACTGCTCTCCTCACCTGATTAAATCCAAGGACAGGGACAGGGGGGCATCCTGGGCATGGAACCTGCCCCTCACCTGCCTCTCTGAGTGCAGCACCGCAAATCCTGGGGGTAGTTTTGGCCTTCCCATGACAGGAAGGACTTTGAGGGGCTGGAGCGTGTTCAGGGAAGGGAACAGAGGTGGGAAGGGGCTGGAGCAGCAGGAATCACAGAATATGCTGAGTTGGAAGGGACTCCCCCCTCCCCTCCTCTCCTCAGATCCCAAATGATCTCACCTTCCTTGCCCAGGATTCCACTGCTGGGATGTGCATCCCATTCCTCACTGAGCAGGGCTGGGAAGGACACTCAGGTGTAGCAGCAGCTCCAGGGATCCTTAAATACAGTGAGGGGATTTACACAGACCACCCTGAGAGCAATTCAAACAATTTTAAACAATTAGTGTATTAGAAATGTCCTTAAGACCCTATTCATGCTCCAAGGGCTGCACAGACCCAGCCAAGGCAGGTCCATTCCTCCATAGGTTAGGGGATGGCATTCCCACATTCCCACCCTAGACCCGAAGAATATAGGATAAATTCCTTATTTTCAGCTGAAATTCCCTTTCTGATACGGGCCCTTCCTTGCAGCTCTTGCACTTAGAGCTTGGCAGCCTCAGCTGAGCTGAGCTCCAGCAGCAGGGCTGTGTTTGCTGAAATACAACATTTGGATGAAGCAGCTCCAGGTGCCCATTTCCTTCTCGTTTTTTGGAGACTTTTTGGAGACACTTTTCAATTTTTAATGAGCTGCTTCATCTCAATTATACCTGGAGCTTTACCTTTGGGTTTTCCACTGTGATGGCAATTCGTGCCCCCAGTGGAGTGCAGAGCTCCACACAAAGTCCTTTTTCTCATCCATAAAAGATTAAACCTTTATCTATGGGATCTATAGGGCTGCTATAGGTCATTAAAATTCAGAAGGAGATAAATAATGAATAGATGTGCTGTTTACTTACAGTAAAGGAGCAGTTCCCAGCCTTTCCCTGCTCTGGGAAATCCAGGCTTGAAGGGGGAACAAGGCACGTGCCCTCACCTGATCCCTCTCCCTGGGCTTGGAATGGGGTGATACAGAGGAATGTGGACTCCCATCCCAGTCCAACCCAAAGCCAAAAAAGCCCAAAACCCCACCTAAAACAAAACTAAAAAGCCCCCAAACTCCCTCCCCAAAAAACCCCCCCAGAGCCCAAAAAAATCCCAACCACAAACCCAAAGTCCAAAAAACCCCAAGCCCCCACCAAAAAACTCCAAACAGAAGCCAACCCTCCCCCAAAAAAACAAGTGAAAAAAACCCCCAACTCCAAAAGCCCCCAAACCCCCACAAAAAATCCAAATAGAACTCAACTGCCACTAAGGAGCCAAAAGATCCCCCCAACCCTCTCAAAAAACTCCAACCCCCCCAAAAAAACAGGGCCAAAAATCTCCCCAAACAAACAAAACAATCCAACTGACAGTAAAGTTGATACATATTTAATTGACGTGGTGTTGATTTAGGTGCACTCTGTGTAGAAAACTCAAGTAACTGCAGCTTCTTTGGGATACCAAAAGCTACAAAACCCCTCCAAAACCCTTAAGTGTGCAAAGTGCAGTTCAGCACAATGTTTGCCTTCGCTGCCAGACTGGGATCAGGGTGGGAAGGAGCAGAAACCAGGAGAGAAACAGCCCTTTTTCACCTCCACAGCTGTAAAACAGCACAGGGGTTCGGGTTTGAGAGCCCCCAGCCTCAGCCTCCCCCTCCCCTGCTGCGGGGGATCAAAACCAAGCCTGAGATTGGGGGGATTTACACACCAACCCAGCTCTTGGCTGCTCCAGCACCTCCTCCCCGGGGGGCTGCTTGGAGCAACTTGGTCCACCTTTCAGCCTCCAGCAGCTCCTGGTTTCATGGCAAACAGGGATGTTCCTGGTTTCAGCTTTTCCCCTCTCAGCAGTTTTGCCTTGTCCTGCCACGCCAGGAGTGACAGCTCGTGGTGCTCCAGCTCCATCCGTGCTCCTGTCCCAGAATCTCTGGGGATCAGCTCCTTAAAACAACCTAAAGCTCTTGCAAGCTGTGGAACTGCAGGAAAGGACATTCCCAAATCACGGCTCTGTCCCTATCCCTGCTCAGGGCCTCGCTCTGAAGTCGGATTTAACTGAACGTTTCTGGAGATGAAAACCAAAGGAAAACCAAGGGGCTCCAGGAAGACAGTGCTCAGAAAAAACGGAAAATATTCCCGAAGATTTAAGTCAAATTACAGTTCTTCAAACAGTTTTAGGAACTTTGAGACTTCGTGGTGAGCTGCTGTGCCAGGGGGGAGGTGCCTCAATCCCTGGGCAGAGAAATGGAGTTAATTCCTTTGGGAATTTTCAGGCTGGTGCAAAAAAATGCCATTGACATATTTGATACACAACAGGCAAAATTACATGGTTAAATATCTAACTGGCAAGCAATGTAGTTGTCATTGGTCTGCTTTGTTGGTAAATAATGTCTGTGTTATTTAAGTATTTTATTGTAAGAATAAATATATATTATAAATGTGATCTAAGATATTATAAATGTAATAATGTAATGCTAAAACCATTGATGTACTCACTGAGCCGTGGAAAAAGCTGCAGAGGTGCTTTGCCCATGGACACCTGAAACACAGAGAGAGATTCTGAGCCCTGCCCTGAGGCAGCCCCAGGATTTCCCAGCTGGCTCTGAGCAGTTCCACTCACATGTGCAGGTTCTCTGCAATGATGTTCAGGCTGAAGAGGCCAATGTTTTGCATCTCCTGGTGGCTGCAGGTCAGGAACAGGCACAGGAACTCACCCACGTACTGGGCACCGAGGTTCTGCCACCTGGAAACCGAAGAGCTGCTGAGACAACTCACCTGGGTTGTTCCTAGGACTGGCATCCCTGACTTCTGGCTGCTTTCCAAGAGCTGGGGATTATCTCCGTGCCCTGGGGCTGCTCTGCTGTTTCCATAAACAATCAGAGCTCAGCAGCCAGTGTTTACTCACAGTTTCAGTACTGTTGCTTTCTGGCGACTGAGGTCTCTCAAAATCAGGGTGACAGTGCCTTGGAGAACGTGCTCTTGGTAGGAGAGGTGCTCCAGTAGCAGCCTCAGAGCCCAGAAGTTATTCTAGGGTGAGAGAAAGGAGGACCAGGGACTTAACTGAGGTAGCAACAATTTCTACAAAGAAAAAACCACAACCAAACAAAAAGACTAAAATAAAGAGCAAAGCTGAAACAAGTTAAATGTGTCCAAAACCTCCAAGATGGTGTTGCAGGGATTTTAAATGCCATTTGATTTAATCTCTTAGAACAGAAATCAGTACCCAGGACTCACCCCAAAAGCCAGGGCTATCTCTAGGAAGGAAGTCAGGTATGGAAGGTCACAAAAGAGCATCTGTTGCACTGCTTTTACTGCCAGGATGAGACAAGCCTCGTGGTGCAGCTACAGGAGAGACATCAACAGCAAGAGAAATAGATTTAAAAGCCCACTTTCCCACCATTTCATACTGTATCCAGTCAAAGCAGTTACTCCCATTGCAGCCAGAGATTGGAGGTCAGACAACACATCCACAAGCATCTCATGAAGTGCAAAAAAAGGGGGGAATAAACAGGTACTTTATTTGTGCAGCTTGTTCACCTGGTGCTCTCCAAGTGCTCACAGAGACATGAAGCCACAGAAGGAGAAATAGAGAATTAAAGGGAAAAAATTCCAGCTCAGTCACATATCTGGAGAATAAACTGAATTTCCTCAAAAGAAGTAAAAAAAAAGATAAGGCAGCTCCTCAGATGTACTGACTGCACTAAATATAGAATATTTTCCCAGCCACCTTCAAATATGTTCCTCTATATTTGAAACCCTAATTTAAGGGAAATTTAGAAATTCTGGGCTATTCTGAGTTTTGAGACAAGCAGTGACAAGCTGTTCAAGGACAGTCTCCTGTTTGAACCAAATAACACAAGATCACCCTGGGAGACATTAAAACAGAATCAATTCTTACTTACAGCCCTCCCGTTTTCTAAAAGCATAAATTTGAACAGTTAGGAGGTAAAACTTGTCCTAGGCTGAAGATGTGTCAGACTAGAACAGACCCTCATGGTTTTCTTACCTTCAGATCTCTGCTCCAGCCTTTAAACTCTGCTAACAACAGTTCTAAGCTGTTTCTGCCCCCCCCCAAAAAATATCTTCCAGCCCCTCTTAAAAGCCTGTTATAACCAGCCCACTGTTATAGCTCAGGCACAGTCACCCAGATGGTGAGTTCCTCTCTTGCCATGAGCACACCCACCTGAGGGGAGAAAATAGAAGGTGGCAAAGAAACATTAACTTTGGCCTTCAGTTCCTCCAGGAGGCTCCCGCTGGCAGCCAGGACTCCCTGCAGGGGAGGGAAGGAGGCACAGGTGAGGGGGGATGGACACACTCCCCCAGCACCAGCAGGGCTCTGTAATGATCTCTGGTAGAATCACGATGGTTTGGGCTGGAGGGACCTTAAAGTCCACCCAGTGCCACCCCCTGCCATGGGAGGGACACCCTCCACTAGCCCAGGGTGCTCCAAGCCCCGTCCAACCTGGCCTTGGACACTTGCAGGGATTCAGGGGCAGCCACAGCTTCTCTGGGCAACCTGTGCCAGGGGCTCCACACCCTCACAGGGAAGGATTCCTTCCCAATATCCCATCTAAACCTCCTCCAGTGTGAGGCCATTCCCCCTTGTCCTGTCACTCCAGGCCCTTTGTTATCTGATCCATCTCAACACGATCAGACATGGAATCAGTCCCAGGCACTGAGCTGGGAGCACAATTAACCTTTAACACCCCTGAATCCCAACATTCTGCAGTTTTACACTTGGCACAGAAAATGGAGCACTGGATGAGGCCCTGGAAAGTTAACCCTGGCATTTAGGAGAACCAGTCAATGCCCACGTCAAAAATCTTGTACAAAACCAAGACAACAGATCTCCCACTTCCCAGCACTGTTTGACGTACCTCCTGGAAGTCAAGTGGTGGCTCTTTCAGGGATAAGGGATGTAGATGTCCACTCTTTGCCAGCAAATTGCTACTACCCAAAACCATGATGAGGGAACTCCAGCACTTGGGCTGAAACACAACAGAACATTTGCATTACAGAGCGAAATCTGTCCACAGGGGTGTGAATTATTCAGAGTAAAAAAAGGTTCTGAGGGTAAACTCTTGCCTTGGAGAAGTAACAGGACAGAAGAGGTAATTTAGAGAAAGAGTTTTAATGACTCACATTCCTGTACAGTGACACGTTGCTGTAAAGCAGTTTGAGTGCCTGTTTAATTAGCACACCTTCCCTGAGGGGAGACCCTGCAAGAGGAGAGAAAAAATAAATCCAAACCATGTCTTCGATTCCCTGCAACATTACAGAGTGGCACAAACAAGATACTAACTTAGTTACAGACATGTTGGTACAGAAACCCAACAGAGCCACACAGGGATCTACACCTATTTTACAATGTTTCGGAGGTAGAATGGAAAAGCATCAACTGTAAAACACAGTTCTGGAAAGCTGCAAAGATCTGCACCAGGACAGATCATCCCACTCATCAGTGGCTGAACTAAAGACAGAATGGAATGCACAGGTTATGGAACGTTTTCCATCTGACTTAATGGAAAAGTCCAAGTTCTAAACGCACACAAGCAAGAAGTGACACTTGCCAACTGTGAGCCAGGGCCCAGTCTGCAGCATGTCATTCCCAGGGGGAACACAGCCTGTCCTGAACATCTTGAGGTATGCCTGGAACTCGCAGGGGGTTATCCTGCAGGCAGAGCAGCAGGCCAGGCTGTTCACTGGGAACAGCAGGGAATGGGCAGCATCCAGGAAATCCCCAGTTTTACACAGGTAGAAGGGGATCTTGTCCCGAAGGTCTCTCAACCTGGGCAGAAGAGATGAGGATTTGTCATTAGCAGGAATTTTTTCCAAGGTGTATGTAGAGATCTGATTGTGCTTGGGGAGGAAGAAAGTGGGGGAAGGGCAAAAACCATTTACCCTTTGGTGTCATTGCATTTCACAGCTCTCAGGTAACGAACAACTTCTTTATAGCTGGGGAGAGAAACAAAGAGGGTGAGTAGGAAAAGGAAGGAAGTGTAAAGCTACAGACAGGTCAATCAAATATTTACTGTAAGTAATGGCCAGTCTTCGCGAACGAAGAACCAGGGAAGGTCTTTACACCTTCCAGCCTGCGCATTGGATTTTT
>JAYRBT010000033.1:14736406-14774247 GCA_036023395.1 Myiotriccus ornatus | reverse complement strand
CAGGTTGCCCAGAGAAGCTGTGGCTGCCCCATCCCTGGGAGTGTCCAAGGCCAGGTTGGAGCAACCTGGGCTGGTGGAAGGTGGGCCTGCCCGTGGCATGGGGTGGCACTGGGTGGGCTTTAAGGTCCCTCCCAACCCAAACCATTCCAGGATTCTTTTTCCTGATGATTAATTTATTTACTCCCAGTTGCCCTCTCACCTCAGAAGCCAGTTTGTCACAGATGTAGCAGTAGCACTGGTCACAAATGTCAGCGTTTTCCCCAAGGGGTGAGCAAGTGTCACATTCTGTTCTCCTGCAAAACAAGGTTGTTCAGGAAACAAGTTACATCCTTATCCAGCTCCACTTCTGCTTCCAGCTCTTACAAAGCTCATGAGGTTTCGTGACCAAACGGACTAACTGTGGACAATTAACCCCCAGCTGACCCTCCCCAGCCCTGAGCATACTCGAAGGGGTGTGTGGTGCAGTCGTATCTTGCATGAGGCATCACATTGGCTTGTTTACAGAAAGTGACCATCAATTCACATTCCTCGTCCACAACCTCGGGTTTCTCCTCTCCCAGGGCAGGTTCCTCTGTGGGAAAGGGGACAGGAGGTGTAAATCAGCCTAAAGGGAACTGCAGACGTCAATACAAATTACTGGCATTTATCTTTTTAAACACTTCCAGGCCCAAATTTTCTTGTGATTTCATTTGGTCCAAAAAACTTCCATGAGCTATCAGGACAGAGAATGTGGAATCAAAAAGGAGCCACCTGACATTGAAAAGGCCCAGTTTTAGCTCAGTTGGTAATATTTTGAAACTACTCAGCACCATCAAAGAAATCCCTAAAAATTACTAAATCAGGGCATTTCTTCCTGTTTTTTTTTAACTTTTGAAGCACTTTGATTTTCTAGCAGCAGCAAGACAGATTTCAGGCACATCAGACAATAATTTAATTCGGTTTATTTTAAAGGTCATTTAGGGAACTTCATCAAAAGCAATTCTTACCCTGGGGGTCTACAAACAGGACAGAATTCCCAGGGGTGCTCTCGGCTTCATCATCACTGATCAGGATTATGCTCTGCTCTTCCTCCTCTCCTGATGGCCCCATGGCTTCTGAAATCCAGAGGGAAGGAACTACTTGGTGACAGACAAAACACAGAGACAGCTCCCACTTTTAAGGTCCTTCCCTCAACAAGGCACGAAAAAGAGCCCTCAAGTACCCCAATTCTTTATCTCTGTTGGGTAAGTCACACCAGGGACCGAAGTGTTTGATCTTCAGCAGCTCCATGCAGTGCTGAGAGAACCCCAAAAACAAGGAGGTGGGGGTAAAAGAAGGAAAATAACCCCCCAAACGTGAGCAGTGCTGTTCTGATACTGAAAAACCTCGGAATGATTAACTGCTCAGAGACATCTCCATCTGCAAGCAGCAAGGTATTTGTTTATCCAACACTGTCCAGAGCCAGCTCTGGACAGACTTGCTCCAAGGCATCAAGGCAAACCAAGGGTTAATTCATGCAGTCTACACTCGTGATTATAACACCTCAACATACATATTCATGTGGCTACATCTAATCCTACATATTAACTTTGGGTGGGCTCTGGGCGGAGCTCAGGGCGGTGCTTTCCTGATTCTTCTCCTGGCACGGGGTTTTGGTGGTCCTTCTGGCCTTCAGCTGAAACTCAGGGGTCTGTTTCTCTTCTTCCTCGCTTTGGCCTTCTTACCTCTACATTGTTACTGTCCTAACTACTGAGGATTGCAAAACCCCTTGGCTCTAAGCCCTTTTCTCTTATTCAAATGTCCACCTTGTCTTAATTTACAGCCTCTAGGCTGATTGTATTTCCAGCATTCTTCTTATGGTTAGGTTTAGGTCTAGTAAGCAGAACAGAACGAGTTATCAGTGTTTTTGCAATGTTTCCTTAGCAGCACAGGCAGAGCAGGTCTAGGGCAATTCTTTAAACAGAGCAAGATACCCCAGTTAACTCTTTTAGTCCCTGCTCTCGTTTCAGTCCTGGAGGGTTTAGTGGGACCGGCTTTGGAAGAACTCTAACAACAAGGGGGAATGGCTTCCCACGGCCAGAGGGCAGGGCTAGATGGGATATTGGGAAGGAATTCTTCCCTGGGAGGGCAGGGAGGCCCTGGCACAGGTTGCCCAGAGAAGCTGTGGCTGTCCCTGGATCCCTGAAGTGTCCAAGGCCAGGTTGGAAGGGGCTTGGAGCACCCTGGGCTGGTGGAAGGTGTCCCTGCCCGTGGCATGGGGTGGCAATGGACGGGCTTTAAAGACCCTTCCCGCCCAAACCACTCCAGGATTCCATCCTGACCACTACTCCCCCAGCATCCCCTCAGCCCTCACACAACCCCCCCAGCCCCTTCCCCTCCCTCGCGGCCCCAACTCCCCCCACACCCCCCGACTCCCCCTCCCTCCTCACCCGAGCCCCTCACAGACCCCCCTCAACCGCCTCCCCCCAACGGCCACCACCACTCCCCGCGACCAACCGCCCCAGACCCGCTCCCGCTCGGCTCGCAGCCGCCTCCCGCCGTGCCCAGCGCCGCAGTTCCCGTTTTTCCCCCCCGCCGTTTTCCCCCCGTTCCGCCCTCACCGCCGGGCCCCGCTCCCGAGCCCGCCACTCTTTGAAGGCCCGAGCGCTTCCGGGGCGGCCGCGCCACTTCTGCCCTCACGGCGGGGCGGGCGGGCCGCGCCGCCGCCATCTTTGCTGAGGGCAGCGCCCGTGGTGGGGGGAGCGGCCGCAGGGTTTAAATAAAACCCCCTCAATAACCCGCTGAAATGAACCGTTCAAATGAATAAACCCCCCGCCCTCCGCGTCTGGGCGGGAGCCCTGCGGGGCGTCGTGGTGCGTGAGGCGTCGCCCGTGCCCCGTTCGGGGCCGTCGTGGTGGCCGCGGCGCCTCAGGGGACACCCGCACGCACACACGGACCGGTGCGGGCCCGCACGCCTCCCCACAGCACCGGGGGGGGTTGCTGCTCTTCCAGTCCTGCTGCATCTGCTCGCCCCAAGCCGCAGCGGGTGGCGGCGGAGGCGCTGCCACCGCGCGTTGTCGCCGCTAATCGCCACCTCCTGTCGCGACAGGCGACTCCTCGAGTCGCGACAGGCCGCTCCTCCTGCCGGCCCAGCTCGACAGCAGCGAGGAAGAGCCACACGCAGCGGCTGAGGCTTCCCGCAGTAACGCTAGATGGTACCAGAGCTCCACACGGGCCTCCAAAGAGCTGGGAATTCTGATCCCGGGAAGGCCGGAGAGGGGAAGCCGCGTCCCCTGGAGTGCTGCTGGCACAGGGATCGGCGTCTTCACAGGGAAAAAGCCGACAGGGGAGCGGGGAATAAAATAAGGACCTTTTTTTTTTTTTTTTTTCTGGTGTTCGGGGCGACAAGTGCAATGCGTTTGTGGCTAAAAATGATGAGCGGGGTGACGGCGTTGCAGCACCGGCTGCAGGGGAAGTTCGGAGACTCTCAGGGAATTTTTCGGTAGTAATGATTAGTTAAGGAAAATCTCGGAAGGATTTTAACTCCGTTAGAATCTGCCCGCGGCAGGGGGGGGGTTGAACTGGACGAGCTTCAAGGTCTCTTCCAAGCCAAACCATTCCATGATTCTATTCCATGATTAAATCTTAAAGAGAAGGTATGCCGGTATCTTTAATCCATGATTTCTTTAGTATTAGGAACTATTCAAACAGCACTCAGAATGTGATCACCTTCTTCTGGAAGCGCCTGCACACATTGCCTGAAATATTCATGCATGAAGGAAAAAAACCCCTCTTCCTGCAAATGAATATTTATTCCATGAATAATCTTTAATGTCTTCGGTGGCTTTCAACACATTTGGGCAAAATGTTTCAAGTTTCCGTGCTTACAATGACAAAATCTGAACCCGACACCTAAATAGGTGGCCTGATTTCAGCTGTGTGGGGCATTTTGTGGAGACGGAGTTTCCTCCCTGTAGCTCCCTCCGTAGCAGGGCAGCGTTTTAGAAACCTTGGGGAACTCAACACAGCAATTTAGGGGGTGAAATGAAGCCTGGAGATAACAAGGGAAAATAATAAAGGCAGAGATGGCGCTGGGCCAGAGTAATTTTCTCTAAGGCTCCGCTCTCCTGCAGAATTCCTGATTTCCTGCCCATGGCAGGGGGTTGGAACTGGATGAGCTTTAAGGTCCCTCCCAACCCAAGCCGGTCTGTGATTCCATGATTCTGTGAAGTCCTGTGAGATGATCTTATGGCTAAATATGGTCAGGCCTTGAGTGCTGAGCCTCATCCAAGACGCAGCGACACCGGTGGCTCCTCTTCCCAGATGAAGAGTTGGCGTCGGCGCCGTATTTTTAGTGGCGTGGGCGGAAAACACGTCACTTGAATTTCACGTCTCCTGAGCCTGGTCTGCTCTGCCATGGTGGGGTTTGTGCCCAGACACAGCCAAGCTCAAGGGCTGGGGCTGACATCATGGAATCACAGACTCGTGGAATAGTTTGGGTTGGGAGGGACCTTAAAGCCCACCCAGTGCCACCCCCTGCCATGGGCCGGGACACCTTCTACCAGCCCAGGTTGCTCCAAGCCCCATCCAACCTGGCCTTGGACACTTGCAGGGATGGGACAGCCACAGCTTCTCTGGGCAACCTGTCAGGTCTGAGCAACCTCCATACCCTCCCAGGGCAGGATTTCTTCCCAGTATCCCATCTAACCCTTCTCTCTGTCAGTGTGAGCCCATTCTCCCTTATCCTGTCACTACATATGTTAGTTCTAACCATCCCAAGCCGAGCATGGAGAGAGGGAGCAAATCTCATCCTGGATGCAGGAGGTGTCCAATCCAATGGTGATGCTGCCAAGCTGGTGGGAAAAAAAATCCATGCCTGAGCTGCTGGGGGACAAGGCCATTGCCACCAATCCTGGCCGGAGCAGGAGGTGCCCAAATCCCATTTCTTAGCCACGGGTGGCAGTAGTCACTGACACCACAGAGGAGGGTTGTTGCAGGACACCTGGCTGGAATTCTAAAGGATTACACCCCCCCAGGTTGGGTGCTGCACAGATAAATAGGTGCCAGTCCTGTCCCCCAAATCCTGCTGGACAAGAGGACACAGTGGGTGACCCTGGATGGGTGACACGGGAAGGAGAGGCAAAAAGGCAGAGTCACCCAAGGAACTGAGAGCCCACTGTGGGCAGCCAGTACCTGCTCCAATACCTCGGGCTGTTGGAGTTCTCCAGCACAGGGACTTATAGGAAAATTTACAAAAGGTGAATTCTGGGGTAAAGAAGACCAATGTGCAAATCTCTGAACCCTCTTTGTGGATGTTTTACCTGCATTTGGGAACAGGGAACTCTGTGGGTTCCTCCTGTCTGCAGGCAGAGCACTTTCAGGCCTGTCTTGTCCTTAATTACACAGATCCAAGAGAGTCGTATGATTGAAAATCATCTGCCATTAAAGGTCACACATTCCACGTGGTCTTGGCTTTTTGATGTTGCACGAGGCAGGTGCTCATCTGCTGAGAATTAGGAGGTTATTATTCTGCGGAAGCTAATCCAAATTGCCTCCTATCCATAGGCAGAAAATTAAAGGAATATTTAAGCCCATTCCACAGATTACAAACTTGGTGGCATAGCTCTGCAACCAGTAGTATTAGGATCTTGCATTTGATAGTTGCCAATAATTTAAGTCAACTGTTTAACATCTGGCATTACTATATAATGTCTGGCTTAAGCTGTAACCTTTTTCCCCCCCCCTGCTTTTAGAAAAGCCTTTTCTGCTTTGAGAGAATTTTGATTACTAAAGCCCTTCCCAGGACAGATTTATCCTGTGATTTACCATTTTGTGATGGAGTCTCCTTTTGAATCACTTGAATAATTGGCAGTGACTTTGGTATTAAACTGATTCATGATGTACATCCAGGCCCTTCAATAATTTAACATTATTGTCTTTATAATCGAAGCCCCCTTTTTTTGACCATTAAAAATATTGGAAACAGTCTGGTGATCTGCTCTGATTAAAAATAAAGTGCAGAGGATTGGTAATGATTGGAGATGGTCGACCTTACCTTGGGGTCGGCCTGAGAGGCACTTTGTGGCTCTTCACAGCTCCAAGATGGGCTGAGGTGTCCAAAGTTTGAACCTGGTCTGGTGGAAGGTGCCCCTGCCCATGGAATGGGATGATCTTTAAAGTCCTTTCCAACCCAAACCATTCCATGATTCTCTGATTAAATAGCTTCACTCTCTGCTTTTTGGAAAGCTCTTGACTGTGATCAGTAAATTTGGGCAAAGAACCTGGAGAGGAGAGCAGATCAACCACTCTGGTCACCACAGAGGATCTTTGGGGGGAAAAAAAAATGTAAATGGGCCGAGTCCTGTCTCTTTGAAATCACCCAGTGAGCTGATCCCGGTGGAACCATCCCAGGAGTGCCACTGCCACCCAGGAGAGGAAGGCTGGGCCCTGCAGAGCCTCGGCACATGGAATTAAAAGCTGTCCTTTCACACTCCAGTCTTCCCGGCCCTTGGCAGGGCTCTGATCTAACAGGTTTTGCATAGCTGCTAGACATCTTCCTAATAGTATCCCCTGGGAATTCTAAATTTCACTCACAGCCTCTAAATTTTCATTAAGAGCAGTCACACACGGAGAATGATGGATTAGATTTTATTGTTGGAAAATCTCCAGATAAAATTAAAGTGCTTCTTTCTTTTCTGAAACCTTTACCTTTCCCCTGTGGTGCCCTATAAATAAGGTATCAAATAATGTTTATCCTTTTGAATTCTGCAATCTTACATGTTTCATGCTCACTCCTGACCACTTTCCCGCCTCTGAAGAGATGTCACTCTTCAGTTAAACCCTGGGAACAGACACTCTACCTCCTGGATTTTATTCCAAAGCAGCCTGACTGTGTCCCAGCAGCTTTTAGGAGCCTTCACTTAAGCTCAGGTATGTATTTATAAATACAGTGTTGTCTCCTTCCCTTTTCCTGGAAGTCTTGCTTTCATTTCCTTCCTCCTTCCACCGAATTCCCTATGTCCTTTCTTTTATCCCTAGTTCTCCATCCCCTCTGTGTACATCTAATCTGTCCAGCTTGCAGACAGATGAGACACCACTTTGGGATCGTGGGGCCCGGGCTGAGGCACTTTCCAACCCCTGATAAGTGGTATCCGCTCCCATTGCCCCCAGCCAGCAGATTTTTATAGCAGATGTTGTTTCTTCCTCAGTGAAAATGGGAAAAAAAACACCTATTATTTTAAGACTTTTAGGTCTTAAACAGTTTTAGATGCTTTTAGTCCTCCCTGGAAAAAGCCAGAGCCCTGCAGGCAGTTGGTAGGAAGTGCTGGAGCGCTGGTAATGCTGGCATGATTCATACTGGTGTCAGCTCGTTTAAATGAAATTCCACGGGGATTTATCCAGCAAAGGCTCTGAACAAGTTTTAGACAGCATCTCCCACCCCCACAGCTCTCACTTCACAGCATCTTAAATTAATACAGAGCACAAAGGCCAGGGCTGTACCAAGGCAAAAGGCTGGCCGAGACAGGAGCTTTCTGGCTCCCCAACAGAGGGAAGGGTCCCTGATTCCTGCAAGCAGGACAAGGAATCCAAAGAGAGAGGAAAGCAGTTCTGCTGCTGATTGAACACATCATTGTTGATGGGGGTCCCCATGTCTTGAACTGGAGTTGGGGTCCCACGGGGGACTCGGCCCCGGGGGTTTTATGACTTACCAGAGCTGACCCCAAATGATGTCCCTTGTCCTGGGCAGAGCACAGCCAGCAGGGCTTCCCCCATCCCAGGAGGCTCCAGCTGCCCCACTGGGTTGCTCCTGGAGCTCATGCAAACCTGCAGGGTCACAGAATCACAGAACAATAGGGCAGTGCATTCCCAGGCTGGCCAGAGCCTCGGAGCAGGGTCAAATCTCCCTTTCCAGCCCCCCCCGAACCTCTCCCACTGCTATTTCCCCACAGCACAGGTTATTCTGCTGGGCTGATGGATCATTCCCACCACTTCACTACATTTTCCTCCTGATTTACCCTACTTGGATAGGAAGATAATCCTGCTCCCTAATACTACCAGAGAGCCAAGCCAGATCCTTGTCTCAAAGTTCCTCCAACCCACAGAGACCATCCAGAGCTCAGCTTCCCTGATATCTTTCCTCTCTGCATAAAGAAGATGGAAGGATTTCCAAGAGGAACAACTTGCCCTTCTCCTTCTTATAATGCCTCTCCCCAGGAGCATGCAAGGCAATTACCAGCACAGGTGATTTCTGTTGTCAAACTCATTAAAATCTTGACAATTTGACTAATTTGCACCAGATTCTTGGTTCCCCCCCAGTTTTGATTGTCCACCACTGACCTAAGGGCTGGTTCCCAGAGCAAGGACCCCAGGCTGAGCCCTCCAGCCCCCGTGGCCATTGTCTCTGTATTTTCCTTTGTAAAAAAAGAATTCTCAGAAACCCTTTTTGCACCAGTGGAAAAATCCTCCACCGGCCAGGAAATGAACAGAACAGGATCCGGGTCTCATCCTCTGCTGCATTTTAATGTCATCCCAGAGGAAGCAGCTCTGCCTTGGCCAAGGAAAGAAAACCCCCCGAATTTCCTGGCAGTTTTCTGGCTTTGTCTGTGCCACGTTTTGCCGCCGCTTCCCGGGGTCGAGGCCTCTGGAAGGCAGAGGTGAGCCCAGAAGAAGAGGGGAGAGCTGGAGAGAGAGGAGCCCTGGCAGTGTGGGAGCAGCAAGGGTGGAGAGGTGCCAGAGGTGAGCGAAGTCCGCCCCGAAACGAGCGCAGCCTTTGCCTTCCCTGCGCAGGAGTCACGGCGGCCGCGCTGGGACGGGCGCCAGTGTTATTGTTGGGCAAGGCTGCTGCAAGCTCCAAGCAGAGTCACAGAGAAAGGGAAACGAGGGGGAGAGATGGAGGTTTCTTTTTTAACAGGCATGTTGGAAACACGTGGGAGTCATGAGGGAAGAGCTGGAGCACCCACTCTGATGGTGAACACCTCTGGACTGGGCAGACTGGGAACCGCAGGATCACTGAGAATGCTGAGTTGGATCACTGAGCCCAACTCCTGGCCTTGCACAGGACCGTCCCAAGACTCACACCACGGGCCCCAGAGTACTGTCCAAATGCTTCTGGAACTCTGGCAGGCTTGGTGCTGTGAGCACGGACCAAACTCAACTGTCCCCCAGTAGCTCCTGAGCTGCTGTGACAAATGCAGGGAACAGCTAAACCAGGCTCCCCATCAGACCTGTCCCCACGTCCCACTGCACACACTGGGTGCAGGATCACAAGGCCACAGTCCTAAATTGCAAATACAGTTCAGTGGAGCAGAGGAGGCTTCCTAAAAGGCCAATCTCCACATCCCTGCCGTGGGAGAGCAAGGGGCACAGGGAGGCACAGGACCTTTGACTCCGTTTTCATTTGGGAGGGAAGTGTTGATGTTTTAAATGCTGTGAAGGGGGGATAATTGGCAGTGTCTTGGATTTGTGAAGTCACTGACAAGCAAAAAAATCCCTTTTTTGATGCCAGTGGTAACAACTCAGTATTGGGTTAGAAGTGACTCAGGCGAGGACGCTGCGATGGCAGGACACGGAGCTGGGCACAGTTCCCACAGCCAGCAGCTCCAGAGGGTGTTTCGCAAGGATCAGCTGGACACCATCCTATCCTTGTGCTGCTCGTGAAGTCATTGTGGCTTTGCACCCCCTCCTTGTCCCCCTCCCATGAGGACGGGGCAGAACAGCTGGAGCTCTGCTCATCAGGCCAAAAATCAGCGTCTTCCCACCCGCTGCCCCTCCAGGGCCCCGACATCCCAGGCCTGGGAGGACAGGTTTGCTCTGCCTGGGCTGAGCTCTTCGCCTCCTGCCTTGTGCCAAGTGCACACAGAGCTGACCAGAGGAGCTGAGTCAGAGCAGTTTCTCCCTGGAGGGTTTTGCTCATGCATGAACATGTGCAAGAAGGTCCTTCTGGTGTAGGGACACCAGAGTACCACGGCTGCGATGAGTGCCGGGAAAGGGGGATGGCTTAGGACAAGAAGGAAGCACTTTCTTTTTACCACCTGGTTGTCCCTGGTGTTTTCCATCTACTGGGCACATCACCTCTGGAAATGAGGTGCTTCTCCCAGGAAATCATGACTAGAGCCCTCATGGACACCTCTGCACTTCAAACTGCCCCACGCACAGCCTCAGTTACTCTGAAACCATCCTGTGCTTATGGAATGAGACCCAAATCCAACAGTTTTGGGGGCTCTGTCCACTGCTCCTACACCTGGGCTCTCAGGGTGGCAGCTGAGCACGGGGGAGATTCACTGACATCAATAAACTGTCTCCACTGTTGCAGTGCTGGATCCAATGAGACGTGGATGGACAAAGACCAACACTCAACCATATATCAGTAAGAACAGAGATGTTTGCTGAGGAACTTAGTGTGGAATTTTAGAAAGAAACTTTGGAGGAATACCATCCCAAAAATGTACTCCTAATTTTTTTTTTTTCTCTTCATCAAAAATAAGGTTCTGATTTCTTACCAACAACAATAACGTTCAAAAAGCACCGGATTAACTCGAAAGCCCCTTCACTTTCACTCCATTTCTTTTCCCCCTCCACAGGGAAATCCTCAATGCACAGCTCCCAAATGTTAATGAACAACAGCCCCTTTCTTGGTACCTTTTAGGGCCTGATTCACCAGGATCATCCATAAATATTCCTTTAAAAACCTTCCTGAGGAGCTCTCGGGGGCCGCGCGAGCAGCCGATGGCCGGAAATGTTGGTTATTCCTCCCTCTTCTCCTTGGAACACTGGTAGCCAGCCTGGAAAAGACCAGATGCGTTAAATGGTGGGAGATTTACAGTCCCCCCCCCCTCACCTGGGAGCCATAAACCGACAATTTGTTCCCTTTCAAAGGCAGCCCCTGCCTGGGGCGGGACCTTTCAGCACGCTTTGGAAAGCTGGGCTTAAAAACCCCGGGATCTTTTAGGAGAACGTGGACACAAAGTTCATTTTTCAACCAATGCAAACCCCATCACTTCCATATCTCAAGGTCAGGTAGCTGGAATGCAACACCTCTTCCACATCCCCAACCACGGGGCAAAAGGAGATTTTGGCATTTGCCTCAGGTGGTTTAGAATCATAGAACCATGGAATGGTTGGGGTTGGAAGGGACCTTAAAGTTCCACAGCGTCTCTCTGGCTGCAGTTGCTGAGCTGGGTCCTGCTCTGGCATCCCAGCCCTGCAAACCACGCGGGGAGTGAAGCAACATTCCCCACGTCACGGCTGAACGAGAGCAGAGTTCTGCATTTATTGCTTAAGTAGTTGGAAGTGATTGTAATGCAGCCAGATTTATTTCTTATATCCAGTGGTGGACTTATTAAACTTCCAGAGGAGCTCTTTAAGCTGTCAGTGGGGCTTTAATTGCCGACTAGAACTACCTGCTTCTAAAAGGCTGCTGGGGAACAGCCCTCCTTCCACCCACTGTCCTCTTCTACTCAGCAGAAGATCCCCAAAACACAAAGGGTTAAAGCTTTGGGCTGCCCAGCCCAGTATCCCCTCCTCCCCCAGTTTGGAAAAAGTGGAATGGAAAGGATTAGAGGGGAGAGATTTATGGACCAGCCCATCACGGAGCCTCAGTCGCACTTTGGCGATGGGGGAACGGCCCCCTCCAACAAAGGGGCTGGAAAGCACTGCCCACCAGTAAACTGGCTCTTGGGGGCAGCCAAATCCCTCCTTGGATTATCCTGGGCTCTGTGAGTCCTTGGAAAGAGAGGCTGCCCCTTTTTTATTGCTGCATTATTGATAAAGAGCTGGGGAAATCCTCACGGCTGCTCCCTAAATCTTCCCACGGCAGGAGGAGGCTGCACAGAGCTTTGGGCTGGAGGGGCCAGGGGGCTTGACCTAAATCCCCCATCCCAGCCCTGGTGTCTCTGAAGCAGGGAGAGGAGGTCCATGCCCTGAAGTCCCTCGGGATGCCCCAAGGAGCTGCAGCAGGAGCTGTGCAGGGAGAGGTGCCCAGCCTCGAGTCACAGCTGGGATGGGTGGGATGGCTCCCCCCAACCCAGAGGTCTTGGAATCTCTCCCAAGGGCTGGAGAGCAGCACAGGGTGCAGGGATGGATCCTGGAGATGCAAAGCTGCCTTGCCAAGGTCCCAAAAGAAGCCAATCCTGCAACTCTTCTAATACTGCAACTCTTCTTTAACATCATCAGGTACAGTAACCCCCCAGGTTCCTGTAACTCACCCAACAAGGAAGGGCCAAGTGACAATTTAGGACTTTTTTTTTCCTCCCTTCCATAGCTTCTTTTGTAGCAGAGGAGGGAGGAATTAAAGGAAAAACAGAAGTACTACATTTAAAGTGAGAAATGGCAACTGAAGTCTGCTGGCATTACCCAGCCAACAAGCAGCTGGTGTTGAATGTGGGCTCAAAGCAAGCTGTGATCCATCGAGTCTGGATTTACAGAGGGTGAGGGGAGGGAATATCTCCCACTTTTGCACAGTTACTTTGCCCACAACACAACACAACACAACACAACACAGTGCTGTTCCAGGCTGGACATCCAGGGTCTGTCCCGTGCAATGAAACACATTTGCCCTCCCACACATCCCTCCTGTGGTGAAACAGCCATGGGACCCTGTTTGCTCCAAGGTGAGGAGCAGAAGGAGGGCATCACCCACCGCCTTGCCCTGTCCAGAGCTCAGCTTCCCAACATCAGCACCTGTTTGGAAAGAGCATCCTCAAAAAAGCCTGGAGTGCTCAGACCCAGAGGAGTTGGCTGTGCTCTAGAACAAGCAGAACTAAATAAACCCTCCTGACTACCAACAAAATCCAAGCCAAGACAACAAAAACAGCAACAACAAAAAAAGGCTCCTTCCTAATTTCAGCTTCTGGTCATAAAATTTTACTTTCATGTAACAGCATGAAATCTGCACAACCCGAGCAGGGGATTTTTAATAAGAGGCAGGATCGGTGTAATATCTGAGCCAAGGTGTTTTTATAAGCCAGAAGAAGAGAGACAGAAACACAGAAGGAAAATAATTTTCTTGAATTCCTTCCAGAAAGGAATTTTATTTAGATTTCCTTTAACCAGGCTGAAATTCTCCTTCCCATTTTAAGGGTTTTCCCCCTTAATAGCCATCCCTGTGCATTAATGCACTAATCCAAAACACTCCTTTCTTTTTGCCCCAATGCATTTCAAATGTTTGAATTTTGAGAAACAGAGAAATTTTGTGGGTGAATTTGGCTCCACTTCACCCCAAAACCCCTGGAAGGGCCCTACCCTTGGAAGGTGCACTCCTGCACCCAGGACAATGCTCCTCCTCCAACACCCACGAGGACGGAGGGAAAACACTTCCCAGTGTCCCAACCTGTGGGCTTTGACAAGAGAATAATCTCTGCTAAAGGGCCAGAAACAGCCCTGAGCTCGGTGAGAAATGACTTCCAAACTCCCCCCTGCCCCGGGGATTTCATAAGGGAAGATGGATCTTTCCATCCTCTTCCTTTCTTCTTCATTTTTCAACTCCTGACCTCCGCTGTGAACAGAAACCTCGGCAGAGGAAACGCTTCCTCCAGGCCATTTGTCTTCACTGCTCTGAGCAGCTGAAGAGACTCATGTGGCCAGGAGATGCTGTTCCCACTCCTGCCCGTCCTGCCCGAGGGTGTGGGATGTGTAGCTCCATTAGCAGGGATGGTTCTGGCCATCCCTCACCTGGCCTTTTGCCACTGGGAAAACCGGAGTCAGAGCAGCTTTGAGGCCATTTTTGGGCAGATTTGAAGTCCGAGACACAGAGAGGATGATCTGTTTAAAAAATAAGAGGTGATGGTATTCACCTGGGCATGAAGGACCAGCTGGGAAGGATGTTGTTGGGCACTGCCTCCCAGATGCCTCAGGTCCCAGGAGAGCTGTTCTGGATAACTCATGGACACCCCAGTTCAAAGCTCTCAGGTCAGAGCGTGGCACCAGCCACAAATTCCAGCCACGGATTTCAAATCCCTTCAAACCCCGTGATTCCCAGCTCCAGGTTCAAGGGCAACATATTGCCACAAGATGTTCTTGCTTCCAGCATAAAATCTTAGAATCCCAGAATAGTTTGGGTTGGAAAGGACCTTAAAAATTGTCTCGTTCCAACCTCCCTGCCATGAGAAGGGTCACCTGCCACTAGAGCAGGTTACTCAGCATCCCCTCATGGTTGCTGGAAACCACCACAGCAATGGACCCAAGAGGGAAAGGATGGTAGGGTTTGAAGCATCCAAATTTTTAGGAGATAATCCAGGCTGGAGGACTGGGAACCAGTGCCTAAAAGTTTCAGGAAGAAGGACCTCTCTCCAGTGTCTGCCAGACCCATTCCATGCAGGCAGCCCAGGCATTTCACATGGCAAATGGGAAGTGATTGATCTCCAGGACAGCCTTTTATCAGCAGCTGGTGACCTGTGGAGGGACATCCTGGCTGCACTTGTTCCGTGGCCGTGCCCCGGAGCTGATGGGATAGGCAGGGGGAAGGCCAGATGTGAGCACAGCCCTGCCATCCAGATGGATCACACCTGGACACGGGGCTCAGGCACCTTTGGGAACACAGAGAGCGTGACTTCCAGGCTGGATGTGCAGAGGAAGAGGCTGGAGGCAGCAGTTCCCACCCTCACCCCAAATTACCTTCCTGGGAAGAGGGGGGTGAGGCTGGACCACATCCTTCAATCTGGCACTGGGGCCAGCAGCTCCCGTCCCTCCTCAACTGCAAGAGAAGCTGAAATGTCCTTGCGAGGTTTTCTTCCTCCACAGCCGGAAACAGAGGCTTCAGACGCAGATTTTGGGAAGGAGAGAGGCAAAGCCTGAAGATCCCGCTGGATTTCCGCACCACGGCTCCCATCTTGGACTTCGCCGTCCCTTTAAGGGGGAGATTTAAGTCCCAGGTTTCCAAGTTGGGCCTGTCTCCTTAGTAAAATAAAATCTGAGGAAAGAATTTTTATGGGACAATTTGTTGCTCACCATGAAGGCCCGAGAAAGCCAAACAGCCCGGGCTGCAGCTCTGCTGGGGAGGAGGATCCGGCAGCGTCCCACCGGCCCTCTCCCTCTTCCAGCAACATTTCCCTTCGGTTTCCAGCAGCCCATGATCCAGGGAAAACACACCACTGGCTGCTGTTATTCCTTCATGGAGGCAGCAAGAGGGCTGGAGAAAGGAGGCTGCATCCAAAGCACAATATGAGCTGCAAAAGCCATCCAGGCTCCGTGGCGCTGGATGAAACAAAGCCCACACAAAGGGAGTCCAAGGCTGAAATATGGATTTCTCGGGGTAGGAACAGAACTGTCTGTGTTTGCCTTGGAGCTGGGGGTGGGGGGGAGGCCAAAGGGTTTCATCTCAGCAGGTCTTGCTTTTCAGCACACGGACGTGGAGCAATTGAGAGGCGTCCTGCCAGGAGGTGTCGGCAGCCGGAGCCGCCCGCTCTCCCAGCTGCTGGAAGGGTCCCCTCCAGCCCCCTGCCCGTGGGCAGGTGGGTGCTCACACACCTCATGTCCTTCCACAGATGTCTGCAGGAAGAAAAGGCCACCAAGTTCAAGGCAGCAAATCGGCCATTCCCTGAGTTTTATCCCCCGCTGTCCTTGCCCTGGCTCCCGTCCCTGGGCCATGCCAGACCTCCTGGCGTGTCCTCACTCCTCCGAGCTGGGGGCTTTGCACTGGAGGGGATTTGTGGGATTCGTTCCGCTGGGCTGGAAAGCACCAGAGCTGGAGAGCAAAGAGCCCTTGGAGCACAGTGACATGTCCTGGAGGGATCCTTGGGCCAGGACTTGATCCTGACAGGTCTCTTCCAACTCAGCATATTCCAGGATTCTGTGAACCAAGATCCGCTGATTTATGTCTTCATAAAGGCACAAAACAAACACTAAGAAGAGCTTGGCCTTCACTCACCATGGACGTTGGCGTGGACATCATAACAAAGATGAAATGTGTCTATAAAAAAAAAAAAAATCTATTTTTTCCCAAATGATTTCCAGGTTGGAAATGCAGTGATGCTGCCCCATGCCAGCATGGCCATGAGACCGTCTGCTGAAGAGGTTGTGGACTCCCCATCCATGGGAGTGTCCCAGGCCAGGTTGGACGGGGCTTGGAGCACCCTGGGCTGGTGGAAGGTGTCCCTGCCCATGGCAGGGGGTGGCACTGGATGAGCTTTAAGGTCCCTTCCAACCCAGACCATTCTGTGATTCCATGGAGAGGCAGGGGGGACCCAGCTGGGCCGCTGTGGCAGGGCCAGGGGAGCAGGGCCAGGTCCCCGGGGGGATGAATGAGCACAGGGATCACTCAGAGCCCTGAAGGCAGAAGGTCTCCAGGTGTGAGGGTGGGGGAGCAGGTGCTCTGTGAGTGTTTTCCATGTATTTCCCTGGGAGCTGTGATGAGCTCACATGGACAGCCCTGCAGAGGCTGAGCTCATCCAGCTCCTCGCCGGCAGGTCGGGAATGTCGGTCATTCCGATGTGGTGCACGGCGGGATCAACCCACCATCCTTGGCATCTTCCCCCCTCATCCCAGTCCGTGTGACCATCTCCCCTGTGCAGAAAGTCGGGGTCTGACAGTCATGGAGGGCACAAACAGCCAAGGAATGATGTTAAGTGCAGGAGGAGGTGGGAGATGTTTCCCAGCTGATCTGCTGGGAAAGACCTGCTCCAGCATCTCCTCTTGGGTGGTTTGGAGCAGCTTGTTGCCCACCTTTGTTGCTGTTCATCTCCCTTGAGAAGCCAGGTGGTCTGAGGAGCAACCCCCTCCTCCCTGGGCATGTTGCCTCCAGTACCACCCAGTGGTTCCCTCATGCTCCAGCGCTGGAAATATGGTTTTAATAATGTGTCCATAAATCATTCTGTCCACAGCAGCTGGGAATAGGCCCAAAATTCCCAGGTTCAGGAAAGCCTACACAGTTCTGATGCCTTCAGCTCATGTAATGAAGGAGACTACCAAATGGCAGTGGCCACCACTGGGCACAAGCCACCCTCCAGGGAAGCAAGGGTGGGATTCAGGGCCCTAAACTGAGATATCTGGAGCTGTGTGAGGTGCTCTGGAATCTCCACGGGGCTGCCAGGAGCTACAGGATGGCTGAGCCTGCTGGAAGAGCTGCTGGAGCCCTGCTCTGATGGCATCTGCACCTTGGACACACGTTCCCTCTGTGAGGAAGACCATGGGACAGTCCTTGCTGCTCCTCAGGAGCAGGGGGAGCCCCAGCAGCAATGACACGTGTGACCTGCTGTGGCAGCAGAAATCACCTAAAGCTGCCTAAAAAGAAATGTCATGTCAAAACAACCACGTCAACGTGCATTTTTACAGCCCTCCTCACATGTGTGTCATGGATTCCCCCACTGGAGTCACGCTGGGCTCTGACAGACACAGGATACGGCTCATGACAGATTGGTTGTTTAAAAGGTATCCTGTTCTCCAGCTCCAGTAATTTGGGAAGCTCATTCATAGCCTTGAGGGCTGTTAGCCAGCAATTCTCTGAGTCTGCAGAGTCTGCAGCCAGTTGGGGTTCCCTGTCCCTGAACATCCATCACTGTCACACCTCACTCCTGCTCCCACTCCCAAATAACAAGTGATCACACCCTGGAGCAAAGCAAGTCCCCCCCAGCTGTACATCAGGACAGATGACCAGCAAAGAAACTAGTTGGGAGCATTTTTTCCTGTTTCACGATGAATTTTAGATTTTGAGCATGGGTTGGGTTCAGGGCAAGAGCTCCATGAAATCAACACCCCATCCCTGCTGCCCAGTCTTTCCCATTCACCCTGTTCTTCACATCACCTCCTTGACAAGATTTTCTAGCAAAAAAAGTAAAAATGATTAAAACATCACAGAGAAGACATTTACCTGTGGCACAGTTTGGGAGCACAAGGCCTGTTTGTTGCCATACCATGGAATACTGGAATGATTTGGGTTTGAAGAGACCTTAAAGCCTATCCAGTCCTACCCCTGCCATGGGCAGGGACACCTTCCACCAGCCCAGGTGGCTCCAAGCACCGTCCAACCTGGCCTTGGACACTTCCAGGGTTGGAGCAGCCACAGCTTCTCTGGGCAACCTGTGCCAGGGCCTCTCCACTCTCCCAGGGAACAATTCCTTCCCAAAATCCAATCTAAACCTACTCTCTGCCTGTGTGAGGCCATTCCTCCTTGCCCCGTCCCTCCGTGCCCTTGTAAATAGTCTCTCTGCGTCTTTCTTGCAGGCTCCCTTCACCTGGACATCTGAAGGGCAAAAAGCATTCCCAGACTGAAGGCTTTGCCTCTTCCCAGGGCGTTCCTTTGTCCCCGGCGTTGGGAGGAGTGACGGCAAAAGCAGCTGCTCGGCCGTGGAGGGACTTCGCCTCCACAGCAAGAGGAGTTTTCACCTGGTGCTGGAAACAATGCCATCCACAGAAGGCCACATTGTTACCTTGCCATTTGGAAGCAATTACCTGCATGTTACGTAAAACTTTTATTAAACGACTGGCGAAATTCAGTAATGTGTTAATCACCGGGTGAGTGACATCTGCTTAATGCCAGGCCCCCTGGAGCGGCGGGACGAGGGTTCAGCAGTTCAGAGTGATTACCAAAACATATTGCTCCTTTTCTCGTCCTCCTACGTGTTAATTTTTCAGATTTATTATCTCAGGCTCCTGCCTCTCGTGTTTTGCCTGCATGTCAACATCTGTTACATCTCTGCCTTTCACAGCTCTCCAGGCTTTGCCCCACCGAGCCTCCGGCACTGGGACGAGAGACCCGGCCAGCGCCAACCCAGGCCTTGTGCAATTTTCTGAGCTAATCCAAAGCACAATTACCAGGGAAATTTGGCTTGTGCAGGCATTCCTCAAAAAGAGAGCGGTGGATGGACTCAGACCTAAGGAAACCAGGCAGGTTTAGGGCCAAACTTGGCTGTCAGGATGAGACTTGGTAAGTCTGGGGTGTTGTGAGGCTGCTGCTCTTTGAGAAACATGTGGTGGGTGGAAATGTGTCATGGAGAGATATTTGGTTCGTTCCCACTCCTTCGGTTTGCTCATGCAAGCCTGGAGTGATTCCACCCAAACAACAAGCCATAAAATCCTCTGGGGATGCTCATCTTCGAAATCAGAATCCTGGAATGGTTGGGGTTGGGAGGGACCTTAGAAACCATCCAGTCCCACCCCTTACCACAGGCAGGGACACCTTCCACCAGCCCAGGTTGCTCCAAGCCCCGTCCAACCTGTCCTTGGACACTTGCAGGGATGGGGCAGCCACAGCTTCTCTGGGCAACCTGTGCCAGAACCTCACCACCCTCACAGGGAAGGGTTTCCTATATATATTGAACTTAAATTCCCCCTCTTTCAGCTTAAAGCAATTCCCCTTACCCTGTCACTCCAGACCCTGGTCCCAAGTCCCTCTCCAGCTCTCCTGGAGCCCCTTTAGGCACTGAAGTTGCTCTAAGGTCTCCCTGGAGCCTCCTGGGGCAATGCAGAGGAGGAAACAGCAACAAGCCGCTGCAGTCAAAGGGCTCTGCTCGTGTGTCTGGTGCAGAAACATCCCTGGAGATCCAGGAGCAGGCTGGGACCTCGGGCAAAGCTGGGTGATTGGGCACTTCCCAAAAGAAACTCACCAAGTGTTTGGGGTAGGATTCACCCCGTGGCTCCTCCTCCACTGGGGGCAAGCTGGGGTTCCATTGGCTTCTGAGGAGAATGTGCTGGAGGGAGGGAACATCCTCAGAGTGCTGGCATTCCTCTGGCTCTGCAGCTGGATGCTCCCACACTCTCCCCACGATGGAGGCTCCTGTACAGGTGCTTCCCTTTGTGGTGGAAAGCCAGAGCCCTGAGCTCATTGCCCCACATCCCAGGGGATCAGCCTGAATCCCAGGGATCAGCCCCACATCCCAGGGATCAGCCCCACGTCCCAGGGCTCAGCACCGGTGCTGCCAGATGGGCACAGACAGGCAGCTGCCCACCAGCCATCAAAACCTGTCCTGAAGCCATTGGGAGAATCCCTCAGGCTTAAATCATGCACTGGCCTGTACATATTAAATACCCTGTGCATGTTAAATACCCTGTGTATATTAAATTACATCCCCTCTCTGTATTGAATACATGAAGTATCTGGTTCAGGACACCAGCTGTGGGTGGTGGCTGCAGGACATGTTTGGGAGCAGTGGGAAGCACAGCCATGACACAGATTTTCACCCCAACCTGGCTGACTAGAAAATCCCTTTTGCAGGTGATTTCCAGGCGCTTCCCTGGATCATGTTCCAGACAAACTCCCGTTACAGACGAGCCAAACGCTTTCTGCTCCCGACCCTCAAACCCCGCTCCTAATTTATGCTTTTTTTATTGTTTTCCTCCCTCACCCGTGGTCTGCTCCCCTTCCCTGATAAAAATTACAGCTTCCATTTATCATTTTTCCAAGGGTTGCTGTAAATCCAGCTTGTCCCATCCTTCCCACTTCACCTCCACAAGCTCTCTGTCCACCTCCCTCTGCAGGTCATGTTCCTGCTGTCACCTCACACATCCCCTTCCCACAGCCTTTTTGGATGGAGGGGAAAGCAAACAATCAAATAATCCCCAAATCCTGAAATCTTTCCAGGCCATCTCCAAACCTGCAGCGTGGCTGGTATTCCACCCAAATAAACTTGTGGGGTTTAATGGTGGAACTTCCTGATTTATTTCTTTTTTTTTTTTTTTCTAAAAAAAAAAAAAAAAAGCTTTCATTTTAATTGAAAATAAATTATTTGAAAGTAATTAGCAGCAGCTTGGACAGGCAGGAGTGACACTCCCTGCCCTCAGAGCCCATGGGACCAGGGGTCACTTCAGGAGGGTCCTGCCTGTTTTCTCCCAAGCCATTTCCATATTTAACTTCCTGAAGGTTTGAGCCATTGAACCATTCCTGCTCTCCAAAAACAGCTGATGGAAACAAAAGACTTTCCTGCTTGTTTTGTTCTGTCAGTAAATCCTCCTTTTTCCCCATCTTGGAGAACAACTTCCCAATTTTTTCTGTGAGCAGAAGAAAAAGGCCGAGTATAGAGTGGTCAGTACCTGGCATGGGAGTCTGCAGGACTGATTTCAGGAGGAAAACAAGGAATTCTTGCTGAATCCTGGAATGGTTTGGGTTGGAAGGGACCTTAAAGCTCATCTCATTCCATCCCTCTGCCATGGACCTTCCACTGGACCAGGTGGCTCATGGTGAGCTTCTTCCAGTCCTGAGGACACGAGGAGAGAAGACAGTTAATGCCAACATCAAAATGTGACCAATGGAGAGGAGTTTTTGGGAGGCCCCACTTTAGCATTTCTTTTAAAATCCAGCACTTAAAGATGCTGCTCTGCCTTAAACATGATTTCACAGCACTGAGCTCTGGCTGCAGTTCTACCCCCCAAATGTGTGACCTTGGATGACACCGATCTGCCAAAAAAGGAGGGGGGAGGAAAAAAAAAAGGTGTTGCTGATATTTATTTATTTCATGCTCCGATTCCTCATTCATCATCAGGTAAATTTGCTCTTGGCAGCACCAGCAACTTCCTCAAAGGCGGCCAAGGTGACCACTAAAATTAGCATCAAACCCCCAGAAGGCTTTACATCACGTGCACGTTATTTTTCACTGGACATAAATTGCGAGGTGTTTGGCTTTTGTTCGGAGCCCCCCCGGGGTCGGGTTGCTCCGGGCATCGCTCCGCGCCGGGGGCGGATCCGGAGTCCAAACCTGCGAGTGAAACGCTCTCAGCCCGCCCCAAGATGACAAAAACGTCTGCAGAACCAGCACTGCCCGAGACCTCAGACAGTAAAACTCAGTTTTCATCCTCTCTCATAAATTTTTTCTTGTGCTTAATGAAAAGTCCTGGAGGAGCCCATTGCCCTGTCAGGGCCAAGGAAAATAAACGCGCGTGGTTAAACCGCGCCGGGAACGGCAGCGACCCTTCCCTGTCCTGGAGCTGTTAAACAGCTGCACCCACAGCCCTGCTGGATCCTCCTGCCTCCCTCAGCCCCAGCCTGGGCAGCAGAGGATGCTCTGGCAAAGGGAGATGTTTCATCACAGGATCACTGAGGTTGGAAAGGCCCTCCAGGATCACCGAGTCCCCCCTGTGCCCGATGCCCACCTCGTCCCCCAGCCCAGAGCACTGAGGGCCATGTCCAGTCATTCCTTGGACACCTCCAGGGGTGGGGACTCCAGCCTAAGCTGGATGGGCTTTTCCAACCTAAATGATTCTGGAATTCTCGTCCCAAGGCAAGACTTGGAGCAGAGAAGTGAATCTCTGCTGGGAGGAGTAATTAATGAAACGCTCCTAAAGAAGTAGCATCATCCAGGGATGTCCCAGCTTGCCTGGGCAGTGTCCGAGGAGCTGTGAGGTTGGAGAGACAGAGGGCAGGGAATGGGGCACCTGATTGTACCTGAGCCTGGAGAAGGGCACTCAGGACTCGCTCCATGACAGGATCCAGCGTCCACAGACCTCGTCCTCCTCATCCTCTGAGGGAGCTGCAAAAATAAAAGTGTGGGGGAAAAACCCCATCAGCAATGGGAAGGTGGAAATTCCCTGCAGGGATAACACTGACTGTCCCAACATCCCCGCGGTCACCCAGAACGGCGGGTTCACGTGGAAACATGGAGCCATTTGGTCTGAAGAGACCTCTGAGCTCATCCAGTCCAGCCCAAACCCAAAAGGTGTTAGGATGCCAATTAGCTAATGAGCCAGGGGCTCGTGAGTTATTGCGGCAGGGGGTTGGGGAGGGGGTGCACTAGAGGGCACTGTCGCCTGCAGATCCTCCCAGGGAGGACACAGAGGATTTTTAAAGATGTTGTGATAACCCATCTCTGCATCCTGGCCTTTGGAGTGAGTGGCTGGGCTTTGTAAAAAAATCCTATATACATATATATATTTGAAATATATATATTTACCCCCCCCATATATATGTCACATAATAATATATATTTGATATATATCTCCTAATATATATTTGATATCATATCATAACATATTTAAAAATAATCTGCTCAGGCTGCTGAGAGATACTGTGGGAGATCTGTGGGTGCAACATCCAAACCTTTGCTCCCTGAATGTTGCAATAACATGTTTTTTCAACATGTTTTCAGCCCACTCAGTCTTGTGCAGGGTCCAAAAGTAGCCCAGGAATTTCCTGGGCTGGAGAGGGTCAGCCCTTTGGAGGGTGCAGCAGAGCTGTGTGTCTTGATTCCTCCGTTACAGGTGGGATTTGTCTGGGATTGTGCATCAGAGTGACAGTGAGAGGGGAGGGAGGCACAGGGGCTGCACGTGGAAAAGTCATGGAGCGCGTGCTCACAGGCAAAAAATTGCCTATTAAAGCAAAAAAAGGAAGAAAAAGGCAATTTTCCCCCTGCAGCACATCCTTGCCGGGCTGGGAGCGTGGGCTGTGGGGGGAGCAGCCGGGACTGGATGGGAGCAGCTCCGATTTCCACGGATGAAGCTGCAGGGACACAGACAGGACAGAAATTCCCCATCTGGAGCTCAGCCAGGACCGGCTCCGGCTGCCACCGGCTCCAAGCAGGGGCTGGTCGGGACTGGGGGTCACACCAGACCTGTTTGCACAGGGAAAGATTAAAGGCCTTGTGGACTCCTAGGAAATCCCTGGCAGCAGCAGCTCTGGGGGCTGGAGTCAAATCAATCCCAGACAGAGACCGACCATTAGCGGAGCTATTTAGGGGGAAAAAAGGGGAATATTTCGTTTGCCTCCCGGAAACGGTGATTCCCGAGTTCCCAGTGCTGAGGCTGGACACGGTCTGTGGGCTGAGACATTCCTGAGTGACCTCACTCCTCTCTCCCACCCCCACCCCCAGAATTAGCCATAAAGGCCAAAGGGACGGAAAAATTCCTGATCTGGATCACCAGACATCCCATCTCACCTGAGCTGCACCTCTGGAGTGTGGGGACATTGGGACAGTGGGTGAGGATCTGCTCCCACATGGACTCGGTGGTGGAGCATCCCCCAGGAACCACAGCTATCCACACACTGCATTCCCCCACTGCTGGAGCCAATCCCAAACTTCCCACTGTTTGCTCTGATTAAGTGACCACAGGAAATGAACTTCCCACCCACCTGGAGATTCCTTCAGAAATGCTTTTGTCGGGGTGTGGAGGGTGATTTTAGCAGGACGAGCCGAGGAGCACAGGCAGAAGAAGGTGTGAGGTTTCCATGGAAGCCACGTGTTCCTGGTGCTGGTTTGAGACCCAGGAAAACTGGGAGAAACAGCTTTTTGGGGAGGGGGCCCCCACCATGGCCCCCCCAGCCTGGTGCACCTCCCCACCCCCAGCCAGCAGATCTTATCTCCCAGAGATTTATTTCCAGTCCTCTTTTCAAGACATGATGTCAGGATTCTAATAACCTGACTAAGGCAAGCCCTGGATGGAATTACCATTGTGTTTATCAATTTCCTTCTTCTTTTCTGTTCTTGTCTCGATTAATCATGGAACAGCCCGATGGAAAAGTGCTGTTAGGCCGAGCTGCCTCCCAGCCAAGGCAGGCCTGGTCCCTCATCCCCCGTCTTCTGTTTCATCCAGGGCTATTTTTAAAAACTCCCCGGTGACGAGACTTCTTGAATCACAGGAGCGAGAAATGGAAAAGACCTATTAGCTCATGCAGTCTGTCTGCTGGCCAGAGCAGCCTGGGCCCTGCAGCCCAGTTTTTCCTGGTTTAGCTTCCACCTTTCGCTCCCCTGGGAGATTATCCTGCTGGCAAACACAGCTTGTGCTCAGGTTTGTGCTTGAGGTCATGTTGGAAAGGAAAAGTGTCCAGCACTGGCCTCAGCTGGCTGAGGGGTTTAAGGCTGGTCTGTGGGATGGGGTCAGGGCGAGCACTGCCCTGCTCAGACCCGGGGTGCTGCTCCATCCCTGGGGAGGGACCTGTCCTGCTCCAAATCCCACAGCTTTCCCTGAGCTGGTGCCCTGCTGGCTCTGGGGATCATCAGCAAGATGGACAGACCACCTTTGGACAGGCTAATTAGCTCTGCAGCACCACTGCCAGTTGGTTTCTAGGCAGAAATGGCACAGCTCTGCCTGCAAGCCCCCAGCTGTGCTTCCCCTGGGATGATCCCTGAGCACCACGGAGGGAGCTTGGATGGTGCTGGGGGCTCCCATGGGTGCTGGGGGCTCCCATGGGTGCGGGGTGCCCACGACCTGCCCACCTAAAATACCCAAACCAGGAGGTGCCCTCGATCCCTCGCAGCTCTGGGCTCTGCCCCAGCCTTATCTGCCTCGAGTAATCACAAATAATTGGTGGCTCCCCAGTGCACTGATCTAATAGCAGCACGAATAAAGTTATTTTGAACAGTTGTTCATGAGTTCATCTCCTGGAAAGCCTCAGCCCCAGCTGTTGCTGCGCTTTTGATTAAAAAAAAAAAAAAAAAGAAAAAATAATATATTAAACTCAAACTGGGGATTATCGGGGCTAAGCACGTCTCAGCCCTCCCTCCTCCCCGTGTCAGGTGCCCGGCCGGGCTATAAACCCCTCTTTGTGTGCGGCTCCCTCGCCCCTTTCTGCCGGAGCTGGCAGCGGCCCCGCCGGGGTTTGGCAGCTCTCCGGGATGCCAGCGCGGGGTGCTGGCAGTGCCGCCGGCTCGAGGGTGCCCGGGCCCGCCTGGCAGCAGCTTCAGCATCCAAATGGTCGCCCAGGCCCCCGGCCAAGTCCATTTGTTAATGGTCAAGCTATGGGGAGCCGCTCGGGGAGCAGCAAATTGAATTAGGCACGAGCGGGGGGAAAGGGAGGCAGGGAGGGGGGCAGTGGGGTGGGATGGGGAGGGACCGTGCGGGCCCCCAGCCCGGAGAAGCGGGGGTGGCACTGAGGGAGCTCGGGGACACTGTGACAGTGAGGGGCCTGCAGCAAACACGAGCACGAACGTGTCCCCAGAGCCCCAGAGCGGGGCTGTCCCCTCCGGGGCAGCTGAGCCCACGACACTGCAGCACCCACACAGCCGGGCAGGGGGATGGATGGCCCTGGAACCAGGGACCCGCAGCCCATCCCCGCAATAACCCCCTCACAGGGACGTGCAGGACACCCCGCACAGGTGCCCGGGGACATTCCCGGGACACCTTCCCGGCTCCAGCTCCTCCTCCCAGCCGGCCCCGCCATCTGGTTGCTGCCACCGCAGGTTCGGATCAGCCTTATCGCTCCAGCTCCCAACCTCTGCAGGCTCCAGGCTCTGCTTTTCAACCATCCCAGTCTCTGCCCTGATCTCTCCGAGCAGGCAGGAGAGCGTAGGATGGGAATGTCCCCTCTCCGCTCTGCAGAGGTGGCCGCGGGACCCCGGGACGAGCGCGGAGCCAGGCGTGGGAGCTCAGCTCCAAGAAATCAGCGCCGGAGCAGCTCGTCTGGCTCCTCTGCCAGAGCAGGGATGAGTTCAGCTCCCACCTCCTGCTCCAGGCCTTGGCCAGGACAACCTGTGCTCTGGCAGCAGCGGGTCCAGGGCGGGTGGGAGATGGTGCCTCGCCCCCCTCTCCCGATGTCCCTGTGCCCAGGGCAGCTGTCGGGATGGGGGCACAGCGGTGCCACAGCCTCCCCCACCGCCAGCATCTGGGTGCACTTGGTCTGATCCCAGCGCAAAATCCAGCTGGACACACGTCCCAGCAGCTGGACAGACACAGACACAGGATGGGAGGGGGTGAGGGAGTCACCCCCTTCCCACATCAGCTTGGCTCTGTCTGACTGCAAAATCCCGCGCCCAGACCCCTCTGGAAGGCCTGGATTAGCAGCCTGGACATTTGGAGAAATTCCTGCTGAGGCAGAACAAGTAGAGAGGGCCTGTCCTGCACATTTGGGATGTTCTTGCTGAGCTGGGATAATTAGAGAGAGGACACGGACAATAAGGAAGAGTTTCACACTTAACTTCCCTTGTCCAATCAATTAGGTAAGAACAGAGTTATTCCATACATCCACCCGAGGAGGTCGTTCCTCCTCCTGGATAATGACAATTTTAAAAGCAGAGCAATGAACTCACACCAATAATGGTCCAAAGACTGGGAAAACTTGGGAGCAATGCAGTGAAAAAGGGAAAATGGGACCAAAAAGCAGAAAAAATGCCTGATAGCACCAAATCCTCAACATATTCAAGGCTGAACACACAGGATATTGTCTTAAATTTAAACTACAGGGATGAAGACAAGGAGATTGGTCATCATTGTACCAATTAAGATATTAATTCATGATCTCTGAGTCTTCTCCTCTAATTCTCTTCCCTGTTTCTAAACTAAAGACACTACCAAAGCAGTGCAGGTTTCTGGAAGCCAGTTCCACCCCAATCCCCCCCTCTCCTGGCTTTCTCCCCATGGCTCTTATTTTCCTTTTCAGCATCAGCATCTAAACATCTGGGTCGTGGTGGAGCTTAGAGCTGGAAGCAACACAATATAGTGAGAAAGGATGTTTTTGTGCTATTTCCAACCTTCCCAGAACAGAGACCTTCAGAAAGCCCTTCACAAAGGCTGCTTTCTTCCTCCAGCTACTTTGAAAAGCTGGGTGAGATCCTCGGTTATCTGCCTAGACCAGGGTTGTACAAGACAGAGACGATCAAAAAGGAGGGGGAAGGGGCGGCAAAAACCATGGCCAAGTGTGGGTTTTTTTGGTGGTTTTGTTTGTTTCTTTTTAGCTCCTTTGGGTTAAAACTGGAGTTTTGGAGCAGCTCCAGCCTCCTCTGTGCTGGGGGATGCTGGGGGATCTGAATGATTTACTAAAGATCCTCACTGATGTTAAAATTCTGCTTTTTCCCCATATTAAAATTTCTTTGGTTTGGACAAAATGTTGAATCAGAGTAAATTTGGGGGGGGTTAAAGAAGCTTCACTGCTCAGCACACCCTGGGCTCAGGTGGTTGGAAAACCCAGTCCCTCTGAGCATCCCTTCCCAGCAGCCAAAATCCTTGGACGGGCCCAGTGGGCAGCAAGGCTGGATTTGGAACAGGGCAAGCTGTCCCAGTTTCCCTCCTCCATCCTGAAATGCCCTCTGAAGAGACAAAGGGTCGTGACTTGGGTCTCCCTGAACTCTGCCCCCAGGGGTGAGGGTGACGCTCAGCTCAGTCCCTTCTCCCAACCATTTGGGTGCTCCTGCGCCTGCAGGACAGACCCAACGCCCCCACCAAAAATGATGGGAGTCCTGCTCCTTCCTCTTGTCCCATCCTGGCTCCAGAGGTTGCCCTGGCTGCTCTGAGGAGCTCACTGGGAGCCCGCTGGAGGGGCTGCCAGCGGGGCCGGCGCTGCCAAGCGCGACGCGCTGCGGTTCTTTCGGAGGAGGAGTCTGTCTGCCCAGCCTGGCTGGGGCCCAGCTACGTCCCTGTGATCTCCACCAGCGCTTCACCTCCCGCCACACATCCCCACAGCTGATCCCCAGCTGCCCAGGGCCAGGCCTCCATTCTCCAGCTCACCCCCAGTTTAGGAACTGGATCGTCTTTGCCTCCCCCCCAGCCCGCGGGTGAACGTTTGTCCCCACAGGGAGAGTTCCCTGTGGAACTTTCCTGATCTCTTCCCCCATTTTTGTTCCTGCTTTGCACACCAGAACCAGAGCAGAGCTGAACAGCAAAGTCCTCTGCCTTCCACCTCCAGCCCTCATCCATCCCCACTGGACTCCAGGTCACTCCGTCTGTCCTTGGAGACTCCACGTTCTCCCACAGCACTGGGAAGGCTCCCAGCTGCACCCCCTCTGCTCCCTCTCCCACCTCATTCTCCCTTTTGGGGTATAATCCCCTGTCAGGAATGCTTGGAAACACCGGGTCTTGTTGCCATACAAAGCTGCATCCCAGAGCTGCTTGAAGCATCACCCAAACGGCAGGAGCAGGGACAAGAAGAAAGGGACATGGATAAAGCCCCTCTGGAGCAGCTTCTTATGGTTCCTCACAGTGGAACCGGTGTGTAGGACCAGCCAAGCCTCCCCATGGCACCCCAGCCCCTGCCAGAGCCATGGGACAGTCCCTGAGGGGGCAGGACCCCACAGCACCTCCGGCACATCCCTGGAGAAGAGCAAAGGGATTCAGGGAACACGAGTGGGGCAGTTTTTGCCCAGGTACCAAGTGGGCAGGTACGTGGAGAAGCCCCAGCCCAGCCCCACAGCCGCCTCAGCACAGGAGCTTCTCACTTCCCAGGTGCTGGAAAAGCAGGGGCCATGGCTTTCGTAGCACAGCCCTTCCTGCAGGCAGCCCCAGAGCATATTTTATCACACACATAATCTCCCAGAAAAAAACCCCATCCCCTCGTCTCCGAGATTCCCAGACAGTACACTCAGCATCCTCATGCTACTGATGTCATCCTGCAGGAAGGTCCCTCGGGCCCAGCCTTGCTGAGCCGGAGCTGCTCTGAGCCCTCGCCTGCCCACGGAGCTGGGTGGCCCCCACGAGCCCCTCGGTGCTGCCCCCCCTGGAGTAGCCCAGGCACGTTTTATGGACCCCTCTGTACACTTGTTGAGTGTCTAAATTCCCTCTGCACCCACGGGGAACATTAATAGCTCAGCAAAGCTCTGCTAATGCTGTTTTCTGTCCTCCGTGTTCAGCTGCAATAAAAATTAGCCAGGAATAAAAATGACATCATAACAAATAGGAATAAACCCAACCCAGCGGGTTCCTGAGGTAACCCTGCGTGAGCAGGTGCCACCTCCAGCCCCACGAGCTTCACCTGAAAGCCGCTGCAAGGCCAAGGCTGCGCTGAGGCAGAGCAGGTGAAAGGCAAGACAAGGTGGTGGCCGGAGGCCAGGGTGAATATTTGACCCAAATTGCTTCATCTCCAGCTGGTGGGGTGATTCAGTGCACCCAGCCCCGTGCACGGCCTGGGCTGGCTCCGTGCTCGGGACGTGTCTCCGGAGAGCCGGAGATCCTTTGTTTTGTTTGTGTGAGCGCCTTGGATATCCAGGGAACCGTGACACGCCAGGGAGCGCTGGCCGCTGCTCCTGGAGGGGATGCACAGGCTGGAGCCCTGCTTGGGCCTGGCTGCTGGGCTCCCCTGGGAGCCCTCCTGCTCTCCCCTGACCCAGCAGCGTCTCTGTGTGACCCAGAGCTCTGTCCTGTCCCCACAGCCCAGCCGGCACCTGGCCGGGAGGGCTCTGTGGGATGAGCAGGGTGTAGGTGGAGAACAGAAGGATTTGGCTGGATCCCGAGCGTCCCATCCAGTGGTTTTGGCGGACAAATAACCACCAAGAGGTGGGGACGGGGGAGAAACCCAAGATGGAGTTGGGCTTTCAAGCTGAGTCGACAAATTGAGTTTCACCCCACCCACAGGTGGCCAGAGTAAGGTTTTAGGAATCATGAATTACAGAACCACGAGATCATTTAGGTTGGAAAAGACCTCTGGGATCATCAATCCAACTGTTCCCCCAGCACTGCCAAGGCCACCACTGACCCACGTCCCCAAGTGCCACATCCACACAGCTTTTAAATCCCCCCAGGGATGGGGACTCCACCACTGCCCTGGGCAGCTGTGCCAGGGCTGGACAGCCCTTTCCAAGAAAAAACCTTCCCTAATATCCAACCTAAACTTCTCCTGGTGCAAATGGAGGCCAGTGGGGCTGTGGGTTGAGCAGAGAAGCTGAAGGGGAGGTGGGCACAGTGATGACCCTCAATGTCCCTGTGGGAGCACCATCCTGACCCCAACTCCATCTCAGTTGTTTTTTGGGATACACACAGGAATCCTGCAGGGCTCAGCCATCCCTGGCAGGCCACAGCTGGCAAAGTGACATGGAAAAATGCTGAAAATGAAAACACAACACAATTCTACACAGTTGCCTGTCCCTTCCCATTGGGTTCTTGGTCAACTAAATTGTTACTGAATCAGGCAAACTGTGTCAAAAATGTGCTTTAATGAAGTGCAGCAGGGGCTCTGGCATTGCTTCCCAAGCTCCACGAAGGTTTAATCCCCCAGCTCTCTAAGCCACTGCATGACATGTGCTTTAAAGAGGAGCTTTTTTACTCCTGGTATTTCATGCATGTTATATTTTAAAGGCTGCTGCCAGTTTAGTTTAGACCCAAAATGTTGGTGTCACCGGGGGCTGGAGGAGGGGAGGGGCTTCACCAAAGGGATTAAAAATAAACCCAGAGGGTGACCCACAGCCTTGTGTTCTGACAGAAAGTCTGGAGGTGTCCAGAAACATTTGGGAAGGGTCTGAAAGCATCATGGGTAACCTCAACCTCAGCCTCAGCCTCCAGCCCAGCCCCGCTCCAGCCACCCAGGGATAATCCCAGGGGACTCCACAGGCACCAAGGAAAGGGGCTTTGCTAATTAGTCCCGGCTTAACTCAAGCAAACTTTCTGCTCTCTGTGATTAAGGCCAGCCTGGAGCGAGCAAAATCTGCAGCAGGGAGGGAAAACCCTGCTGGCATCTCTCTCCTTGCTTGGGACAGCCCCACTCCGGGGGATATTAAAAGCTTTTGTTTCCAGGAGCTGTCAAACCCCTCACCTTTCACAAGCACTCAAACGGCCCAGGGAGAAGGAGATCTGTGAGTGCAAGAATAGTTTTTAACTCGTAAATTTGAGCCTGTAAATCAAGGGCTGATGGAGCGGTCGCTGTAACGGCTCCTGAGTTAACATTGAGGTTTTCTTTCACCTGAGGAAAAGGGAAAAAAACCGCCCAAGTCTCTGCCCTTCCACTCCTGGGGTGCTGTAAATCACCTTAATGTTACACTCTGGCTCTTAAACAGCCCGAAAAGGAGCGTGGGGAGCAGGCTGGGAAACTGGGAGAGGGGAAAAGTACAGGGAGAAAGCTTTGATTTTATAAAAGTAACCCCAAACCATTCCCTCTCTGCTTTTAAAAGCACAGGGCAAATCCTGCACTCCCTGGGGACTGAGGCCAAGCCTTGGTCCTGGTCCTGCCCTGGTGATGGGCTCGGGGAGGGCACGGGGACACTGAGGATGCCACTGGAAAACCACAGGATCAGCCTGTCTGTCTCTGTGGGTTTGGATTTGGGATTGAGGAAACGAGAAAACAGAGGTGAGAGGAGAGCTGTGTAAGGAGGGAGGGGGGTGGTGCTTGGAGGATCACTCAGTCATGGAATCACAGAACCATGGAAGAAACCTCCAAGATCATCAAATCCAACGTCTGGCCAAGCAGCACCAGCCCACTGAAACACATAGAACAGAATGACCCTGCAATGTCCCCATCCATCACCCACTGAGCTGGGAACATCAATCCCTCACCCACTGAGCTGGGAACACCAATCCATCACCCACTGAGCCAGGAGCATCATCTCAACACGTGTTGTGATGGCAGACAGAGGCACCCACACGTGTCACAGCCACCCACCACGAGCCACCCTCTGCTGTCACCACCAAAGGGACAGCACAGAACAGTGTCTACCCAAACTGGGAACACCCTTCCCAAACTGGGAGACCATGTGTCCACGTGCAGATTCCGGCTCTCCCAAAGTTAAAAAGTGTTGGGTTATTTTTTCCCTCCTGGGATTTCCTATGATTTTACGTATTTATTTTCCTATGGCTTTACCTGTTCTGGATAGAAAGGATAAAGCTCAGCAGACCTTAATCTGGTGTCCCAAGGGCTGAAGGTGCTTTGACCCTCACCCAGAGGTCATTCCCACCTCCATCCCCGCTGTGCCTGCTGCAGCCGAGAGCAGTTGGGTCAGGAAGGCTGTGGGGCTGGTGGAGCACCAGGAGGAGGAGGAGGAGAAGGAGGAGGAGGAAGAAGGCCCTGGCACGTGGAGCACAAGTGCTCTCATGGCCCTCTCCGCTGCCTAATCCGGCGGGTTCAAAGCAGGCGCAGCTGCAGCGTCTGAGCTCCAACAGGTGATGGCTCAGCTGTCCCTCCCCAAGGGGCTGGGGACTCAGAGGGGGCTGCTGTGGGGGCAGCAGGTCCCCAGTGCCTCATCCAGCTCCATCCTGCCCTCGGGAAACTGCCTGTACCTCCTTGGTGGCCTCGGGCAGCTCCCGCCGCTCTGCTCCCAGGGGATGGGGCACAGCCACCAAACACATCCCAGCAAAATCCTCCTGAAAGTGCTCTGAGTTGCTGGGAAAGGTGGGACCGACCTGCTCTGCATGGAGACAGCACCAAGACCCTGCAGGCAGCACGTGGAGTGTCTGCCCTGTGCCTGCATCCCGTCCCTTGCCAGCCCATGGATCCATCCAGCCCTCCATCTCTTGCAGGGAGACCAGCCAGGGATGTGGGTAGGAGCAGTTCTTCCCACTCCTGGCCCTGGGCACATTCTTGTGGGAATGGCCTCTGCTGCAGGAGGGGCTGAACAGCCCCTCACTGGGAAATATTTTATCTCATCATTTTTGAAAACCCATTTGCAAAGATCATCCCTTGGTGCACCTGCCCCTGCTCCCAGTGCATCCAGCAGCAGGATCTGGAGAGGCTCTCTGGGCAATCCCAGCCAAAGCCAGGAAATCCAGCACCCAGTGAAGCTGGAGGGACTTTTATATCTGCTCCCAGCCGGGTGGTTCCCCACCAGCAGAAGGGACCATCGTCCACCAGCCAGGCAAAGCACGGCCACGGGCAGGGCATGTGGCACAAAACACTCATCCCTGCCTGGAACATGCTGGCCAAAATCCACATCCACCAGGCTCAGGCTGGGACAGTGCCACAGGCTGAGAAGGTCCAAGTCCATCCTTGGCCTCCTGAGAGCCACAGCATCCCAGAGCAATCCCAACCCCACTGCGGAGGGATGCCCGGATTTCCTACACTCGTATATAAATACAACAAAACACGACCTGAAATATTTCCCCACCAGCTGCAGCCCAGCACGACCGGGCAGACAAACAGTTCCCTCACCTCCACCCCCCCCAAGAAGTACCTATTAGCCCCTGAGAAGTGCAGGTGTGGGGGGCAGATCTGAGCCCCCCATCCCGCAGAGCCGGCGGCATCGCCGGAGCTCGAGCGCTCATTAAGCCCCTCGAGCCGCCGTCGTCTGAGCAGCCCCATTATCCACACAGCCCCCCTTCCCCGCTGGTAATTTCTACTTATCTGCATATTTTACTGAAAATTAAAATCCTTTTGCAGGGTTTTTCCCAGGGCTCGCTCGGGAGTGATCTTTTCTCGCAGCCCTACTTGACTCCAATTAGTTGGGATAACAAAGCTGCCGCTGTCGGAGGATTATTGACAAATGCTCCAGGAGAAAAAAAGGGCAGGAGAATGGTCCTTCAAAATGACAGCTTTTAGGGCTGGAAACAAAACCTCTGGGCGATTAACAGCGCCGGGGAGGCACGGGAAATAGCGATTCCCAGTTTTTTGATGGCATTTCAATTGATCAGCCCCCTGGAGCCAAGACTTTGCGCCTCGCTCCTGCCGGGTCACCACCAGCATCCCTCCCCACGGACAACACCGCTCCTTGCACCCCCGGGAGCGCAGGGACATCGGCACCAGGCACGGCTCCGTGGCAGGAGCCGGGGCAAGCTGGGAGTAGGGGAATCCATCCCGTTTCCCAGGCCTCACGCTCCCAGATCCCGTTCCCATGGGCGCTTGTCGGCGCCGGGATCCTGCCCCCGAGAAAACCTGCTCGGTGCAGCTGCACCGGCGGCACAAAAGGACTGAGGAGCATTGAGAGCAGCACAGCTCCTTCACTGATCACCCCTTAATGGTTCTTCATATTTTCTCCCTGACTTTTTTCTTAATTTCAAATAAAAGATTAAGGGGGTAAAAATGAAGCGCTCCATAAAAAGGGCAGCGAGTGTTATCCCTAAAAAAAACAATTAAATAAATAAAAACCTCACAGAGCTTTTTTCTTTCCTAGGTGGCTCGGACAGCTGGCTCTTTAAATATTAATCAGGGGCTCATTGATATGCAAATATGGCAAGAGGGAATAATGCTCCCGCAGCTGCGCAGCCCCGGCTGAGTGTTGGCCTCCTCTCCACCATGAATGGGAATATCTGAGGACACAGGTGCAGGAGCCACCAGGAGCAAGATCCTGCTTAATAAGGTGATTTGTGAGCGATGCTCTATAGAGCCCAACCGGAGCAATCTTTTACCACTTGACAGTGTGTGACCACCAAACAAGGTGTTAATCTTATAATTGTGGCGGTGCCTGTTCCCCTGCCCAGCGTTCCTGGCCTTTTGCCCTGACACTTGGCCAGGGAAAATCAACTCCGCTGACAGGTCGGCCCCGCGCCAACCGATCGGCGATAAATTATTTATTGTTCTATTCCCAGCAGGACAAGTAAACAGGAAAAGATGGGGCATCCCACAGGGAGGACCACTGGGGATGCGCGTGGTCGGAGCGAGGCGGGTGACTCCGTGTGGGCACCGTTGTCCCCCGTCCCCCACGGCTCTCACCTCTCTCTGCTGGGAAGGTCCAACCTTGCAGGGGCAAAGGTGTCTCCACGGATGGCTCTGGCGGTGGCATCCGTGCCCAGGGACCTGTGGGTGGGCTGTTGGGGTGGTCACTCCCTGTTCCTCGTGCCTGATTCCCACTCTGCTCGGTGAGATGGGGCCAAGGAGAGACCAGAGGCAACGTCAGTGCCTGCCGTGGTGTCACCGCTGGGTGTCTGCTGGTGCCTCTGCCAGAGCCAGAGGGGGGAGGTGGGGCAGGCTGGGGTGACAAACCTGAGCTCTCCATCCCAGGAACCTCAGCCCATCCCCGTGTCCTCACTCCAAGGCCGTTCCGTGCTGCTGTGGTGACCATGGTGGGGACCTTCAGGTGCTGCAGGAGAGACAAGGGGGAAAGTGGGTCAGAGCCCTGGGCAGGATTGCATGTAACCAGGGTCAGTGGAACTGGGCACCCCAAAGCACCCAAAGAGCTCAGCTCACAGAGTTTGGTCTCTCCTGTCATTTGCCTTTAGCCCAGATCATGGAATTATAGAATCATGGAATACCCTGATTTGGAAGGGACCCACAGGGATCATTGAGTCCACCTCCTCCACGGGTCTACAGAGCAGGGCAAGGCAGTAAGGAAGGGCCTCCCTCCACGAGGGTACCAAGAAATGCCCCTCCCTCACCCCCCAACATAACCCACTGCTGATTTAAACACTCCCTGGGAAGAGATGTCCTTGTCACCTCCCCACCCCTGGGGTCAGAGCTGGCCCTGGAGCCCGGCTCATTCCCCCTGCTCCGAGGAGTCCCCTCGGCACTGCCCCATCCCCACGGGACCCCAGGGCCACCTCCTGCCCTTCTCCGCCGGCCGCAGGGAACACCCCCGGAGCCTGTGGATACCACCCCGCTGCCGCAGGGGGGTTCGGAGACCTGCCTCCTGCGGCTCCCCATCCTCCTCCTTCCCTGCCAAGCTTCCTCGCCCGGGCTGCCGGCGATGAATGCCGCGGGCCGGGGGTGCCGGTACCAGGCGCCGCAGCTGCGGGGCCGCTCCGGGCGGGCGCAGATGGGCAGCTCCGCGAGCCACAGCTGCACACGGCGGGCACCGCCGCAGCTGGCACGGAAAACCCAATTAGTGACAGCAAACGAGCAGCGGGAGGGATGCTGGGGTGGGAGGGATGCTGGGACGGCTCAAGCTTGCCCTGGGACCAGCGTGTCTGGCTGGATCCGGCCTCGGCGTCTCCTTGGTGAGGAGAGCGCACGGATCGGCACGGTGGGCTCGGGGCAAGGGTTGTCTGTGTGGTGGATCATTCCCAAAGGAGGTGATGGCCTTCCTGCAGACAGGGAAAAGCCCAGCTTTTCATCCTCGTCATCTCTGACTTGCCTGGCGTCCGTTCTTGGCCTCCGTGTCCAACTCCAGGGGCAAAGAGAGAGAACATGCACCGAGCACAGGGGACTGGCCTTTTGTTTTCAAAGTCCATTTACCCGCCTCAGTATCTCAGGATTTCTGTTATTATTAATTATTAATAATGAATTACTAATGATAAATTTCACCTAATAATTATAGTTAATTTATATACAAGGGATTTGCCTCTTTCCACACTTTAAGGGGAGCAAACCTGGATCTAAAACCTGGAGCGCTGAGATCCCACCTTCCAACTTAGACCCCACTCTGGGGAAGCAGCTGGCCCTGGAATTTGGCCCATGAGACAGGGATTAACAAGCCAATTAAATGCACCAGTTCTGGGGCAGCACCCGGGGTTACACCCCCTGTGCCAGAACCGCCCTGCTCCTGCCTTGCCCTGGCTGCCGGAGCTCATCCTTGGGATGCAACTCCGATCCTTCTGATGTTTCAATGCCATGGGCAGGGACACCTTCCAGTAGAGTGGGTGGCTCCAAGCCCTGTCCAACCTGGCCTTGAAAAGGCCTCCAAGATCATCAAGTCCAACCAGTGGATGATGCTCCTCAAATTAAGGACCAAAAAACGCCCATTCAGCCCTAAACCGTAGCGTGTCTCCACACTTGTCAGCCCACCACCAGAATTTCCTTCCCTGTAAAGCTGGAAAAATACCCAGCTCGGGTGGTTCCACGCTCCATAACGAGCAATTATTCCTTTCAAAAGTGAAATGAAATAAGAACCATTCCCATAATCACCTACCGGATTTTATCAGCATGTTTGGGTTACGCCGTGGCCCCTTTGGCTAATTCCTAATTGATTCTTTAATCTCGACAAGTTTTTTATTGACTGATACAAGAGGTATTTAGCCCAGGAGCGGCAGGAAAGCTGCCTGGAAACCCTGGGAGACCCAGGCCGTGGTGCAGGGATGACCTCATGCGAAGCCAAGGCTTTATTTGATAATCTATCACTTATTTATTATTGTAACTAACCGCTTGCAGGTGCTGGGATTGTAGTGGGATTGTCCCAGCACCCGGCACGCACCGGGAAAAGCTCAGCCATGTGCAATCTTATCCGGAGCTGCTACTGCAGAGGAAGCCAAATCCCAGCCTGTGCCAGGGAAAGGGGGGGAAACACGGTGTTCTGGTGGCTTGGTGGGCACGGCAAAATCCCACTGACTGTGGAAAAATGGGGGCAGGGGTTTGTCCTGGCCACCAGCTTGCTGGGGGAATCATGGAATTCCAGCATGGTTTGGGTTGGAAGGGACATTAAAGATCATCTCATTCCATGCCCCTGCCATGGCCAGGGACACCTTCCACTAGCCCTGGCCTTGGACACTTCCAGGGATGAGGCAGCCACAGCTTCTCTGGGCAACCTGTGCCAGGG